>CM046373.1:32699852-33247059 GCA_025413025.1 Ficus hispida
AAACATCTTATTCCACCTCTACTCTGTTTTCATTTTTCCCCCATATATATGACGGGTTGAAAACATGAAATGAATAGTAACACACTTTTCCCATACGGATAACAGACAGTTAACTCCAATATCTACTACGTGCCAACGCAGACGGGTTCAAATATGTCAAGAAAAACACCAAAATGGAAAGGAATCATTATAACAACTTAGCATCAAGCATATCTTGCATCAATAATAATATGAAGGAAAATTCACCACACCATTAGCAAAAATTGGCCTATGGATGTCCCTGACATTTCCAAGAATCGGCAAAACTCGTGAGAGTACACCCTTCAGTCGTGGTGTGAACTGCAATGCTTTAACACAGATCAAAAGGTAAAACACAAAGATTTCAGTCTAAGCAGACAGAAAGCATTATCCAAACTTCATGTCAATCACTGAGTGCTAAACATAAAGGAAGTTTTATTATTAACCATCGGCAGAAGCAAAGTCCGCAAGTGTTTGAACCATAGCTGGTAACCCTGAACTTTGCCCTGGGAAGTGAACAAATATTTCTTCCATCATCTGCCAAAATAAAAAACTGTCACTGAATCAAAGACGGAGAATACCATTCACTCAATAGAAGACCAAATGACAACATATTGATGGATAAGTTTGAAGAACTATCTGAGCCAATGTGCCGTTTCCTCCAAAAGCCCAAAACATGATCAGAGTAGGCAACTTTATAAAAGCATAAATGTCATGTTTCAGCGGGATACTTACTAGGTCAGGAAAATGTGAGCCTATTGAAACAAGTAACCCAGATGCAGCTCTTTGCCAATCGGTATTTAGTTCCTACAAATCAATATTTCAATGAAAAATAAGAGCAGTTTCCTGAGCTTTCCACTACACATGAAATCTGAAAACCCCAAGTACCACAAGTAACTAGTGAAGCATCAACTACTTTTAACTCCAAATTACACCATGATGTAATTAAGGGGGTGTTTGGTTGGTTCACTCCAGCCAAATATTTCCAACAGTTATTGTTTTTTTCTGCAAAAATAAATACAATTTTACTATTCACATATCTAAATCTCTCTAAAAGCTCAACTTAAAAGCTCAAACTTTAAAATTTCATAACTTTGTTATTTCAAGTTCAAATGAGATGATTTTTTCTTTTTAATTGCATAAGAATCCAAAATGGATTTTGATAGAATTTTTTTCGTATTTCAACAAAGATGACCAGACGCATCCGACTCTGGTCACCGACGACGATGTCGGTCTTCGAAGAGATTCTATTAGAATTCAAAAATGATTTTGATATAATTCTTTTTCTTACTTTTTTTTTTTTGTTTTTGTATTTCAACAAAGATAACTAGATATCTTTGACTCTATTTATTGATACGGTTCGCAGAGAGTTCTAATAAAATCCATAAGGATTTCAAGTTAATATCAAGAGAGAGAATTAATTTCAGGAGAAAAAAATAAGATCCGTATTACTATTTTATCTCTGAACACATATTAAGTTTTTACAATTTTTAACTCCAAAAGTTCATTTTCAACCAAAAGCACATTTCCAAAACTCAACTCAACTCCAATCAAAATATCTCCAAAACTTCAAAATAGATATTGAAAGCTGAACTAAATTGACAAAATAGATATTATAGGATAATAAATCCGAACCTATTTAATTATCCTAATTAATAAAACTAAATCCTAATACTAATACTAAATAATAAATTCTTAATCAAACTCAAGCAAATATAGATAATGATAATGATAATGATAATGATAATCAAATAAAATAAAAATCGTATCAAAACTAAATCAAACAAGAGCTAACACAGTAGTAATCTGCCAACTGGTAATTAAATCCTTAATTCATTCCATTTCCGCTTTACCTTGGAGGAAAACATCTCGGCCGTGGCAATCTTAGCGAGCTTCGCCATGAAAGAAGGATCAAGGTCCTTCTTGTCCAACGCCCAAACTCCGACTGCCATTACTTGGAAAACCCCAGCCATGTTCCCGAAGCGCTAAAAAGACATTCAAAAATGAAGAGAAAAGAAAAAAACCAAGCAACTATCAGCGAAGAACGAGAGATGAAAAGGAAAATTCAACTCAATTTTCCAGAGAGACGAGAAAATCACCCGACGTCCTCCTCGGGAAACCGACAAGCAACAGTCGAGAACCAGAAGAGGATTCCTACAACCGAAAACAACTCAATTTAGTCCAGAACCTTCGAACAACTCAATGCGTACACACACACACACACACACACAAATATACAGAGAGAAAGAGGAGAGAGTACAGGGAAGCGATATCCTTAAGAGAAGCCATGGAGGCCTCGCGGACGACGGGAGATTCATCTGCCAGAGAAGAAACCAGAACTTGTACGGCCTCTGAGAAGGCAATTGAGAGATCAGATTGCGGACAAAGCACACTGAAAGCGACATTGATGAGAGGATCAAATTCATTTCGGAGATGATCGTACCTGGTGCGGGAATGGAAATTCCTGAGCTTGACGACGCCATGGAAGAACCAGACAGAGGAGAAACGCGACGAAGAAGAAACTACGTGAAAAAGGCCAAAAAAAAAAGGAAAAAGTAAAAAGGGATATGAATTATGAAGGAGGACGACGAAGGAGAAGACGACGACAGTTGGACCCTCCAGCGCTGTTGCCAGTGCCGAGCTGGGGTGACGAGGATTCTAGCTTTTCGGTGTTTGGGCTTGGGCCCTCCTCGTACTTCGCCAGGTTGTTTGGGCCCATTTTAATGGGCCGATGGGAATACCCTAGATGCCAAACACGGGCCAATACAGAGCTGAAAAAAGACCCAGATTGCGTTCCACTCCAGCGAGCAGGGCTTATTTGACGGGCTGCCACCGGTCTGCGTTTTTTCAAACGCACAATTTGTTGTCGTCATTTGCCTAAAATTAAATGTCGTTGTCATTGCGTTGTCGTTTGTAGAAATAGCAATCTTTCATTGTGATTGATATACTGTCGTTTAAAGTTACAATGAAACGACAATTTACACTTTGACGGCTAAAACGCCGTTTTATTCTGCTGTGACAGGCACAATTTGCCGTCTTTTTTCGCAGCATGAAATACTAAGCAGCAAAGTCTGGAGGACATTTTTTTTAATTTTTTTCGTAGTTTACATTTCTAGAATTGTTTTATTTGAGTAATGTTTTAACAAGAGAAACGACGCGTCGTCATTGTTTAAGAATTTAACAAAATTATTTGGCAAAATGTAAAGATCAGAGAACACATCGTTGTATCAACATATGTTGTCGTTCACTTATATTTAGTTTTAATGGCAAAAGAACATGTTTTACTCACCAATGTAGTTATTAACATTGTGATTACTTAGCATGCCGTTCTATCAAAAATAAAACATATACATATACACACGCACCATCATTTTGATTTGTTAATTTTGGTGTCGTTTATAATGTGAAACGACAACATTCGTCGGCCAAATGTATTACGAACAAGTAAAATTTCTTTCCCTAATTGGATAAACTTTTGTTTTTCTACTTCAACCGTATCTAAAGAGAAATAAAAATTTAAAAAAAATAACATATCTAAAACTGCACTGTAATTTCAATTCAAATACACCACCATTAAACGCAAAATAATTCCTTATAATAAAAATATTAGTACAAACAAAATCTACATCTAAAAAACCCAAATCTATGCGGAAAATTATTTCCAGATCGTCAGAACAAATTCTACTTTAAGAAACCCAAAAAGATTCTTCCTTTTTTTTTCTCTCTCTCTCTGATATCAAGAGCTGGTGAACTTGGTGACGGCCTTGGTACCTTCGGAGACGGCGTGCTTGGCGAGCTCGCCGGGGAGGACGAGCCTGACGGCGGTCTGGATCTCGCGGGAGGTGATGGTGGGCTTCTTGTTGTACCTGGCGAGCCTGGAGGCCTCCTGGGCGAGCTTCTCGAAGATGTCGTTAATGAAGCTGTTCATTATCCCCATCGCCTTGCCGGAGATCCCAATGTCCGGGTGGACCTGCTTCAGCACCTTGAAGATGTAGATCTTGTACGTCTCCACGCTCTTCTTGGCCTTCTTCTTCTTCTTCTCTCCGGCTGCGGCGGAGGAGTCCTTCGGGAGCTTCTTCTCGGCTCTCGGCTTCTTCTCGCCGGGGGGGCTTTCTCTGCGGGCTTCTTCTCGGCGGGCTTCTTCTCGGCCTTCGGCGCCATTTTTTGGGATTTTTTTTTTTTTTTCGGTTTCACAGAGAGAGAGGAAATAGAAGCTGGGGAATTTGAAGGATTTCGAGTTTTGGATTGGGAAATGGAAAGGCGGGGATGGGTTTATATAGTTGATGGGGACAGACGTGATTGGTCAAAATCGATTGGCGCGGATTGAGGGGTTGGTTGCCGTTGGATCGGATGTTAATCGACGGTTGGTGTGGATTGGAAATTGAAGTGTGGCGGGAGAGCCAAATTTAACAAAGTTGGCTCATTAAACGATGCCGTCTAATGCATAAGTTTGGGCATCGCATCTAAACGCTGTCGTTTTAGTAGATGAAAACTAGACATTAATAAAAATTAGTATGATTTGTTTTTTCCCAAAGATAAAAACATTTTGAAAATCATAGTGTGAAATATATAATGAGAATATTTTGAAACCTAATTTGAGATATTTTTAAAATTGTGTTTGATTATATTTAATATAGATATTGGTTTGAGTATAAGAAAAAGTAAAATTATTTTTGAGTACGTTTCAGAATATATTTATTCGGTGCATTAGTCTTAGAAATGAAAACGGAAAAGGAAAAACAATTTTGTTTCATTTTCTCATTTCTTAACAAAATATAAAAACAATGTTTTTGTTTTCATATATGTTTTTCAACTTGGTCTTGCTGTAAAACAAATGCTATTTAAGAATCATTTATAAAATGCCTTACTTGAAAAATGGTGAGATTCCTTTTCAAAACATTTCAAAACCAACACAAAACAATGCCTAAAATTCCCGCTTTCTCGGAGGCTCTGCTTGATCGGAGAGATAGAGAGTATGACTGAGGGAGACACTTGAGGGATGATATAGGTAAAGGATGGCACGTTAGAATATTATAACAATCTTCAAGTCTTTTAGTAGAATCATAGGAGAGTTAAAAATGTCCAATCCTTATTTAGTTAATTAGTACATTGTCGTTTTTTTTTTTTTCAAATAATTTTTAGAGAGCAAAACAGTCATTTTAAAATTGCATTGCGATAATTAAAAAAAAAAAAAAAGTTGCATTGCGATAGATTTGGTAGATCCTTCCAAATTCCATTGTCAGAAATAGTAGTTTTTCTGCGCTCGAAGGAGAAGATATCCCGCCATCTCTTCTTTCCCTCCTTTATTCCCTCCACTCAAAGGATTGGAGCTCTCCCTCCAAGCAAGCAAACTCCTTGATTTCTTGACAATGATCACATGTCAAGTTATGGTGCGTGATAGTTAAAATATCATACTCAAGCAGATTCAAAAACTTATGTTAACCCAACAGGTCAAAAACTCTAAAGAATACAAATACTTATGGTGTCTTTTATGGAGTGGTGATTTATTTTTTACAGAGGCAAACTTATAAACTAATTACACAACCTGATTATCCTCATGGACATATAAATAAGAAAAATTATACACCATTCATAATCTGCACTGATTGGAAGCAATGCTTAAGAGAGGCGCTCAGAAAGGAGATCCAACAGGAGGAATAAGGCCGAGGTTGCGCATTATCCTAAGCCGACGAACTTTCGTATCTGGTTTAAGTGGAAAAATAATGTCCTGCACAAAATGCCATTTATCTATTAGTAAAAGTAATAACAAGAAAGTGATTCACTTGTAATGGGACAGAGTTTGAAGGGTAGTGTCTCTCACATCAAAGTGAATTTTTGGCTTACGTTCCCTCTTGCCCCTGCCCCTTTCAAGACAATCATCCCCTGTTCCACTTGAAACTGACAAAGTCGATTTATCTGTGGTGATGGATCAAAAGAACGAAGAAGAGGAATGAGAATAATATGTCATATTTTTTCACGCTGGGCAGTACATGAGTAATCTGAAACAGCGGAAAAACCTGTTTTTTTCTATAAGGTTTTTGAACTGATGTTAATTTATCAATAGCTAAGGGCTATTCCTTTTGGGCATAAAATTTAGAAAAGTGCCTGCATTGCCTGTACCAATACAGAGGGAAGAATTTATGTTTTCTATTGACATACCCATTACTCACTATGCTGTCTATGATAAGAATCAGTTTTCTTCAGAGGGACTCAGTTTTTCCTTTTTCTTTTTTCTAGCTAGTTTCTGTTTAGCGGTGTAATATTATCTTTGAGGCTACCTGTTATTTCCTGTAGGTCTTTCCCAGAAATAATTGAGAATGGTAAGCAACACAAAATACAAAACAAGTGCATACCAGATGAAAGATCGTGTTCATCAGAGTTATGCGAAGCATCAGTGCTCTTAACCAACTCTCCACTCGATGTTTGGTTCAAGTCCTGCAGTCAAGCAGTGGTGCAATGAAACATCTTGACACAAAATTGAGTTGGTAGGTAAGACATCCAACATCGTATTTCAAATTACAGTCTGATGCACTTCTGCAATTTTGAATCCCATGCGGATCACTAGTTCAATTCCATATAGAGTTCTATAACTACGATCAAGGAACCTTTTCAAACTTTTGTTCTTGTGTAAGGCCACTGAAATTACTTGTCCAGTGCAACATGCAATAATTTAAAAACTACCCTCTTAAATAAGAGATACTCTACTATTAGAACGTAAAATACCTCCACAGGCCGGATGCAAACACTTGCTGGAGATGTACAGAGAGCCTTGCTTTCTGCAACCCGGGAATTCTTTGGTGTGTGATCCAATATCCCCAAAACATTACTCGGGTGCTTTCCAATTTCCCTACACAGTAAAATTGCAGTAGTTACTTCAGAAATAGAGGATTTCAACTGATAATATCTTGCCAAAATGTTACATTAATAAGATAAGTACCTATCATCGTGGAACTCTATTAGAGCACTTTGGTTAACTAATTCAACCTCTATAACTGAAGCTTCTACCGAATCAGAAGAAAATCCCGATCCTTCATCAGCGGTCTTGCTGCATCCAACCAAAGAACTCTGAACATATTCTTTACCTTCTGAATTCCTGTCATAGAAACTATTTAACGTGTTCTTGGACGGAGCGACCTTAAGGCAGAATGGCTCCAACAAGGAACCTGAAACTACAATGTTTCAGGAGAGAAATGTTAATTGCACTAGAAAAGAGAAGTATTACAAGATCTCTCCATTTTATCTAACTTCAGAAGATTAGACAGGCATAGTTTCTAAATCCGCTGCAAAGTAGAACACACACGCGCGCAAATAAACACGCATAAAATTGTGATGTAACAAAAATATAGAACTCATCCAGTCACTAATCCAATTTAAAAGTTCTAGTATGTCCCCACATAAGGAAATAATTGACACACTTAATTATCTGCTATGGGGATATCCCTCCGCCTACCCGGCAAACAAAAGTGCAAGAATTACTCCTCAAAACCTTATAAAAACATACGAATGTCATTTTCCATGTGAATGTCATTTGAGGGTCTTCTAATGAAACATCACTGACAAATAGAGTGAGCTTCATCATTCTATTTCAAATTTTTGCTTAAAAAGTTTAAGATTTTTATCAGTTTACCGATCGAATCAGCCACATCAAAGTTGAATTTGGCCGGTTTCTTTACGTGAATCCGCCATAATCAAGTTGAAAGAGATCTAAATCTTTCACCACGAAGAGGAAAATGAGTCACTTTCCATGGAATCAAAAGGACAACACAAGTTCAGAAAAAGAAATTTTTACAAATTGCGGAACCGAAATCAAAATAACTCCTTCCAAAACCAACAATTCTCATCAAAAACCGAACTTTTACAGATTAAACACCATAATGTGACAATCACCAAAGCAAAATCTAGAGCCAACACCTAAAATTCAGCAACAAAAAAAGTGAATTCACAAAAGGGAGAAAACGATTCCGAAATCGATACCGGAATAATTGGAGAAGAAGAGGGAGAAATCGGTGCGGCGTTTTGGCGCGGAGCTTCTCGGCTGCTGAGAATACCCTCCCGGTATATTATCAATTCGTTTCAGCATCTTCTTCTTCTTCCACTGCATCACTTTCTTCTTCTTCGCCATTAATGAAGCTGGGAAAAGCTCAAATGAAAAGCCCTAACTACCAGAACCGAAATTTGTGCAATTTTTTTCAGTGGAGGGTGGAAGAAAGAATCAGATTAGGCGTTGAAAGTGTGAAAGTTTGGGTTTTTTTCCCATTGGGCCAGTTTTCCTCTCTCTCTTTTTCTCTTTCTCTCTCCAACTCCGTGTAATCGGTGTGTTTCCATTGGACAACTAGCTAGAAGAAATTCTTATAAAAGTTTCTAGATTCGGTTTTATCTTTCTTTTTGGCTGTTAAGCTTGTTAGTTATTGCTATAATTCTAATGGCTTTTTTCTGTTCCTATGGGGCAGATAGGGGCGAATCTGGCATCCCACGTCCCGGATTCCAAACTATATAGGAAGAAAACTCTTTCCAAGATTTATATAGGGGTTTTTTTTTTCTTTTTTTTTTAAATAAAACACTAAAAACTTGCCACATTTCTAACTTTTTCCAAAAATTCAGATAGAATAAAAATATGGGAGATTTTTTATCTGAAAAATGAGGTAAATAAGTAATTTTTAATCACTCATTTAAATAAATAGCCTAATTTTTAATTTAACAAAATTCATTAATAAGTTATTGATAATAATTAATCCTAGATTGACTATAATCAATAAGTGAAAAATACATATTAATATTGATCAATCAATATTTAATTATGATCAATCAATGATCTGATTAACTAGATTGATTGATTGAGTATTATATTAAAAAAATGGTTATGTTTCTATTTTTACAAAATTTCGATCATTTATTAAAAAAAAAAACTTCTTAAAAAGAAGATCATTTATCGGCAAATCCAGTTTTGATAACACTTTAATGGTTCGGGGGTATATATTTACAATCAATGCCAAATTTTCTGTTTGGATGATTTTCTGACCTGATCCCAGATAATAGATATTTTGATTAATATTCATATCTATGCTTGTGGAACAGATGTGGATTCCTGCAAAGAAAATTCTCGACACTCATGTCGGAATTAATTTATTTGAAGAAACTAAAAATGAAAATAGCAAAGTGTCTAGAAAAATTCGAAAAAGCTTACCTTTCTCCCTTACACTCACCTGCTAATAGGCTCGAGAGTGCAGGAGATGATCAAGTCATTCATCTCAGCCATCTATTCTAAATGGCCTACTTTTAACCCTTACATAAGTCTGTTGCATGTAATTAATCAATGTTTAAGTCAGATCTTACATAAGATTAACCTTGCTCCAATTAGATCTTCTGTTACACACCATATTCTCTATTGTTTAGTATTTTCTTTTTGTGTTTCATGGATATAATTAAATATATACATTTTTTTTCCTGAATATGAGTATTAACTTAATTAAACATTGTCGTTTTTCTTGCTTTCCCTACCAATTCCGTTCATTTTCTTTAACGTCATCCATTTCATTTGTTTCACAATGGATTGTTTTCACTCCCACACGTTTTCTTAAAACTAAATGACACTAGAGATAAATTTAGCTATAGGGATTATGAATTAGATCTAACATTTGTCTCTTAGTTTTGTCTAATAATCTAACATCGATAATCCACCAATAACACATAACCTACCGTTGGTAATATGATAGACTACTGCGAGAACACAAAAGCAATCAAATATTTATGGTACATCGGCGGACTACTTTCAGTATCACAGTAGGATTTTTTCCTCAACAACACAATAGACTATCAATATATCACTGACAAAGAAGTTGTCGGATTTATCAGTGTGATATTCTCCGTAGAGTTTTATTCTTTTTTATTTTAATGGGAAAGTCAATTTATGAATTGTGATTATGGCATCTTATAGAGATCAGGCAATGATAATACTAAGAAATTAATATACTTTGTTTTTCAGTGAATTAAAAACGAAGAAAATATTGCAGGAGAAACAAGGAACTTTGCCTCATCGGCTCATCTCCCAAGAAAGCAACTTTTAACCAAATTCAAATCAGGTACTTTTTTTCTTCTTGTAATTCATGATCGGACGACTAGGTCTCTAAGAGAAGACCAAGCAAGCCAACAGAAAGAACTTGGTTGCCACTTTCGATATGTGAATTTAATGTTAAACAAGGCCCACCGCTTCACTAATATCTAAAACAAAAATCACATTAATCTATTATCTATTACTACATACACATTAAAATAGCGAATGGCCTTCTATAGTTCATACGGCGTTTCTAACCTTTGTCATGTGGCTTTTTTTTTTTTTTTTTCCATTCCAAGCATGCTCTCCAACTAGTTTATTAAAAAAGGAAAAACAAAATTCATCTTGACTACATTAACACTCTAGAGATGATATTTGGTGATCATGTAACTTAGTATAGATGATCACGTATCCTTTTTTCGTTCCTGGCTTGTTTTCGCTTTTGGTTTTATTTTTCCAAGTTTCTTGATACATCTGGTATTTCAAAAAATTTCCTTTTTCTAAATTTTATTATTATTTGTACGTCTAATATTTTTGGTGAAAATTATCCATATGAACCTGAGACTAGTGATGGAATCAGAATTTTCATTCAGTGGGGGGATTAGAAATTTTTTTTCCTAAATTTTTGTTGAGATAGATTGAGTTTTTAAAATTTTAGAGAGGTCTTGTTTTAATTTGATATAAATAGATTTGAGCTGGGGGAAAATCAAATCTCCTCAATTCTTATGGGAACTGTTAAAATAAACGAAAACTTGAGGGTGTCTGGTTCTTCTCATTTTTATGGGGCTATTTGCTAAAATAAAAATAATATATGCAAATTTTTTGAAAGAACAAGAAAAAGTGAGAAAAGGCTTGAGCCCCCACCAATCATAATGTCGATCCATCACTGTTCGAGACTACATCGATAAGAAATGGGTGCACTCAATGATTGGCTCAACGACCTTGTGTACGTAATTATACCCCATGAAGTTAGAGCTACAAGCTTATTTTAGGGGGAAAAAATGATAATTAATAAGCAAAAAAAATGATAGGCTCAAATGACGTCTTTCAATTTTCAGATGTAGAATGAGTTGTTAGATTTTTATAGGACCTTTTGATAATTATGCTACATGTAATATTTAAGGCCACTTCATTTTAGGTAGCTAGTAAACACCTTTGCTGGTGTTATTCTTTATGGGACATGTCGTGCTTGAGTTATAGGAGGATGTGACAGCTGGCTTGCTTGTATGGATATGCCATCCAAGTGCTTGCCGTCAACTTGTGATCCTATATATATATATATATATATATATATATGTAGATTGCCTTGCACCGTTGAAGCCAACATTTCTAAGTATGCATCAGAATAAGAAAAAGTGTGAAGAAGAAATGAAAGGCGGAAAAAATAGAGAGATGGAAATGTTAGAGGCAACGAGAGACAGAGAAAAAAGAAGTTTTTAGTGTTTAGCAAGCAGTTATAGTTGATATAAATATACTTTTATTGTATCACTTGAACAATATTATGTTTGAAATATATTTTTAGTTTTATTATTTATTATTTTTTTTCATGATTAATTTGAAGAGATTCAAAGAACTTATTTTATATATGTTATTAAATCTCATACTTATTAAAACCAATTCAAATAAAGATAAAAATATCAAATCCTTGAGGAAAAGAGTTCCGAGAAAGGAACCATACAGAAAAGAAATGGATTTAATAGTACGAGATTAACATTATATTAGAGAATGCTATACTAAAGTTAAAGAGAATTATTTTAATGTAGAATAGTTATCTTGTATATTTGTTGAGCTTTTTGCTTAAATAATTCTTGTGATGCAGTTTGCAAGGTCAGTAAGGTCAAGAGATTGACTGAGCCAGAGGTTCTAGGATCCCATGACAAGTTTAGTTATTTTTAAGATTTAAGATTTTTGTATTATAAGGATAATTTTTGTCTCGAGGATGAATAAAATTTTTTCAGCTGTGTAATATTTATTTTTGTTAAATTTGAAGTCTTAGTTAAACTAACAGTCTTTTCGAGCTGTTCACTCAGAAGGGGCGTTACACATTGTATATAAGAATTTATGGGTCCATCCAATGACGGAGTTCATACACTTATTCGAGGTTAAAGTCATGTAAGTACACCTTCAAGTTCAATCCTATTCATGCATCACTCTCCTTCACCTCTTGCTTTACACCAATAGATGCAAAAGTTGACGCAACAATTTCGCCCAGAAATTACAATTAATAAAAGAGATGTTCTAGTTTGGGGACATTATATTTGACAGAATTTCTACTTTTAGTTATATAATAATAAAAGGAGAAGTAGAAATTAATTATAAAAGCTATAAATCCTTCCAAATATGAAATAACTATTAAAATATATTGGTATATTTATATAGTAATTTATGTAAAGGACTTTTGGCGTTTCCAAAAATATTATCAAACTAGTCTGCAGTCTCTCTAAAAACAATTCAAGAGCAATCTCGAAGGTGTTCCCCTATCATTTCCTTTAGGCTTTTATTTTGAAAAGATCTTAATAAATCTTAGACGCATCCGGAATGAACTCATATTCTTTTTCACGATCCAAATCAATACTAGACCGACACAAGTTGAAAAGAAATGCAACTTTTCTCTTTTGAAAAATATAAATCGGTCATCTAAAATCTCCACTTGGATCATAGGTAAAGATTTCCAATAATGATTTATTTCATGTAAACTCTGCATACATAATTAAATAGGAAATCCAAATATATTGGAAATTCCAAATTTTGTATTTTTAATTTTGGGGAAGGTTGTGGTAGAGACTCATTGTGAGTCTCTACCCATACAGCCTTTTTCTAAGTCATTGATCGTGAATCTACGGCTTATATTCGAGGGTGCACTTGAAGACCCATACAGCCGCCCATAACATAACAAAGTTCGGGGAAAAAAAAAAAGGGAAAAAGGACGAAGAGGATGGTGAACCCGTGGGGGAGGGTGGGTCGAAGAGATGTGAAGTTGCAGAGTTGGTCGCCTCCAAAGCAGGGTAAATCGCGATTTCTCTCCACTCCATCCAGTTCGAAGTCGTTTGCTTTGGATGTTTGCTGGAAAAAAAAAAAAAAAAGAAAAAAGGATGAAGAAGATGGTGAACCCGTGGGGGAGGGTGGGTCGAAGAGATATGTGAAGTTGCAGAGAGAGAGTTGGTCGCCTCCAAAGCAGGGTAATTCCCGTTTCTCTCCACTCCATCGATTGCAAAATCGTTTGCTTTGGCTGTCTTCTCTCCAAGGTTTTTCTCATTTTCTAACTTTTCGGTCTTCGTTGATTTATTAACTGCATTTTGGCGTGAAAGTTTGGAAGTCTAGTGATGTGAATTGAATTTTTTTTTTTTTTTTGGTTTTTTTGGTGGGGTTTAGATTGGTAGTAGATTGAGTTGGGCGAGGAACCATGCGGCTAAAGACATTAAATTTGGCGTAGCCAGAGGAGATAAAATGAAAAAAGAAAAAAAAAAATGGTAAGAAGAAGGGGCCGAAAACTAAGATTAATAACTCAGTGCATATGAGATTTGCGGACGAGTGGGTAGCCAGAGGAGAGAGAAGGACAGAGAGAGAGATCGAGAGAAAGGTTAGAAAAGAGAAAAAAAAAATTCAGAAAGGGAGGAACGATACTGATTGGTTGCAAAAAGGGTTGGCATCAGAGGGATTTGCTGGTAGAGAGAGATCGAGAGGGGAAGAGGCGAGGAGAGAGGGAGATCGAGAGGGGAGAGAGAGATTGAAAGATCCACCTTAATTTTTTTGTATTCTAACTTTTATTAATGTGAAGATAAAATTGAAAAAATGACTTGGTCGCCCAGCATCATGTATATTGAAAGATCCACCTTAACTCATCCGCGCCCGTCGGATTGTGGTTCAATACCGAAGGAAGAGGAGGTACTGCATCTGCGAAGCTCATCATCTGTGAAGCTTCAAATTTGTTCCGACTTCCAACGAGCAGGTTCTCCGGTTTCTCCGTCCTCCTTGTTACCAGTTGTATATGTCATCTTTGTTTCTAGTTGTATTGTAATATGGGTGGAAATTGAAATGTTAAATTTGAAGTAGAACATTAGCTTGATTCGGTCGACACTGGCATAATAAAGTTGATTCAATATTATTTAAGATATTAAAATTAGACTGAAGCTCTGTAAAGCATTTTTTGGGTATGGATTAGAGGGGTTAGTTATCTAATTTAATAATATAAGTAATGATAAATGACATTGTGTACGTCATGGACGTCAAATGTGGAACAATTAGTTGTATCTATTTAACTGTTATATATATATATGTGTGTGTGTGTGTGTTTGTGCGTGCGCTTTGGAATGATGAATCTGAACATAAGACATTACATGCGAGCAAATGCCAACAAGCCCTTTTCAATGTTGCTTGGAATGTACATCTCAAGTATTTTCTGTGACAATTAACAAACAAGATGCCAATCAGTTAAAAACATTGGGATGACAAAAACTCCTCATGAGGAGGCAGGCCAGCTACGAGGTCCGAACAGGGGCGGTTATGGCGCTGGAAATTCGGGGACGGGGAAAGGATTTGGCTCGAAAGAAAACTTCTAGTTTACTGTCAAGAAATTTTGTGAAGGGTAAGCTTAAGTAGGATTTTTAAAAGTTTATGACCAGTTGGATAGAATGGAAGGACAAATAATAATGTTAAGGAACATGGTTTCTTTATGATAGATACAATGCATGTTATTCAACCATATTTATGGTTGAGACTTCATTGTAAATGCTTGTGGAAAATATTTGTTGGTCATTTTTCTTTTCTTTCGTCTCATGGGAGAGAGAGATGGGGCAAGAGTTATACTTAGAAATATATATATATATATATATACATATATATATATATTAGTTGTATTTCACTTGCATTTGCACATGCGGAATAGGAAAAAAAAAAAAAGTTAATATGACATTGACTAGGCCACCATGTAAGCAGCAATGTAGCGTTGACTGGGCCATCATGTAATCAGTGATGTAACGTTGACGTAACTATCATTAATGACATGACGAAAAGCATATTCGTTTTTTTATATATAGGTAATAGATATATTCGAAGCATTTTCTAGTACAAACAATATTACAAGGATACTTTATAAGTTTTAATGTTAATTAGAATGGTAAGAACATGTGAAACTGGTTGTACTGATTGGAGTTTGTTTGTTTACTTTTAGGATATTGAGACTGTATATGCATGTTACTTAACTCTACTTATTGGTGAAATTTTTTATAAATAACAAAGAAGAGTTTGTGGTGGTTTGTTTAATCTTATTTTGGCTCTGGGGGAGAGTCAGATATTAGTTGTTATTGGCTTGCACATCTACTAATTGAAGAGTTCAATGCTGTCATTCAAAACAAGGACTGTTCAACAGCCCGACTTGGGTGAGTCGGGCTTTAAGAATAGAGATCGACATGCCTGTCTAACTTTCAAAATCTTGACCCATTAAATTTTTCCGTGAGAAAAAGTGAACTTTACATTATATTTATCTCTAATAATGGAATGGTAACCACCAATGGTTAAAAAAAGGAAAAAAAACGTAACCATTTAAACCTCAGTTTATACCTACACAATTGATTTTATGTACGCATGAACGAGGTTTTATGTTAATTTGAGCTTCTAAAGTTTGTTGCAGATATTTCTTGCTAAGCAGATACTGGAAATATGATCTTCAGATCTTGTGGGCAAAGTTCTTGATTAAATATGTCTACCTACCAAGAACGGAAAAAATAAAAACAAATAACTAAATAAATTTGGCAGGCGCAATTATGACGAGAAAATTGGTTGTTCATGAAGAGCAGAAAACAAATCACATGTGCAATACAATAGTCAATGCAAATCTTGGAGAAAAAACATTCACCTGCACGTGCTAGTACATTAACAGTAAAAGACAGTTAAGGTACATACATTAATTGTCGTTAGGACTTATTTTATCGGGTAATTTGTGAGTGGTTTGAAGATATAAATTAATTACAAGTATAAGAAATTCAAAAATGGAGAATTGTATAAGTAAAGGATAGGCACATGCTAGTATGCGTACATGGGAATGGTAATAACCTTCGAAATCCCTGTCGGTCACCTAACTAAAAATCTCCGTTGTCTCCCTTAAAATAGTCAGCTGTGCACCAACCAAGCAACCCATGGCGATCGCACCAAATACATCCTTGTTAACCATTTCCTTCTCCGGGTTCGGTTTGCTAACTGTACTGCTTTCACCTACTTTGGAAACCGTAGTCATGGTCTCTCTTTCGTCCATGATATAATCTTCGACAACATGGGTTTGGAAAATTTGTAATGGTTCATTTTCTTGACCATTTCATATATTGAAATCTTTAAGTGTTTGTTCCTAAATAATGTATACCTTATACAAATTATTATTATGTCCAGTAAGTTGTTCACTACACAGTTCCGAAGAATCATATATGCCCGGTCTTTTACCAGCAAGCAAAGCATTAAAATTCAACTTTCTCTTGTGAGGGTACAATTTAACCCTGTTCATTCACAACATTGGTAAATTCATGTAGACAATATCGTGAGGGGTAAAAAAAAAAAAAGAGAAGGGACAATTGGTAAACAAAATTATAGCCTGTTAAATAATCATCCCACAATTTAATGAATTTGTTTAATAGGTCTTTTCTACATTTCATTTATGACAATATACTAATAAGAGGACCTGAAAATATGTCATGAAAGAGACCATACGATGTTCAAAAACTTTCAATGTACAAACAATATTGCACCATATATTGTTACTTTGCCAGATTTGTACGAATTTATTCCTGACCATATGCTCCAGGGTGTTGTTTTTTTCCCTCCTACTTGGTCAATCACTTATAACCTCAGCAAGCCGTACGTTGAATACCCAATATTGCTGTCAAGTAGAAAGGGAAAGCAGGATTATAACAAATATTTGCGAGACAAAATTGATCAGGACACAAAGAAGCAACACAGGAATCCAATTACACAAAAGTGCATACCAATTGTCATGCACAATTTGGTTTGTAGGGAGCCAATATTACGGTATGCAATTCAAGTACCATTGCTTCGACTTTTACTTGTAAAATTTCAACCAGATATCAGATGAAAGAGTGCCGGAACATACGATTATAGAAAGAAAAGTTCAAACAACTATTTGCCACCAAGGCTTCTCACCATTGCTCTGTCTATTATAGAACCTTTTCGACAAGGATAGACCTGAGCAGGCAAACAATGAATTGGTACCATGGAATGGGAAAAGATACGAGTTAAGACAATTAACCATCTAGTAAGGTTGAATATAGCCTTTAAGAATTTTCATGCAGAACCTTATTTTATGGTCTGCAAAAATGAAAAGGGAGCTAAACTTCAAAAGAGAAGTTGAGCATTGCCTAACGAAAATATTTATTTTGTGAAAACCAAGACAAGCATGTGATACAATATATAGATATATATATACCTATATATTTGTAAGTTGTAGAGTTTCTTATTTCTTACACACCGGTACAGAAAGATCTAGTTGGGTTATGGCCTCCCGATCCTGCAAAGCAAACATGCTTCGGCTGACCAAAATCGTTCTGCAACCGAACTCATGGTAAAGTTCCGATGTATACGTGTATATATCAACTTCGCTGAGAGATGAAGATCGATATTGAAACTTCATTAAGTTGAGGAAAGGAAGTAACTCAGATCCATTGTGTAACTTAGATGACGTTATATGCAATGCTTAACGAAACTTCTAATATGTAGACCTTAAAGCCGGTAAAAACAATATAACTGTGCCATTATGCAACTGTGTGCCAAATGCGGGAAGACATTTGTACGGAAACATATTAGCAACAAAGAAGAATACGAGGCCTACGGAGTCAAGAGGTAAACGAAATGGAGCTATAAGAGAAAAATGGAGAAAGCTAAAGATTTTTACAGATTGAACCGTTAACATTAAACATATGATCTAACTTATCTCTTTTGTAATCTATCAAATACTTTATCTCTTATCATAAAATATTATTAACGTTTTCCCTAAATCAACTCGATACTGTTCAACAGTTGAATTTCATTTAAAAAAATAAAACACATTTCGCGGATGGTGACTTAGCAATTTTTATTTATCTTTCAATATACATGATGCTGGGCGGGCGACCAAGTCATTTTTTCAATTTTATCTTCACATTAATAAAAGTTAGAATACAAAAAAATTAAGGTGGATCTTTCAATCTCTCTCTCCCCCTCTCGATCTCCCTCTCTCCTCGCCTCTTCCCCTCTCGATCTCTCTCTACCAGCAAATCCCTCTGATGCCAACCCTTTTTGCAACCAATCAGTATCGTTCCTCCCTTTCTGAATTTTTTTTTTTCTCTTTTCTAACCTTTCTCTCGATCTCTCTCTCTGTCCTTCTCTCTCCTCTGGCTACCCACTCGTCCGCAAATCTCATATGCACTGAGTTATTAATCTTAGTTTTCGGCCCCTTCTTCTTACCATTTTTTTTTTCTTTTTTCATTTTCTCTCCTCTGGCTACGCCAAATTTAATGTCTTTAGCCGCATGGTTCCTCGCCCAACTCAATCTACTACCAATCTAAACCCAACCAAAAAAACCAAAAAAAAAAAAAAAAAAATTCAATTCACATCACTAGACTTCCAAACTTTCACGCCAAAATGCAGTTAATAAATCAACGAAGACCGAAAAGTTAGAAAATGAGAAAAACCTTGGAGAGAAGACAGCCAAAGCAAACGATTTTGCAATCGATGGAGTGGAGAGAAACGGGAATTACCCTGCTTTGGAGGCGACCAACTCTCTCTCTGCAACTTCACATATCTCTTCGACCCACCCTCCCCCACGGGTTCACCATCTTCTTCATCCTTTTTTCTTTTTTTTTTTTTTTCCAGCAAACATCCAAAGCAAACGACTTCGAACTGGATGGAGTGGAGAGAAATCGCGATTTACCCTGCTTTGGAGGCGACCAACTCTGCAACTTCACATCTCTTCGACCCACCCTCCCCCACGGGTTCACCATCCTCTTCGTCCTTTTTCCCTTTTTTTTTTTCCCCGAACTTTGTTATGTTATGGGCGGCTGTATGGGTCTTCAAGTGCACCCTCGAATATAAGCCGTAGATTCACGATCAATGACTTAGAAAAAGGCTGTATGCAATGAGTCTCTACCACAACCTTCCCCTTTTAATTTTATATAGATTTCATCACGCATACTTGCGCGACATACAACATAATGTATCTCAAACTTACGAAAACATTAACACACATAATTATTATATATTCTTATAGCCCCTTTATCGTAAACATATGTAGAAGTTTCCTTCATCACAACAACATTTAACATTAACATATCTGATCAAGGGCAGAAGGTGATGAGGTAATCAGGACCACCGGAGCACGTAAAAGTGCTGTTCTTATCATCATGAGCGTAAATGTAAGCCAGAGGGCACTTCTCCTCGAAGATTCTAGAATATTCCGTCAGCGGACACGTCTCCGGCTTATTGAAATCCCCGGTGCAGCAGTACTGCGGCACATTGAACGCCACACACGCGCTCTTGCAGCTGATGACGTCACCGCTGTCAGCAGCTTTCAGCTGCAATTCAGGCGGGCAGGCGGCGTTTATGTCGACCGGGCACGACGAGGCCATGCACTCGCCCGTGCCACCCTGCAGGGCAACCGAGGCCGGCACGTTGAAGCCGTTGACGTTGCTTAATTACGACGTAGAAGTCTTGTCATCCGTTCGCCGCAATGGTGAATTCGACGAGAGTCGCCGGTGGGACCCCGCTGTTGCCTTTGCACTCGACCTGGCCGGAGTTGCAGTCTCCGGTGGCGCAGCTGAACCGGCCGGACGCGTCGGTTGAGCTCGGCCCAGAAGTGGACACTCGACGGCGAAGAGACACTCACTGAGATGCTAGCGCCGGGTACTAGCGTTCAGCCGTTGGTTAGGGTTGCTTGGGCAAATGGTAATTGTTGGGCAATGGTTGTGCCTGCATGCACGCAGCCGCGATCAAACTTTTAACTTGTGTTTAGTTTATCGGTTAAAATTATTTTTTTTGTTGGAGTTATTTAACTTTTTAAAAATTAAATTGTTTTTTTTAAGATAAAAATAAGTTGGACAGATTTGTCTTAGAATGATGTTCTAAATAAAGGCTTAAATCAAGCTTATGCAGAAACATGACTGGTTCATCAATCTTTCTGGAAAATAATAAAATTAAATTAATTTATTATTCCTAAAAAAATGAAAATTTGTGAAAGAAAAGTACAAAGAAAGAGGGGTAATTAGTGTCTAAGTGACATGTTTGCCAATCTGGTTAATTTGAAGACAAAGAGAGATGTTGAGCATGCAGCTGAATTTTATTTGAATGGAGCATCAATAAAATAAGAAGAAATTTTTATAAGCTAATAACTAAATTTGGGTACAAGTATTAAACAATTAATCGTTCCAATTTTCTTGTTACCAAGGGTAATGAAAGCACAAAAGAAAATAAATAAATATGAGTAGGCAAAATTTATAAAGGTCCATCTTAATATAAGACTGCGTCTTATTTCAGTCCCTAATCTTCCCGAAGAAGGGCTTAACGATAGCCTTAATTAATATGAAGGTCAATCAACATATTTTCATTATGTCAAGACAATAATTAGACCATATAATCTTTTAAGATGGAAGTCTAAGGACCCAATAAAAAGTATTAGAGTAGGCTTCCAAATATATGGATTTGTGGTTAAAATGAACTCTTAAGATGGAAGCAGTACCAATTTGGAGCTTTGATGGTTTCCCTCTCTCCCTAATCCTTGTTCTCTCAAATTTTTCATATCTTGAGTTTCCCTTTATATGGGACTTCCATCGCCACCGTTCCATAGCTGGTGAGGGTGATCGGCGATTGGTGTTTGTATCCTATTTTATCTTAAATGATTTCAAAAAAAAAAAAAGATGGAAACAATACCATAGTAAAACAAGGAGCGGTGGAGATATTGATGGACTTGTGATATGCCTGGTTGTTTTTTGAGGAAGATGAATAGATAGATCATTGTTTGAGAGGGACTATATGATGATCATGAGTTTTGTTTGAGGGTGAATTTTACAGTGTGTAAATAAAAATCTCATATTAACTAGACATAAAAGGGACTCGAGCTACTTCACATAATAGATAGCCATTGAGGATGGAACCAAAAACCAACAAGAAGAATTCTAACATACATCTTGTTCAAAAAAATAAATTATATTTGATTAGTATCTTTTTCAACATTTACAATTGGCATCCACAAATTTTCATAGACGATTGCAGCTATGTGATTTTCTTAAAATTATACACAATTCTAAAAATTTCTCAAATATTTGATCAAATTAAACATTAATTTACTTACCTCAAGATACTTATTAATTATGATTAGTTAACGAAATCTTAAGTAATGATGACCAAAATTTTGACAAAAACAGAGAGACGATATATACTTAGAAGTAAATAAGCAATGCTACTTTTTTAGTGGATCACGTGCATCACTGGAACCTATATATATGCACGGTATTAAAATATATTATTACATGTGTGTGTGTGTGTATAAGTGAGTGTTAATATAAGTTAAAACGAGAAGATGATCGAGAACCCGTAATAAAAGTGTAATAAGATTATTTATTTCAAAAAGTCTTTAATAGAGGCATCAATTCATACACTTTTTCAAAATCTATAAATCAATTGTAGGTCAAGATAAAAAAATGCAACTGTTCTCTTTTGAAAAATATAAATCGGTCATATAAAATATCCACTTGGACCATAGGAAAAGATTTCCAATAATGATTTATTTCATATAAATTCAATAAACATATATAAAATCGGAAACTCAAATATATTGGAAATTCCAAAATTTTATTTAATTATATAGATATATATATATAGATATTTCATCACACATACATGCTCAAACTCATGAAATCATGAACACACAATTATTTTCTATTTTCTTAGCCCCGTCATTGTAAACATAGAAGTTTCCTCATCACAACAACATTAACATCTGATCAAGGGCAGAAAGTGATGAGGTAATCGGGACCACCGGAACACGTAAAAGTGCTGTTCTTATCATCATAAGCGTAACTGTAAGCCTGAGGGCACTTCTCCTCGAAGATTCTAGAATAATCTGTCGGCGGACACGTCTCCGGCTTATTGAAATCCCCGGTGCAGCAGTACTGCGGCTGATTGAAAGCCGCACACGCGCTCTTGCAGCCGATGACTTCGTCGCTGTCGGCAGCTTTCAGCTGCAATTCAGCCGGGCAGGAAGCGTTTATGTCGACCGGGCACGACGAGGCTCCACACGCGCCCGTGCCGCCCTGCGGGGCGACCGAGACCGGCACGTTGAAGCCGTCGACGTTGCTTACGTCGTAGAAGTCTTGCCCTCCGTTCGCCGCAATGGTGAATTCGACGAGAGTCGCCGGTGGGACCCCGCTGTTGCCTTTGCACTCGACCTGCCCGGAGTTGCAGTCTCCGGTGGCGCAACTGAACCGGCCGGAGGCGTCGGTTGCGCAACCGGTTCGGGCCCAGAAGCGGACACTCGACGGCGAAGAGACGCCCACCGAGATGCTAGCGCCGGGTGCTAGGGTCCAGCCGTTGTTTAGGGTTGCTGGCCAAATATTTGCTTGGCAGTGATTTGTTATAGTGACTGTAGCTGCATTTGCGCCTGCATGCATGCAACAGCGAAAATTTTTTAGCGTAGTTTGGTTAGTTAATTAAAATTTTTATTGACTTTGAAAAAAAAAAAAAAAGATTAGAATGAGTTGAAATTTTTATTTAAAATGGTGTTCAAAACAAATATTTAAATCAAAAGTTGTAATATATAAACATGACTGGTTCAACAATCTTTCTAGAAAATAATAAAATAAACTAAATTAAAACAATACCGAAAAATGAAAATATGTGAAAGAAAAGTACAAAGGAAGGGGGTAAATTAAGCGACATGTTTGCCAATCTGATTAATTTTCAGACAGAGACATGTTGAGTATGCAGAATTTTATTTGAATGGACCATCAATCAAATAAATTTCGGGTATAAGTGTTAAAGAATTAATCGTTCCATTTTTATTTTATTTTGGTAAGGTTAATGAAAGCACAAAAGAAAATAAATAATTATGAGTATGCAAGATTTATAAAGTTCCGTCTTAACATTAAAATACATCTTATTTCAGTTCCTAATCTTCCGGAAGAAGGGTTAATGCCCCCATGATGGCCTTAATATGTAGGTCAAGCAGCATACTATCTCTGTATCAAGGCAATAATTAGACTATAAAATCTTTTAAGATGGAACCGTAAGGACCCAACAAGCAGTAGAGTCAGCTTCCAAATATAGTCATTTGTGGTGAAAATGAATTCTTAAGATGGAAACACTATATTAAAACAAGGAGTGGTTGAGATATTGATGGACTTGTGATATGCTTGATTTGGTTGTTTGAGGAAAATGAATAGATAGATCATTGTTTGAGAGAGATCATATGATGATCATGAGTTTTGTTCGAAGGTGAATTGTCTGGAATGTGTGAATAAAAATCTCATATTTACTAGACATGATAAAATTAAAAATAGACATAAAAAGAACTCGAGCTACTCCTCATCATAGATAACCTATTAGGATGAACTAAAAACCAACAAGAAGAATTCTAACATATATCTTACTAAAAAATAAAAAATAAAAAAAATTCTATTTGATCGGTTTCTTTTTTAACATTTACAATTGGTTTCACAAATTTTCATAGACAATCATGCAGCTATGTGATTTTCTTCAAATTATACACAATTCTAAAAATTTTTCAAATATTTGATCAATATTAAACATAAATTTACATACCTCTAGTAATAACCAAAATTTTGACAAAAACAGAGAGACGATACTTAGAAGTAAATAAGCAATATTAATTTTTAGTGGATCAGTCATCACTGGAAACTATATATATATATATATATATATATATGCACAGTATTACAATAAACTCTTTCATGAGTGTGCGTGTGTATATTTGCATGTTAATAGTTAATGTGTACGTAGAAACGAGAAGATAGAAAACCCGAAATAAAAGGATAACAAGAGCAGAAAAGCGAAGCGAGGCCGAAGGACACTTGGGATTCATAATTATATTTGCTCGAAATCTTGTCTGTTAACGAAGAGTGAGAGCTTAGAACAAAATATAATTTTGATTGAATTGGCAACTAATCGGGGGTGCTATAAATAGGCTAACCTCATTAATAAATCTGTTCCCCCCGCCCCCCCCCCCCCCCCCCCCCCCCGTTTTCCAATGCGCTAGTTTGAAAGCGAGCCATAAATTCCAAACCGTGGAAAAAATTACAACTATTTTCACACAAATATTAGACCATGTGGTGTTGACCTGTAGTACGTAATTGATGAGTTAAGAAGAATGCATTACGTCAAGACTACGTAGGTCGGTCTTGATCATTAAGAATATTTTGAAATTTATAATTTTTGTTGTTCTAGTTTTTCTTTACAAAAGGGGGTTTTTCTTTACAAAGGGGGATGTTGTTAGGTTTTATTATTACAGAGGTAAGAGAAAACGCGAAATATGAGGGAGTGAATATCTCTTATAAACTTTTTGATTATCATAGTGAATTCCTGCAGCGAATGAAACAGGACGAAATCTTACATTGAGACAAACTTTTATAAAAATTTGCGTGTTCTCTATAATAATTTGTTTTCTTATGCGATTTTATTACTCTTGATAATATATAATTTATGGTGTTAATTCTTAATATATGATTGCAGATATAATCTAGTGGTAATTTCATATCATAAAGTGAGATTCAAATCTCTCATCCCCAAATTCAATAAGAATTAATAAATATTGGATACGTACTGGCTTTTAATTTTGAGAAAATTATGAAAACAAACGACCAGTTTTGCATCACTGTGTCGTGAAAATTTTTTACAATAGTTGTGCTACGAGTCCAAAGTCATTGTGCCTAAAAGCAAGTAAGGATTTGATTACTTATTTATTTATTTTAATTGTTGTAAATACCAGAAGTACATAGCTAGTATTTGGTAAATTATGAATAAAACTATAGTGCATAGGTATAGTGATAAAAAAAGACATACTATATTCTTCTCTACCATATACTCTAGTATACATATTTATTCTCTAATAAATTCAATATTCATAATATTTTACACAAAGATTATAGAAAAATATATACAATTTTTATTTAATAATCTAAAAGAACTAAAAATAATTTATCTTTATTTTAAGATGATAAATATTATTTATCATCATCAAATACAGATAAAATTATAATTAAAAAAGTTTTAAAAAAAATAAAATGTTATAAAATTATAATTTACAGTCTGAAATTTGAAATTATTTTTGACAAGAAAAGAATTTATAAACTTTAAACAAATAGTTGGATGTAATTTTATTATTTTTGTTATGGAGATAAATAAAGTGGGTAGATTGAAATTATTATTTATTGATAATGATATTTTAGTAAATTTTTTTATAGTGACATCAGCTGCTCTGTAGAAGCAACCATTGACATGCTTATCAAATTCTCCTGCCTTGTAGCAGTTTTAAAATTTGTTGGATAAAAATAGGGTTTATCAAACACCCCTAACATGCGGTAAATTCTTTAATAATCTAAAGACAGCGTCCAAAACTAATAATGCCAAATGGGACCAAACACTCAAATAGACCAATTTTTTTTTTTATCATTTCTTAATGGTTGCTTGAATTTTTGACATTCCATAACTTATTTAATTGGAGATCCAAAAAGTTAAAATTATAACTGAGATAACGATTCAGATATGTAATTTTTAAAGGTCAATTCTACAAACTATACTTTTATTTTCCAAAAAGACGGTTATGAATTTTTTTTTTCTTTTAGTAGATTTGGGTGGAAACCTTTTCCTCTAAGAGACTCAGGTTTCAAACTTGGAACTTAAACCATGAAACCACATCCCCACCTGTTGAATTTACCTCAAGAATGGACATTTTCTTTTTCGTGGAAACCAAATGTTTTATTTATATTTTATATGTGCTGATTAAAGATTAAATATAAATTCTCTATTTCGTCTTAATCATTGCAGTTACATGAGATATTCGCTCTTTGAAAGGAATTATAAACGCTTTGTAATGACAATATTCCTCCATAACCACCGGCATCTTCCCATCTAGGGTTGGCAATTCATGTTTGTGGATTGGGTTCAAGTCAGCTTGATTACAGTATAATACGATAAGTATGAACACGAACACGAACACGACACGATTAATAAACAGGCCATGAACCTAAACACGAACACGTACTGTTTAATAAACGGGTAGTATGATATGACACGCGAACACGATTGTTAAACTGACCACGACAGATTGGCGTGAAAACAAACCCGTTTATGATCCATTTAATCCGAAAAACCCGTTTACGGCCTATTTAACATGAAACTAGTTTCTGATCCATTTAACATGAAAATTTTGAATAAAAAATCACATAAAATTCTGAATTTACTGATACAAAAAACTCATCATATTCATATAAAATACAAAACTAACAACTAGAGTTATCAAATATCCATAAGGATTAAGATAAATATATCTTAAAATAAAACATAAATGGGTTATTAAGATTAGGGTTAGGCTTTTATATGTTATTATTTTTGGGGTTTTTTTTATAAATATATTGAGAAATGCTAAGGTAACATAAATGGGTTATCCACGGAACCCGCTGACACTCCGGATGCAAAATAGAAAGGAAAGAATAAAAGAAGACTTAATTAAAAATTTGGTCTAAAAGTCTCTATCCTCCTCCACCAGTCTCACTATTGGACGTCTCTTTAATTGGGATTTTAGAGATTTTTTGTCCTCCAACAAGTCCACGGAACCCACTGACACTCCGCATGGAAAATAGAAACGAAAGAATACTAAAATATATAGGTAAAGAAAATAAAAAAGGACTGAATTTTTTCTTCACAGAGAAAGAAAAGAAAAGAAAAAAGAAAATGTCTAATGTAATATATTTTACGGTTATACCCTTATATAAATTAGAAAATTATATAAACTAGAAAAAAGAAAATTTCCTTCCTAAAACCCGTCATCTAATTTCCTTATCTCATTTTTCTACTGTACCAAACATAAAGCTTATTTGGTAGAGCTTCCTATAAGCTACTTGTTGTTTTTGAGTCCAAAAGCTATTTCTAAAAATGTTTGGATGATCTGTCAGAAGTTCTTTTCCAAAATAGCTTCCTGTCAAAGTCAAAAATAATGACTTTCAGATAAAACTCTTCTGAGTAGACTTTAAAACATATATTAGAGTTTAAGTTAGATATTATATATTTTATTTTAACATTTTTCTTACTTATTAAAAAACTTTAAAATTATTTTTATCCTCAAAATTTTTTTGAAAATATGTTTCCGAAACACTTATTGGAAAGCTGTGATTTTTTGCTCTTATTTTTCTATTGACTAAAAGCTAAAAGCTAAAATCAAGAAGGATTCGAAAATAATACACTGTTTTGAAAAATATTATTCCTCGTTAATTGAATAGAATACAGACCGAGTTTCCTCTTTACATTTACACAGTTAATGTACAGAACAAAACTTGGTTATGATATTCCTAGAAATTAGGAAATACATGTAGGATATCTAAATAACAAAAATACTGTTCCTAACTTATAGAAAGACTAAATCTGACTTTCTAACCCTCCCCCTCAAGTTGATTGCACAGGTTGTACATTCCAAGCTTGTCTACTAATTTCTCGAACGTCGCCTTGAAGGGACTTTTAATTAAGATGTTAGCAGTTGCTCCAAAGTTGTACATACACCACACAAATGATACCTTCTTCTATCTTCTCCTTGATAAAATACCCATCCACTTCAATGTGTTTAGTGTGATCATGTTGTATAGGGTTATGGGATATGGTAAATGCTGCCTTGTTGTCACAAAAAATCTTCAAAGGCGTTGCAACTCTAACCTTCAACTCTTCTAAAGGTCTCTTTAACCACAAGGCTTTACATATACCATGAGCCACTGACCTCGATTTAGCCTCGGCGCTACTCCTAGCCACAACCGCCTGTTTTTTGCTTCTCCACGTGACCAAATTACCCCAAACAAAGGAACAATAGCCTAATATAGATCTTCTATCATTAATGGATCTTGCCCAATCTGTATCGAAAAAAACTTCAACCCCTCGAGCGTTGTTCTTCTTGAAAAATAGCCCCTTGCCTGGAGTGCTATATTCAAATACCTTAAGATTTGGTAGACTGGTCCCATATGTTCCTCTGATGGTAAGTGCATGAATTGGCTTACACAGCTAACCAAAAAGGCTATATCACGTCTGGTTTGGGAGAAATAGATCAATTTTCCTATCAACTATTGGTGTCTTCCTTTATCAATTGGAATGCTGCTTTCACTTGCTCTTAATTTCACGTTAGGATCCATAGGAGTGTCTACTGCCTTGCAACCTAACATTCTTGTCTCCTGAAGAAGATCAATCACATATTTGCATTGTGTGACTGAGATTCCGATTTTGTTCCTAGCCACCTCTACCCCAAGAAATATCTTAGACTTCCCAAAACCTTTATCTCAAATTCCGGCACCAAATTCTGCTTTAGCCTTTCCATCTTGCCACTGTCATCTCCTGTGAGAATAATTTTGATTAACGCCCAAGATGCACTCGCAAAGCGGTCGGTTGTAGTACAGATTGGACGGTCGTATCCATAGAGATGCGACAACAAAAAGAAATAATATTAATAGTGTTAAACGCTAAAAAGGCAAGGAAAAAAAATAATGAAAAGTAAAGATATTTTTGGAGGGCTTTGTGATAGAGAAAATAAACCAAATATGAAAAAGATAAAATTTAGGTAGAGGAAAATTCAATAATAAATTAGACAAGGCGTCGTGAATCCTTCAAATGCTTTGTTCTCCAATTAGAGTCAAATTGAAATACTAAATGAAATAATAGTTATATATATATTCACTAAAAATTATAATTCTATTGATAATTCATTTTTTTTAAAACAAAATCTTACTATGCCATATTATTAATATTATAAGCTTCTAGATCATTAATCCCTGTTGATATATATACGAGTTGAAAAAAAAAGAAATATATGAAGAGTTAATGACCAGGTTAATTGGATAGGATGACACGGTAACAAAAGAAAAATATATGGATGAACCATAGAGGGACAAGTATCCACCGTGAGTGATGGGGTTAGAGATTTCTATTCGCCATGATGGGCGGGGTACACTAAAGAATTTTCTTCTGAATATACAAGGTCGAATTGAATTCAAATCAGCTATCAGCCACCATATGAATAGTTCTGGCAGCCTACACCTATGATCATTCACAATCATTTTGTTTTTCATGGTTGAGGTTGAGGAAGAGAGGGAGAGATTCATGACCTTTTTCTTGGAACAAGATGTGGGATATCAATTTTAATATTAATTTTTGATATTATTTTATAAATTGTCATTTTTTTATTAATATAATTATCATAATAATTAAAAATATTTATTATTAAATAAACAATAATCTAGTGATATTCAAAAATTAGGATTATGAATATCTCTAACATTATTACTTTTTTCAATACATTAATCTTAAATGTTGTCAATATTTAAACTTGAATCTCTTTCATAATCCATCGTACACTCACAAACCAGACTATCATCAATTGACGAGAGATTCATAGGCCTAAACAATTCCTTTGCTTTTAGTTGGTAGAGAAAATTACAGAAATACTAGAAGAGATCAGATGTGAATCGTGCCTTAATGTGTCAGCCTAACCATTACATCAATTAGGTCCATTTGCCCTTCAGTTCGTGCTGGACCTGGCCTATTGTAGATTCGTATTGTGTTTGTGTTACTTTAAAATATCAAAAATCTTAGCTCCAGTATGGCCTATAAATCCAAGAATCAATTCATGATTAAAAAAATATATTTAATTTTAATGTTATATCACATTAATTTAAAAAATCATGTTAGTCTAAACTGATCATCTCATTTTGTGTCATGTATTGTTCTTGATACAATTAGGCCATTACATCCTTTCAGAATTATTAACTACAACAGCGCGAATGATCATAGGCGCAATAAGCTTCAATTATATCCTTTTTAACACGTATTACCTCTTGTCTCGTTTGCAAGTTAGTGGAGATATGTTTCCTTTATTATAAAAATAATAATAATAATTAATAAAAACTTGAAAGAAAAAAAAGAAGAAGCCAAATTTCTCTAAATTAATGGAAATTCTGACTACAAAGTACAATATTTCATGCACAGAAAGTGATAGCATAGTTAGCTCCACCGGAACAAGTAAAAGTGCTAGATTTGTCGTCATAAGCATAGCTATAAGCCTGAGGGCACTGGTTCTTGAAGATTCTAGAATAGTTCGTCGGCGGGCACTTGTCCGGCGTACTGAAATCCCCGGAGCAGCAGTACTGCGGCAGGTTAAGCGCCAAACACGCGCTCTTGCAAGCGATCACGCTCCCGTCGGCTCCTTTAACAGCCAGCTCCGGCGGGCAAACCCCATTGACGTTCGCGGGGCAGCTCGTGCTCTGGCACGCGCCGGAGCCGCCTTGCGGGGCCAAAGCAACGGGCAAGTTGAAGCCATCGACGAGGCTGATGTCGTAGAAATCTTGGCCGCCATTGGCGCCAAGAGTGAGCTCTACTAAGGTCGCCGGCGGTATCGCCCCGGCGCCGGCGCATTCCACCTGGCCGGAACCGCAGTCGGCGGTGGCGCACGAGAATTTTCCGTTGGCGCCTGAGGTGGAGCATCCTGTCCGGGCCCAGAATCGGCCCGACCATCCTGCGGGGACGTCTAGGGTTTGCATGGCCCCGGGGCCGAGCTCGAATCCGGTGGACGACAGTTGCGGCTTGCCGGCGCCGGTTAGGGTTCCTGGCCAGATTGTGTAGGCGCAGTTGTTTCTTATTGTGAATGTGGCTGACTGGACCCCTGAAATATATAGTAAAAAATCATGTATTACAATTGTATATTTTTATACAAAAATCGTATTTACGTATGTCACTATAAATACACACACACACACACACACACACATATATATATATATGCACTGTGATTTTGACGTAATTTTAGTCTATTTTACCCCCCATTTAATCAATTATACACACAATTTAGATCCGTTCTATTGGTAGATCCAGAGAATTTCAGAGTAATAAAAGGGATGATAAATATACTAGCATCATTGCTTTTCAGTTAAAAAAAACAACAAAACAAAGATGAAAAACTTGAGTCAACCGTACCGGAGAAGAAGATAGCCAGTGCAAGGCCGAAACTATATTTGCTATGGCTTCCATTCTTGAGGTTAGTACTGCTGATTTTTGAAGATACTAATGATATATGTTTGGTATAGAAATGTATTATATTGCTATGCGTTATAGATACATATGTGTGTGTGTTTATATAGACTAGGCAAACATAGCATCCCGAAATCTACTGAATTTATTTTCATTGTGGGGCAGATTTTGTGCATCGCAAAATCTTCTGAATTTATATTGTATATATTTCTTATTTTTTTTCAAAGAAAATGGTACTAAAACTACGGTAGATTTCCTTTCGAATGCATTCGAGCTTGAAAGTGAAGAAAAGATGAAAATAAAATGCTGATGTGTTTGAGCTTATCAGGAAGAGAATAAATATTAGATATATGGTAAATTCATCAGCATCACCAAAGATTTACCAATATTTTTGTGATGCATATCCACTTATCGGATGTATTATGTGTATCTACTTTTATATATTTTAGATTTTGTTCTTGTAATCTAAAATTAATCTTGATATGCACTGTGAGATTTTTTTTTTTTTTTTTTAAGATTGTTTTGTATGAAGTACAAAATTTGCCATTTAAGCAACATAGAGGAGTACTATAAGACTTTTTTTTGGGGGGGGGGGGGGGGTGTTGGTTGTGTGTTTGGGGTTAGAGTCTTGGCTTTGATATGCACTTCTTCTGCATTTACTTTCTCAAAACTAGTGTAGAGCCACTATCCACTGGAATCGAAAAAGGGGCGCAAAAGTAGCTTTTTGACAGTTTGTAATTACAAATTTACAACCATAACCTTACATTTTTTTTTTTTAGCTTTTAGATTAGGCAATATATAAGGGTCGAAAAAGGACAATTACTTATTCTTAAAAGTCAGTATTCTTAAAACTAAAAAGTCGAGTATGTGGGTCACTGGGACGAAAAACACTCACAAATATTCTTCTACATTTGTGAGTATTTGGGGTTAGAGTCTTGCCTTTGATATGCACTTCTTCTGCATTTACTTTCTCAAAACTAGTGTAGAGTCACTGTCCACTGGAATCGAAAAAGGGGCGCAAAAGTAGTTTTTTGACAGTTTGTACTTACAAATTTACAACCACAACCTTACATTTTTTTTTGAGCTTTTAGATTAGGCAATATATAAGGGTCGAAAAAGGACAATTACTTATTCTTAAAAGTCAGTATTCTTAAAACTAAAAAGTCGAGTAAGTGGGTCACTAAGACGAAAAACACTCACAAATATTCTGATGAAGTTAATTTTCTAAAAACGTCTAAAAAAACAAAAATCATGATGACTCCTAGAGAATTACTAAAATTTGAAGTTCTATCGCTCTCTTCTTTCTTATTGATTTTAACTTGGTTCGCAGGCCAATAGTGAGAGCTTTTTTTGTATCAGTCAATAGCAGTTTTGGATCATGCTGCTAGTGGCTTCGAGAAGAGTGGTAAGAGTTGGGTTGAGAATAACTAAGGCAAATCCATAGAGTTGGGAGCCTAGATTGCCTCCACTTGAACTTTGTCCTCTAGATAGAGAAAAGACCATACTGTTGTTAATACTCCATTGCAAATGTATTGAACCTGCCACCACACTGTACTGATCGGAGATATTCATTGTGACTACGAGGGTCGAAAACTAAGAAGTGAGTTATTTATCAGTCAAGCATTTTTATTACAACTAGATCCAATACGAAAAGAATAAGAATTTCGAGTGGATCAAAGGTTTGTCCATTTGGATTGTGCATGGACGAGCCTTGACTGAGCCAACATTGATAAACAAATGACAAAAGAAAAATTTCTCCCATCGCATCATTAACCAACTGTGTTTATTGGGTCTATCGGCTACTCGGCCAGCTACTAACCTAATTAGGAGCTTTTCTGTCAAGGTTGTTAGATTTTTAGGTTCAGATCGGATTGATTTGAAAAATATAAAGATTTGTAAAAATTATACCTTTCTTTATCATTTTGTGGAAATTTGTTAGGTATAAACATGTCAAACACCTGTAATTCGATTGGTCGGGTTGTCTCTTACTGGTTAATAGATTCAGCAACAATTCAAAAAGGTTGTCAGGAATCCCCAAATCACTGGGGCTCAGATGATTTGTAAACTTTTTGGTGTCCTCTTCTTTTTAGCAAAATAATTTAATAACTTCCCTCCTAAAGTTGATCTTTTGACATGCTAAAATACAAATAAGCAAATATTAATGATTAACTGCACTTTTACTTTATCTGTAGATATTGTTGTTTTAATCATTGTATCTAAATCTTTCACCATGAAGAGGAAAATGAGTCACTTTCCATGGAATCAAAAGGACAACACAAGTTCAGAAAAAGAAATTTTTACAAATTGCGGCACCGAAATCAAAATAACTCCTTCCAAAACCAACAATTCTCATCAAAAACCGAACTTTCACAGATTAAACACCATAATGTGACAATCACCAAAGCAAAATCTAGAGCCAACACCTAAAATTCAGCAACAAAAAAAGTGAATTCACAAAAGGGAAAAAACGATTCCGAAATCGATACCGGAATAATTGGAGAAGAAGAGGGAGAAATCGGTGCGGCGTTTTGGCGGGGAGCTTCTCGGCTGCTGAGAATACCCTCCCGGTATATTATCAATTCGTTTCAGCATCTTCTTCTTCTTCCACTGTATCACTTTCTTCTTCTTCGCCATTAATGAAGCTGAGAAAAGCTCAAATGAAAAGCCCTAACTATCAGAACCGAAATTTGTGCAATTTTTTTCAGTGGAGGGTGGAAGAAAGAATCAGATTAGGCGTTGAAAGTGTGAAAGTTTGGGTTTTTTTTCCCATTGGGCCAGTTTTCCTCTCTCTTTTTCTCTCTCTCTCTCCAACTCCGTGTAATCGGTGTGTTTCCATTGGACAACTAGCTAGAAGAAATTCTTATAAAAGTTTCTAGATTCGGTTTTATCTTTCTTTTTGGCTGTTAAGCTTGTTAGTTATTGCTATAATTCTAATGGCTTTTTTATGTTCCTATGGGGCAGATAGGGACGAATCTGGCATCCCACGTCCCGGATTCCAAACTATAAAGGAAGAAAACTCTTTCCAAGTTTATATAGGGGTTTTTTTTTTCTTTTTTTTTTTAAATAAAACACTAAAAACTTGCCACATTTCTAACTTTTTCCAAAAATTCAGATAGAATAAAAATATGGGAGATTTTTTATCCGAAAAATTAGGTAAATAAGTAATTTTTAAACACTCATTTAAATAAATAGTCTAATTTTTTATTTAACAAAATTCATTAATAAGTTATTGATCATAATTAATTCTAGATTGACTATAATCAATAAGTGAAAAATACATATTAATATTAATTAATTAATATTTAATCGTGATCAATCAATGACCTGATTAACTAGATTGATTGATCGAGTATTTTGTTAAAAAATGATCATGTTTCTATTTTTACAAAACTTCGATCATTTATTAAAAAAAAACTTCTTAAAAAGAAGATCATTTATCGGCAAGTCTAGTTTTCATAACATTTTAATAGTTCAGGGGCATATATTTACAATCAATGCCACATTTTCTGTTGGGACGGTTTTCTGGCCTGATACCAGATAATAGATATTTTGATTAATATTCATATCTATGCTTATGGAACAGATGTGGATTCTTGCAAAGAAAATTCTCGACACTCATGTCGGAATTAATTTATTTGAAGAAACTAAAAATGAAAATAGCAAAGTGTCTTGAAAAATTCGAAAAAGCTTACCTTTCTCCCTTACACTCACCTGCTAATAGGCTCGAGAGTGCAGGAGATGATTAAGTCATTCATCTCAGCCATCTATTCTAAATGGCCTACTTTTAACCCTTACATAAGTCTGTTGCATGTAATTAATCAGTGTTTAAGTCAGATCTTATATAAGATTAACCTTGCTCTAATTAGATCTTATGTTACACACCATATTCTCTATTGTTTAGTATTTTCTTTTTGTGTTTCATGGATATAATTAAATATATACATTTTTTTTTTCCTGAATATGAGGATTAACTTAATTAAACATCGTTGTTTTTCTTGCTTTCCCTACAAATTCCGTTCATTTTCTTTAACATCATCCATTTCATTTGTTTCACAATGAATTGTTTTCACTCCCACACGTTTTCTTAAAACTAAATGACACTAGAGATAAATTTAGCTATAGGGATTATGAATTAGATCTAACATTTGTCTCTTAGTTTTGTCTAATAATCTAACATCGATAATCCACCAATAACACATAACCTACCGTTGGTAATATGATAGACTACTGCGAGAACACAAAAGCAATCAAATATTTATGGTACATCGGCGGACTACTTTCAGTATCACAGTAGGATTTTTTCCTCAACAACACAATAGACTATCAATATATCACTGACAAAGAAGTTGTCGGATTTATCAGTGTGATATTCTCCGTAGAGTTTTATTCTTTTTTATTTTAATGGGAAAGTCAATTTATGAATTGTGATTATGGCATCTTATAGAGATCAGGCAATGATAATACTAAGAAATTAATATACTTTGTTTTTCAGTGAATTAAAAACGAAGAAAATATTGCAGGAGAAACAAGGAACTTTGCCTCATCGGCTCATCTCCCAAGAAAGCAACTTTTAACCAAATTCAAATCAGGTACTTTTTTTCTTCTTGTAATTCATGATCAGACGACTAGGTCTCTAAGAGAAGACCAAGCAAGCCAACAGAAAGAACTTGGTTGCCACTTTCGATATGTGAATTTAATGTTAAACAAGGCCCACCGCTTCACTAACATCTAAAACAAAAATCATATTAATCTATTATCTATTACTATGCACATTAAAATAGCGAATGGCCTTCTATAGTTTCATTCATCGCACACTTCCGTCATATGGCGTTTCTAACCTTCGTCATGTGGCTTTTTTGTCTCCATTCCAAACATGCTCTCCAACTAGTTTATTAGAAAAGGAAAAATAAAATTCATCTTGACTACATTAACACTCTAGAGATGATATTTGGTGATCATGTAACTTAATATAGACGATCACGTACCTTTTTTTCGTTCCTGGCTTGTTTTCTCTTTTGGTTTTATTTTTCCAAATTTCTTGATAGATCTGGTATTTCAAAAAAATTTCCTTTTTCTAAATTTTATTCTTATTTGTACGTCTGATATTTTTAGTGAAAATTATCCATATGAACCTGAGACTAGTGATGGAGTCAGAATTTTCATTCAGTGGGGGGATTAGAAATTTTTTCCTAAATTTTTATTGAGATAGATTGCGTTTTTAAAATTTTTGAGAGGTCTTATTTTAATTTGAAATAAATAGATTTGAGTTGGGGGAAAATCAAATTTCCTCAATTCTTATGGGGGCTGTTAAAATAAATGAAGACTTGAGGGGTGTCTGGTTCTTCTCATTTTTATGGGGCTATTTGCTAAAATAAAAATAATATATGCAAATTTTTTAAAAGAACAAGAAAAAGTGAGAAAGGCTTGAGCCCCCACTAATCATAATGTCGATCCCTCCCTGTTCGAGACTACATCGATAAGAAGTGGGTGGACTCAATGATAGGCTCAACGACCTTGTGTACGTAATTATACCCGATGAAGTTAGAGCTACAAGCTTATTTTAGGGGGGAAAATTGATAATTAATAAGGAAAAAAAATGATAGGCTCAAATGACGTCTTTCAATTTTCAGATGTAGAATGAGTTGTTAGATTTTTATAGGACTTTTTGATAATTATGCTACATGTAGTATTTAAGGCCACTTCATTTTAGGTAGCTAGTAAATACCTTTGCTGATGTTATTCTTTATGGGACATGTCATGCTTGAGTTATAGGAGGATGTGACAACTGCCTTGCTTGTATGGTTGCCATCCAAGTGCTTGCCGTCAACTTGTGATCCTATATATATTTAGATTGCCTTACATCGTTGAAGCCAATATTTCTAAGTATGCATCAGAATAAGAAAAATTGTGAAGAAGAAATGACAGGGGAAAAAAAAAATAGAGAGAGATGGAACTGTTAGAGGCAACGAGAGATAGAGAAAAAAAAAAAAAGAAGTTTCTACTATCTAACAAGTTGTTAGTTGATGTAAATATATCTTTCACTGTATCACTTGACCAATATTATATTTGAAACATATTTTTAGGTTTATTATTTATTATTTTTTTTCACGAATAATTCGAAGAGATTCAAAGAACATATTTTTATATATGTTATAGAATCCATATTTATTAAAACCAATTCAAATAACGATTAAAAGATCAAATCATTGAGAAAAGAGTTCTAATAAAGGGACCATACAGAAAAGAAAGGGATTTAATGATACGAGATTAACATTATATTAGATAATTCTATACTAAAGTTAAAGAGAATTATTTTAATGTGGAATAGTTATATTGTATATTTGTTGATCTTTTTGCTTAAATAGTTCTTGTGATGCAGTTTGCAAAGTCAATAAGGTCAATAAATTGATTAAGTCAGAGATTTCAGGATCCCACGACAAATTTAATTATTTTTAAGATTTGTGATTTTTGTATTATAAGAATAATTTTTTTCTCGAGGATGAATAGAATTTTTTTTCAGCTGCATTATATATATATTTTTTTTGTTAAGTTTTAAATTTTGGTTAAACTAATGTTCTTTTCGAACTCTTTGCTAGGGAGGAGCTTTACACATTGTATATAAGAATTTATGGGTGCATCCAATGGAGGAGTTCATATACTTATTGAGGCTCAAGTCATGTAAGTACACCTTCAACTTCAATCTTCTTTATGCATCACTCTCCTTCACCTTTTGCTCTACACCAATAGATGCAAAAGTTGACACAAGAATTTTGCCCAGAGAGTTACAATTAATAAAAGAGATGTTCTAGTTTAGGGACATAGGGACATTTGACAGAATTTCTACTTTTAGTTATAATAAAAAGAGAAATAGAAACTAATTATAAAAGCTATAAATCCTTTTAAATATGAAATAACTATTAAAATATATTTATGTATATTTACATAGTTATTTATGTAATTATGTAAAGGACTTTTGCGTCTTCAAAAACATTTGTAGTCTCTCTAAAAACTAAGAGCAAACTCGAAGATGTTCCCCGATCATTCCCTTTAGGCTTTTATTTCGAAAAAACCTTAATAAATCTTATACGCATCCAGAATGAACTCAAGACACTTTTTCGACCGACACAAGTTGAAAAAAAAAATGCAACTGTCTATTTTAAAAAATATAAGAGTCCATTTGGTAAATGAGTTTGAGTTAAAAAAGTACAGTTTTAGTTGAAAATTTTTATTGATTTTTTAGAAAATACAAAAAAAATTTCAGAAAAAGATGAAAACTTTTTCAGAAAAAAAAAAAACAAAAACTGAGATAAAAAAATATAGTTTGAGTTTAAACCCCAAATGAGACCTAAATCGGTAATCTAAAATCTCCACTTGGATCATAGGAAAAGATTTCCAATAATGATTTATTTCATGTAAACTCTATATACATAATTAAATAAGAAATCCAAATATATTGGAAATTCCAAATTTTGCATTTTTATTTTATATAGATTTCATCACACATACATGCGCGACATAAAATTAATGTATCTCAAACTTATGAAAACATTAACACACATAATTGTTATATATTCTTATAGCCACTTTATCTTAAACATATGGAGAAGTTTCCTTAATTATCACAACAACATTTTAACATTAACATCTGATCAAGGGCAGGAGGACCACCGGAGTACGTACAAGTGCTGTTCTTATCATCATAAGCGTAACTGTAAGCCAGAGGGCACTTCTCCTCGAAGATTCTAGAATATTCCGTCGGCGGACACGTCTCCGGGTTATTGAAATTCCCGGTGCAGCAGTACTGCGGCTCATTGAACGCCACACACGCGCTCTTGCAGCCGATGACGTCACCGCTGTCAGCGGCTTTCAGCTGCAATTCAGGCGGGCAGGCGGCGTTTATGTCGACCGGCCACGACGAGGCCCCGCACTAGCCCGTGCCCCCCTGCAGAGCGACCGAGACTGGCACGTTGAAGCCGTCGACGTTGCTTACGTCGTAGAAGTTTTGTCATCCGTTTGCCGCAATGGTGAATTCGACGAGAGTCGCCGGTGGAAACCCACTGTTGCCTTTGCACTCGACCTGGCCAGAGTTGCAGTCTCCGGTGGCGCAGCTGAACCGGCTGGAGGCGTCGGTTGAGTTCGGGCCCAGAAGTGGACACTCGACGACGAAGAGACTCCCACCGAGATGCTAGCGCCGGGTGCTAGGGTCCAGCCGTTGGTTAGGGTTGCTGGCCAAATGGTAATTGTTGGGCAGTGGTTGTGCCTGCATGCATGCAACCACGATCAAACTTTTAAACTTTTAGCTTGTGTTTAGTTTATTGCTTAAAATTATTTTTTGTGTTGGAGTTATTTGATTTTTTAAAAATTAATTTCAAATTTTTTTTTAAAGATAAAAATAAGTTAGAAAAGTTTGTTTTAGAATGATGTTTTAAATAAAGGCTTACATCAAGTCTATACAGAAACATGACTGGTTCATCAATCTTTCTAGAAGATAATTAAATTAAATACCTAAAAAAAATGAAAATATGTGAAAGAAAAGTACAGAGGAAGAGGGGTAAGTGTCTAAGTGACATGTTTGCCAATCTGGTTAATTTTAATACAAATAGAGATGTTGAGTATACAGCTGAATTTTAGTTGAATGGAGCATCAATAAAATAAGAAGAAATTTTTATAAGCTAATAGCTAAATTTGGGTACAAGTATTAAAGAATTAATCCTTTCAATTTTTTTGTTAGCGGCAATGAAAGCACAAAAGAAAATAAACAAATATGAATAGGCAAGATTTATAAAGGTCTATCTTAAATTAAGACGCTTATTTCAGGTCCTAATCTTCTAGAAGAATGGCTTAATAACCCCACGATGGCTTTAATTAATATGAAGGTCGATCAACATATAATCATTGTGTCAAGACAATAATTAGACCATACAATCTTTTAAGATGGAATTCTAGGAACCCAATAAACAATATCAGAGTTGGCTTCCAAATATATGGATTTGTGGTTAAAATGAACTCTTAAGATGGAAACAATACCAAATTGGAGCTTTGAGGGTCTCCCTTTTTCTTAACCCTTGTTCTCTCAAATTTTTCATATCATGGGTTTTCTTTTGTATGGGACTTCCACCACCGCCATTGCCATGGTTGGGCGAGAGTGATCGGTGATTGGTATTTGTATCCATTTTATCTTGAATGATAATTTCCATTTCAAAAAAAAAAAAAAAAGGAAGTAAAGATTACCATAGTAAAACAAGGAACGGAGGAGATATTGATGGACTTGTGATATGTCCGGTTGTTTTTTGAGGAAGATGAATAGATAGATCATTGTTTGAGAGGGACTATATGATGTTCATGAGTTTTGTTTGAGGGTGAATTTAATAGAGTGTGTGAATAAAAATCTCATATTAGCTAGACATAAAAGAGGCTTGAGCTACTTCACATAATAGATAGCCATTTAGGATGGAACCAAAAACCAATTCTAACATACATCTTGTTCAAAAATAAATTATATTTGATTAGTATCTTTTTCAACATTTACAATTGGCTTCCACAAATTTTCATAGACAATTGCAGCTATGTGATTTTCTTAAAATTATACACAATTCTAAAAATTTCTCAAATATTTGATCAAATTAAACATTAATTTACTTAACTCAAGATACTTTTTAATTATAATTAGTTAATGAAATCTTAATAAGTAATGATGACCAAAATTTTGAAAAAAACAGAGAGACGATATAAACATAGATGTAAATAAGCAATGTTACTTTTTTAGTGGATCAAGTGCATCACTGGAACCTATATATATGCAAGGTATTAAAATATATTATTACATGTGTATGTGTGTGTGTGTGTCTAAGTGAGTTCATATAGAGCTTTTTTCTCCCTCTTTCTCCCTCTAAACATGCACACATGTTTATATTGTCATATCCCCCAACTTTTTTTACTTCGTATAGAGCTTTTTTCTTCTCTCTAATTTATACCTAGTGAAACAAAAAAATAGCTCACCTATTATCTCCACTTGTATAAATAATGAAAGAAAAATATTTCAGCAAATTGGAAATCGAATTCCAACATTTATTCATACCAGATAAATTTCAGTATAAATATATAATGCTCGACAGACAACAGATCAAATGTATGTCAAGCTCGTGAAATCACGAACATATACGATTATTTATTCTTAAATCTCTTATATTCCATAATTATTATGAGATCCATTTTTTATCAGTTGATAATACTCAGCATCATCAGTGTCCTTTAGCCTCTCGACGTCTCACGGACAGAATGTGATGACGTAGTCGGGGCGGCTGAAGCAAGTAAAAGTGCTGTTCTTATCATCATAAGCATAACTGTAGGCCTGAGGGCACTTCTCCTCGAAGAATCTAGAATATTCCGTCGGCGGGCACGTCTCCGCCGTGTCGTAAGGCTTCCTGCAGCAGTACTGATCCGTGTTGAACAGCGTGCAGGCGCTCTTGCACCCAATGACGCCGCCGTCCGGTGCCTTCACCTGGAACTGAGCCGGGCAGGCGGCGTTGATGTCCACCGGGCACGTCGACTCCTTGCAGTCGCCAGTGCCGCCCTGCGGAGCCACCGACGCTGGCACGTTGAACCCATCGACGTTGCTGACATCGTAGTAGTCTTGTCCGCCGTTCTCCGCTATGGTGATCTCGACGAGAGTCGCCGGTGGGACCCCGCCCTTGCCGTTGCACTCCACCTGGCCGGAGCCGCAGTCTCCGGTGAGGCAGGTGAACTTGCCGTTGTCGTTCGAGCACCGGGTCCGGGCCCAGAACCGGCCGCTCCACGGCGATGGAACGTCGAACGAGCGGCTGGCGCCCTGGACGAGCTCGAAACCGGTGGTCGAGAGTTGGGGTTTGTCGTCGCCGGTTAGGGTTGCTGGCCAGATGGTCCTCGGGCAGTTATTTTTTATAGTGACTTTGGCTGCATTTGCTCCTGTATGCCAAGTAAACGATTTTTTTTTTTAATGAATCAAAGCTCAAGTATATGGTTATAGACTACATATATAGAATATACAAATATATATTGAGATGCTTATGCATGATTTTTTTTTTTCTTTTATGCGTTAATTGTTGCACAAAACAAAACCCCCCCTAAAGTTATATGTCGTGACTATTTTACATACATATTTCTCATGAAAGACCAAAAAAAAAAAAAAAAAGCGATTTTACAAGAGAGAAACCAATATTCAACAATTGCTATATAAATATATGACCTAAACCTATTGCTTTAGGGTTGATGTGGAAGAAAAACTAAAGTAAATGATACAGGAAAGGGAGGAAAAGAGGACAGCAAAGCCTATATGAATGCCCCTTAATTAAATAATAATTAGCTATGTCAATATAGATATTAATCTATATATGTGTATCTAATTTTTCTTCCCTTCTGCCAACGACATATTCCATAGAAAATAGTATTTAAAAGACGACATTGCTAATATATTTTAAACACTATATATATTATTAATAAAAGATGAGATCTATTCTATAAATGAATCTTTAGCACTATTTTCATAGCGTTATTGGGACACTATGCATGCATGTTAATTACTTTGTCAACACCAAAAATCGCAGTAAAAAAGGGACTAATTATAATTAAGAATATCATAATTATTACCTGCAGCAAGGAGGAAGGCCAAAGCGAGGCTGAAGAGAACCAGGGTCCTCATCGTTGTTGGATATTTCTCTCAAAATAAACTAATAATTGCTTCAAGTGATGAAAGGGAAACCAATACAACTTCTGATTGAATTGAGGGACTTGATGAGAATTAGGGAGGTATTTATAGGCTAAACCTTAGCTTGTATTCTTTTGTCCTTTTGTTCTTCTGTGTGACTAAGTATTGCGTGTATAAGTGATATTTAGAAAAATTTCGAATCGTCGGAAGACTACAAAATTTAATATCATCGTTATACATACGTGGTCATATCACGCTTACGTAATCGTTAACTCGTCAAGGACTTGTATTTTTCTATCTACAAAGGTACAATTCTATGCATTTAGAACATTCCCAATGAATGTATCTGATCCCATTTTTGCTAAGTAATACACGTGGTGTTTTTTTAGGGCCCTTTTCCTTTGGTTGAATTTTCTTCTCAAGATTAGATAAACATTTGGCAGCGTTCCACTTACCGTCAAATCCATGCATATAGAGGAGCTCCTAATTTTTTCCTTTGTTTTCATGGCACCAATAGATCAAAATAAATAATATATATATATATATATATATGAAAATACATATAGCTTGCGTTTGGCTCATCAGTTAGAGATGAAATTTTTAAGTTATAATTAATTGATTTTTCAAAAACTAGTTATAATTTTTATTGATTTAAAAAATATATATAAAATCTGATATAAAAAAGTATAATTTAGTTAGAGTCAAATTGAAATACTAAATGAAACAATAGTTATATATATATTCACTAAAAATTATAATTCTATCGATAATACATTTTTTTTAAATCTTACTATACCATATTATTAATATTATAAGCTTCTAGATCATTAATCCCTGTTGATATATACGAGTTGAAAAAAGTGAAAGAAATATATGAAGAGTCAATGACCAGGTTAATTGGATAGGATGACACGGTAACAAAACAAAAATATATGGATGAACCATAGAGGGACAAGTGTCCACCGTGAGTGATGGTGTTAAAGATTTCTATTCACCGTGATAGACGGGGTACACTAAAGAATTTTCTTCTGAATATACAGGGTCGAATTGAATTCAAATCAGTCACCATATGAATAGTTCTGGCAGCCTACACCTATGATCATTCACAATCATTTTGTTTTTCATGGTTGAGGTTGAGGAAGAGAGGGGAGAGATTCATGACCCTTTTTCCTGAACAAAGATTTGGGATATCAATTTTAATATTAATTTTTGATATTAACTTATATGAATATAAATTATATTTTTTATTAATATAATTATCATATTAATTAAAAATATTTATTGTTAAATAAACAATAACCCAGTGATACTCAAAAATTAGGATTATGGATATCTCTAATATTACTTTTTTCAATACATTAATCTTAAATGTTGTCAACATTTAAACTTGAATCTCTTTCATAATCCATCGTATACTTACAGACCAGACTATCATCAATTGATGAGAGATTCATAGGCCTAAACAATTATTTTGCTTTTAGTTGTTAGAGAAAATTACAGAAATACTAGAAGAGATCAGATGTGAATCGTGCCTTAATGTGTCAGCCTGACCATTACATCAATTAGGTCCATTTGCCCTTCATTTCGTGTTGGACCTGGCCTATTGTAGATTCGTATCGTGTTTGTGTTACTTCAAAATATCAAAAATCTTAGCTCCAGTATGGCCTATAAATCCAAAAATCAATTCATGATTAAAAAAATATATTTAATTTTAATGTTATATCACATTAATTTAAAAAATCATGTTAGTCTAAACTGATCATCTCGTTTTGTGTCATGTATTGTTCTTGATACAATTAGGCCATTACATCCTTTCAGAATTATTAACTACAACAGCGCGAATGATCATAGGCGCAATAAGCTTCAATTATATCCTTTTTAACACGTATTACCTCTTGTCTCGTTTGCAAGTTAGTGGAGATATGTTTCCTTTATTATAAAAATAATAATAATAATTAATAAAAACTTGAAAGAAAAAAAGAAGAAGCCAAATTTCTCTAAATTAATGGAAATTCTGACTACAAAGTACAATATTTCATGCACAGAAAGTGATAGCATAGTTAGCTCCACCGGAACAAGTAAAAGTGCTAGATTTGTCGTCATAAGCATAGCTATAAGCCTGAGGGCACTGGTTCTTGAAGATTCTAGAATAGTTCGTCGGCGGGCACTTGTCCGGCGTACTGAAATCCCCGGAGCAGCAGTACTGCGGCAGGTTAAGCGCCAAACACGCGCTCTTGCAAGCGATCACGCTCCCGTCGGCTCCTTTAACAGCCAGCTCCGGCGGGCAAACCCCATTGACGTTCGCGGGGCAGCTCGTGCTCTGGCACGCGCCGGAGCCGCCTTGCGGGGCCAAAGCAACGGGCAAGTTGAAGCCATCGACGAGGCTGATGTCGTAGAAATCTTGGCCGCCATTGGCGCCAAGAGTGAGCTCACTAAGGTCGCCGGCGGTATCGCCCCGGCGCCGGCGCATTCCACCTGGCCGGAACCGCAGTCGGCGGTGGCGCACGAGAATTTTCCGTGGCGCCTGAGGTGGAGCATCCTGTCCGGGCCCAGAATCGGCCCGACCATCCTGCGGGGACGTCTAGGGTTTGCATGGCCCCGGGGCCGAGCTCGAATCCGGTGGACGACAGTTGCGGCTTGCCGGCGCCGGTTAGGGTTCCTGGCCAGAGTGTGTAGGCGCAGTTGTTTCTTATTGTGAATGTGGCTGACTGGACCCCTGAAATATATAGTAAAAAATCATTATTACAATTGTATATTTTTATACAAAAATCGTATTTACGTATGTCACTATAAATACACACACACACACACACACACACATATATATATATGCACTGTGATTTTGACGTAATTTTAGTCTATTTTACCCCCCATTTAATCAATTATACACACAATTTAGATCCGTTCTATTGGTAGATCCAGAGAATTTCAGAGTAATAAAAGGGATGATAAATATACTAGCACCATTGCTTTTCAGTTAAAAAAAACAACAAAACAAAGATGAAAAACTTGAGTCAACCGTACCGGAGAAGAAGATAGCCAGTGCAAGGCCGAAGACTATATTTGCTATGGCTTCCATTCTTGAGGTTTAGTACTGCTGATTTTTGAAGATACTAATGATATATGTTTGGTATAGAAATGTATTATATTGCTATGCGTTATAGATACATATGTGTGTGTGTTTATATAGACTAGGCAAACATAGCATCCCGAAATCTACTGAATTTATTTTCATTGTGGGGCAGATTTTGTGCATCGCAAAATCTTCTGAATTTATATTGTATATATTTCTTATTTTTTTTCAAAGAAAATGGTACTAAAACTACGGTAGATTTCCTTTCGAATGCATTCGAGCTTGAAAGTGAAGAAAAGTTGAAAATAAAATGCTGATGTGTTTGAGCTTATCAGGAAGAGAATAAATATTAGATATATGGTAAATTCATCAGCATCGCCAAAGATTTACCAATATTTTTGTGATGCATATCCACTTATCGGATGTATTATGTGTATCTACTTTTATATATTTTAGATTTTGTTCTTGTAATCTAAAATTAATCTTGATATGCACTGTGAGATTTTTTTTTTTTTAAGATTATTTTGTATGAAGTACAAAATTTGTCATTTAAGCAACATAGAGGAGTACTATAAGACTTTTTTTTTTGTTGGGGGGCGGGGGGGTGGGGTGTTGGTTGTGTGTTTGGGGTTAGAGTTTGCCTTTGATATGCACTTCTTCTGCATTTACTTTCTCAAAACTAGTGTAGAGCCACTACCATTGGAATCGAAAAAGGGACACAAAAGTAGTTTTTTGACAGTTTGTAATTACAAATTTACAACCATAACCTTACTTTTTTTTTTTTAGCTTTTAGATTAGGCAATATATAAGGGTCGAAAAAGGACAATTATTTATTCTTGAAAGTTGGTATTCTTAAAACTAAAAAGTCGAGTAAGTGGGTCACTGGAACGAAAAACACTCACAAATATTCTGATGAAGTTAATTTTCTAAAAACGTCATAAAAAAACAAAAATCATGATGACTCATAGAGAATTACCAAAATATGAAGTTCTATCGCTCTCTTCTTTCTTTTTGATTTTAACTTGGTTGGCAGGCCATTAGTGAGAGCTTTTTTTGTATCAGTCAATAGCAGTTTTGGATGATGCTGCTAGTGGCTTCGAGAAGAGTGGTAAGAGTTGGGTTGAGAATAACTAAGGCAAATCCATAGAGTTGGGAGCCTAGATTGCCTCCACTTGAACCTTGTCCTCTAGATAGAGAAAAGACCATACTGTTGTTAATACTCCATTGCAAATGTATTGAACCTGCCACCACACTGTACTGATCGGAGATGATCATTGTGACTTCGAGGGTCGAAAACCAAGAAGTGAGTTATTTATCAGTCAAGCATTCTTATTACAACTAGATTCAATGGGAAAAGAAAAAGAATTTCGAGTGGATCAAAGGTTTGTCCATTTGGATTGTGCATGGACGAGCCTTGACTGAGCCAACATTGATAAACAAATGACAAAAGAAAAACTTCTCCCATCGCATCATTAACCAACTGTGTTTATTGGGTCTATCGGCTACTTGGCCAGCTACTGGCCTAATTAGGAGCTTTTCTGTCAAGGTTGTCAGATTTTTAGGTTCGGATGGGATTGATTTGAAAAATACAAAGATTTGTAAAAATTATACCTTTCTTTATCCTTTTGTGGAAAATCATTAGGTATAAATATGTCAAACACATGTAATTCGATTGGTCGGGTTGTCTCTTCCTGGTTAATGGATTCAGCAACAATTCAAAAAGGTTGTCAGGAATCTCCAGATCACTGGGGCTCAGATGATTTGTAAACTTTTTGGTGTCCCCTTCTTTTTAATTAGCAAAATAATTTAATAACTTCCCTCCTAAAGTTGATCTTTCGACATGCTAAAAAAAAAAAAAAGCAAATATTAATAATTAACTGTACTTTTGCTTTATCTGTAGTTATTGTTGTTTTAATTATTATATCAAAATTTTAACTGTTTGATCTATGATGGGAAGTTATTCAACATGTTGTGCTATAAATTTTTAACGTATACAAGTCAATGGGGCTAGCCCAGTTGGTGAAGGAATGGAGATTAAAGGTTAGGTTCAGTAAGTTCAAGTTCGATTATTGACAAGCTTTAAAAAAAAAAAGAGTGTAGAATAGGTTTATTTAATGGGGTGCTGGGAGCTCACCAATAAAATATATGTATATACTTATATAATAATGCCTACACTTTCACATAAGATGTTTTAAAAGGTTAATCTAATAACTACAACAATAATATATTTTGATAAGAAAAAATAATTTTCATCAAAAGTATTTTCATTAAATAAAATGCATATAAAAAAGGAAAGCAGGAATAAAGAATAAAATAAGTAATTCTATATATTAAGGTGTACTTATAACATTAAATTTGATAAAAAGTCATTTCAAATTGAAAAGAAAAAACAAGTAAAAATATAGTAAAGGGAAAATTAAGTAAATAAACAATTTTAAATACTTATTTAAATAAATGATCATATTTTTTATTTAGAAAAATCACTGTCAATAAGTTATTAATCATAACTGGTTAATAATTAAATATAATCAATCAATAAAAAATATATATTAATATTGTTTAATTCAGTCAATTACCGATTGGTTAAAAAAAATGATCGTTTTACAAATTTTATAAAATTTCGATCATTTAGTAGAATATAAAACTTCGATCATTTTAGTAAAGTATCTCTTTGAAAAGGACCGTTTGCCTTTGTAACGATGAATAACATAGTAACATACTCATGGAAACTATTAATGGATCGAAGCCCTCATCGTCGGTCATGGGCCCCATTTTGTTCTCCTATTGGGCCTAATCCAATCGTGGGCCATAAACCCAAGTTCGACAACGGCTATGATTGGATTGGCCATGAAAGTCAGCGCATGTGCGCAAAATCTTCATCCAGTTTCGTTGCGGCTCGCATCTGGAGACAAATTAGCATTAAATTGTTTTTTTAACGGAATTATTAGCACTAATTATGATACGCCAGGTGCATAATGTGATTATTCGGATACACCAGGATATTATGTGATATTAATTTCGAAAAAAAAAACATATATATATATATAGGGAAAATATGTGGTAGAGACCCTGAGCCTTTTTTTGGATCGTTAAGATTTAATCGAACGATTCAAATGTTGATGGTGTACGATATTTATCATACACCTAACCTCACACAATCATTCCCACCTAAACTCTTCTCCGTCGCCGGTGATCTTTTCGCCGCCGGCGACTCATCCCCGATATCGGCGACCCAACTCCGGCCACCTCCGGGCCCCAGCCCCGGACGCCGGCGTTGGCCGCCGACGACCCCATTTTCTCTCTCTTCTCTCTCTCTTTTCTCTCTCTCTTCCCCTCCCTCCCCGCCAGCCACCACCCCCGGCCTCCCCCCACCCCCGGCAACCCCCCCACCCCCCGACGACCCCCCCTCTCCCTCTCTCTTCCCCTTTCTCTCTCTTCCCCCTTCTCTCTCTTCCCCTCCCTCCCGCTGGCCCCCACCCCCGGCCCCCAGCCAGCCCCGGGGCCCCAGCTAGCCCCCCGGCCCCTCCCCCCACCCCCGACGACCCCCCTCCCCCAACCGCCACCCTCCCTGGCCCCCTCCCCCCTTCTCTCTCTTTCTCGCGATTTCGCGATAGGGGGGCCAGGGAGGGTGGCGGCCGGGGGAGGGGGTCGTCGGGGGTTAGGGGAGGCCGAGGGAGGGGGGCGGGGCCGGGGGCTGGCTGGGGGCCGGGGGTGGGGGCCGGCGGGAGGGAGGGGAAGAGAGAGAAGGGGGAAAAGAGAGAAGGGAAGAGAGAGAGAAGAGAAGAGAAGAGAGAGAAAGGGGAAGAGAGAGGGAGAGGGGGTCGTCTGGGGGGGGTGCCGAGAGAGGGTGGCGGTCGGGGGTGGGGGCCGACGGGAGGGAGGGGAAGAGAGAGAAGAGAGAGAAAATGGGGTCGTCGGCGGCAACGGCCGGTGTCTGGGGCTGGGGGTCGGAGGTGGCCGGAGTTGGGTCGCCGGCATCGGGGATGAGTCGCCAGCGGTGAAAAGATCGCCGGCGACGGAGAAGAGTTTAGGTGGGAATGATTGCGTGAGATTAGGTGTATGATAAATATCGTACACCATCAACATTTAAACCGTTTGATTAAATCTTAACGGTCCAAAAAAAAACTCTACAGATAAAGACCCTCAGAGATCTCTACTACAGCCACACCCGTATATATATATATATATATATATAATTATATCTTCTGATAAATCCATATTTTCTAAATATAATAAATCCACATCAGACGGACAGAGCAATAATTTTAAAGAGCGACCAACGAAGACAAGTATTTATTATTATACTGACAGTGCAAGAAGGTAATCAAATACAAAGACAAAGTCAGAAAGAGAGACCGCCAATATCAAAACTTGGAGAGCTTTTAGATAGAGATAGAGAAGAGGAAAAATGGATTTCTCGGAGCTGAGAAAGACGATAGAGGAGGCAGAGCTATTAGACGCTCACGCCCACAATATCGTCGCTGTGGACTCAACCTTCCCTTTCATCAACGGTTTCTCTGAAGCCCATGGCGATGCCTTGTCTCACGCCGTACATTCTCTCTCCTTCAAGGTTCCAATCTCTCTCTCTCTTTCTCTCTCGTTGATCGGAGAAAGTCAAAATGTCGTGTTTTCTTCTTCTTCGTTCGGTTCTGGTTTCAGATTTTTTTTTTAAATAATTTTTTTTTATAGTTTTTTTGTTAGTATTATTTTAATTTTTGATGTGCGATTGAGCCGAAAAGCAGTCGTATATTGAAAATTGGAGTGGAAAAAGATTGTTTTCCATAAATGGAATTCGTATAAATATGGACTGATTTCTGGCAAATCAGATTTTTTTTTTTTTTTTGTTTCTTTAAATCGAATGAGATGAGTGAATGACTGTGAATGAGGACTGTAAAGTCAAATCGTTGTGCCATTTATGTAAACCGAACGAATTTATGGACCACTGAGCAAAATTTTCCGCATTAGTGACACTTGAAGTGGAGCGCATTTTTAGAAAAGAAATTGAGTGTTAATCGTTTCGGTTTGTCTCTCTCTCTCTCTTTATTATTCTCCTTTAAAAAAGTAATTATTCTGATAAATATGGTAGTTACCAAAGGTAATTACTCTCAGTAATTTCCTGATGTGACTGTGGGTAAAAAAAATGAGTCAAACACTTTTCTCTCTCTCTCTCTCTTTTTAATAAATAATCTTTAAAAATTTTGTTATTCAAAATGAAATATTTGTTGAAATGACAACCTTAAAAATCAAAATCAGCAAAATAACCTTCCTTCCGGAGTGAATGAGAACGACCGGGAACGATTAGTTTTTCAGACGGTTATTACTAAGTTAAAATGAAAGAAGGTTTTTTTTGCTTGTTTCAATTTTTGACATTGTTATTTTGGTAAATATTCTTTAAAAAAAAGTAGTGTTAGCTATGAAATATGGTTTTTATTGTTACAAGAAAAATTAACCCCATTTATGTTACTAAAGTGATTATGAAGAAAAAAAAAAAAAAAGTCATGTCAACTAAGTTGTAAATCTTAGAAAAGAAGAAGAAGAAGAAGAGGAGGAAATAAGTTGGATTAAAAATTTTAAAAAAAAACCACTTTTGTAGACATCCTATATTTTTGACACATTTTCTTTGATAATGTTGCATGGTATATTGCTTTTCACTGCTATTTTTTGACTTAGCATAAGAATATTTTATGACTTTTATGAACAGAACTTTTCTTTTGGTGTATGTTGGGTCAGAGAAATTTGAAAGACATAGCTGAGCTCTATGGATGTGAAAAATCCTTGCGTGGGGTTGAAGAATTTCGCAGACTTCATGGATTACAGTCCGTTGGCTCAACGTGCTTCAATGCAGCGAAAATTTCCGCCATACTCATCGACGATGGACTGAGCCTTGACAAAAAACATGACATTGAGTGGCACAAAACCTTTGCACCTTTTGTTGGCAGAATTCTGAGAATTGAACGTTTGGCTGAAACAATTCTAGATGAAGTAAGATAATTTCAATTTTATGATAAATTTGGTCGTTTTGAGCCTATTATGTTTATTTCAATGAAATTTTTCGTGGGGTTCTTCAGGAATTGCCAGGAGGATCTACTTGGAGTCTGGATACATTCACCGAGACTTTCGTTGGAAAGTTGAATTCATATCCTTTCATTGGTGTTGTTGTTGTTATTGTTGGTTTGTGATATTACTCTGCTTTGTGAGATTCCTTAGCTACTTTATTACTGTTGCTAGTGAGATTTTTGGCTTGAAAAGCATAGCTGCATATCGCAGTGGTCTAGAAATCAACACAAACGTTGCAAGAAAAGACGCCGAGGAAGGTCTTGCCGAGGTCTTACAAGGTGAATATAGCAAGTGCATTGGCCAATTTCACTGATCACCATTTTTCTATGCTAACCATTCTTTATTTTCAGCTTCCAAACCCTTCCGCATAACAAATAAGAACTTTATCGACTATATCTTCACACGTAGTTTGGAGGTTGCTCTACAGTTTGACCTGCCTATGCAGATACACACAGGGTATTTTAACTAATTTTTCTTATATTCTATTATAGGAAATGAATTGAAAACTAGTCATTGTCGTATGGCTTATTACTGATAAACTTTTAAACCAAAATTCTCCACTTAAATTTGGCTCATTTCACCCAAATGCTTTTTCGCTAAACTTTCTTCTATCTACCGTAACTAGTTTTGGAGACAAAGATCTGGATATGAGGCTATCCAATCCCCTTCATCTCCGAACTGTCCTTGAGGACGAGAGATTTTCGAAATGCCGCATTGTTCTTTTACATGCATCGTACCCGTTTTCGAAGGAAGCATCTTATTTAGCTTCTGTTTATTCCCAGGTAAGTTCTCTGCCTTTTGGATAACATATTAGGTCGAAATTTGGATTCTAACTTGAAAGTTTCACTAAAAAATGAATGCTTTCACTTGCAGATATACTTGGACTTTGGCTTAGCTGTTCCAAAGCTTAGCGTCCACGGGATGATTTCTTCAGTCAAAGAACTCCTGGAGCTAGCTCCGATAAAGAAGGTACCAACATATGCCATCTAAGGCCAAAGAAACAAGATTAAACGAAAATTTCCAGAGTCTACACTTGAATACTAAATTTGATAAAATAATAGTCATGTGAAAGAAAACGTTCATTCATTGATCTGGCTTTAAAAATACGTATCTACATTCTCTTTGATCTATTTGCAAATCATGCACTGTTTTTTTCTCTGTTTCCCGGGGATCTTGAATGTCGAAACATGAACAATTCTTCCTTATTTGCATTTTCTTCAATTTGTTTAGTTTGTAATGGTGACATCCCATGTTAAACTTAAATAATTTGCAGGTGATGTTCAGCACTGATGGCTATGCATTTCCTGAAACTTTTTTCTTAGGTTTGTAAAGTTGATATCAGTTGTGCTATGAGCTAGAATACAACTTTTTCAGTTGATTATCGCTTTATGCTGTCGTATCATGTTTGCAGGTGCCAAAAAAGCACGTGAAGTCATCTTTTCAGTCCTGCGTGATGCTTGTATTGATGGAGATCTCTCTGTTCATGAAGCTGTTGAAGCTGCCAAAGACATTTTTTCGGAAAATGCAGTCCAATTTTACAAAATTAAATTATCCATGAAATCTTTTGGTTCAACAAAATGCATATCTCCTCTTCCTGAAAAGATTAAGACTACTCTGCAAAGTGATGTCTCGCTCGTTCGTGTTCTGTGGGTTGATGCTTCAGGACAACATCGATGTCGTGTGAGTTGTTCCCATTTCATGGCTCTGCTAAATTGAGTCTAGTGTGGTTCATATAGTCTCCTATTTGCGATAGATTAAATTCATAGTCATAAGCAATCGTATTCATCTTTTTCTTCAGGTTGTTCCTGCAGCACGCTTTCAGAATGTTGTCGAGAAAAATGGTGTTGGTTTGACTTTCGCTTCAATGGGAATGACTTCGTTTGCCGATGGTCCGGCTGATGAAACTAATCTGACTGGAACTGGGGAGATTAGATTGATGCCCGATTTATCAACCAGAAGGAGAATTCCATGGTAAAGACGATGAGTTTGATCAACTCAATGCTTCTATATGGTATCTTTAGACACAAGTGGCAAGTTTTTTCTTTACTTATCACCAGTTTCTTCATAAACAGGCAAATGCGAGAGGATATGGTTTTGGCTGATATGCATCTCAAACCCGGTGAACCTTGGGAATATTGCCCAAGAGAGGCCTTAAGAAGGGTTTCAAAAATTCTAAAAGAAGAATTTGACTTGGTATCCTTTTAACACTTTGATTTCTTGCATATAAGATACTTTGATTTCTAATTTAAAAACTTCTGACGGAATTTGTCTAGGTAATGAATGCTGGATTTGAGAATGAGTTTTTCCTTTTGAAAAGTGTATTGAGGTATGGTATCCTTTAGCCTCCAACTCTAAAGCCATTTCGTGACTACAGTCACCCGTACGAATTTTTGCAATGTTTTTAACTGATGAACTTTATAGGGAAGGGAAAGAAGAATGGGTTCCATTTGACTCAACTCCCTATAGCTCTACGTCGTCATATGATGCTGCTTCTCCGATATTCCAAGAAGTTATTGCCATTGTCCATTCCTTGAATATTCCCGTGGAACAGGTGCTCGAGAATTTGTTTCTATGGAAAGCTGTCCTATAGGCCTTAAGTTACCGTAGTACTACAGAAAATGAGAAAAACAAAAAGAAGAAACTAATAACCGTGGCATTATTCACTTTCTTGTTTACCAGCATTTTGTTTCAACTCATTTGGTGTTTTGCATTTCGTAGATACATGCTGAATCTGGGAACGGTCAATTTGAGATGGCTCTGGGGCACACAACTTGCACTCGTGCGGCTGATAACTTGATTTTCGTTCGTGAATCTATAAGGGCCATTGCAAGGAAGCATGGGCTATTGGCTACTTTTATGCCAAAGTATGTCCTAATTTGTCTCGGTCTTAAAGATGCTTTAATTGCGTTAACAAGTACAAACATAAAGCAGCACGAGAGGTTTACAGTTTTCCCGGTAGTATGGTTTGTGGGTCATATGTTTTCTAAGCGTGTCTTATCTTTGTGTCCAGGTATTCATTGCAAGACATTGGTTCCGGTTCCCATGTGCATCTCAGTCTGTGGCAGGATGGAAAGAATGTTTTCATGGGAACCTCTCGTCATGGAATGTCCAAAGTTGGTGAGGAATTCATGGCTGGTGTATTGCATCATCTTCCCGCGATTTTGGCGTTTACAGCACCAGTTCCAAACAGGTTATAGCTTTAATCTCTACACATGTTCTCTCTGCTTTATCGTTTTAATTTGATAAACTTTCTTTTCTAACATTAAACCATTCTCGGTTTGTAGTTACGATCGGATACAACCCAATACATGGAGCGGAGCATATCAATGCTGGGGAAAAGAGAACAGAGAAGCTCCATTGAGAACTGCTTGTCCACCGGGAATATCGGATGGGTATGTGAGCAACTTTGAGATTAAGTCATTTGATGGTTGTGCAAATCCACACTTGGGCTTGGCTGCAATACTAGCTGCCGGGATTGATGGGCTTAGGAGACATCTTACTCTTCCAGAGCCGATTGGTATGACCACCTTTTCATCTTATGAAGTACGATATTTTACAGTTCATTTCTTAAATAGTTTCGTAAATATGCTAGTTACTAATTTTAGCCTCCGTCAACATGCTATCTACTATATATTCCCCCTTTTTCCCTTTCTCATACTACTATAGAACAAATATCTATAGCCCCTGAATATCGGTGAGAGTAAAATGATGAAAATGGTTTCTCCATGTCTTCATTGAGCTTTCGATGCACCCTGGCATCGTGCAAGACGTGACCGCTTGTTACGATTTTTGCAATTATTTATCCTTCAATGCCCGTTTCATATTTCATTACGATTCTGCGCAACAGCGTCTTATATTTTAGTATTACACATGCGTCGCACCTTTTATTTTAGTTTGTTATATGGTCTTCTTAAGATATGGTGAATGTAAGCTAAATCTCATTGCATTGTCTTTTTTTATTATATGAAAAACAGATGCAAATCCTTCTAGTCTCGACGCTGAACTTCAAAGGTTGCCAAGATCGCTTTCGGAATCTTTAGGAGCTCTCAAGGAAGACACTGTCATAACAGAGCTAATTGGAGAAAAGTTATTGGTTGCCATCAAAGGGATCCGCAAGGTTTGTCACCAAACGATTTCTATTTGCGGTTTAATAGATAATTTATTAGATTTTTTTTTTTTAAATCATAACCCAAAATATATTACACAATTTGTGTTTCCTAGATATAAATTAAGACCTACTAGTTTCACTGGCAAGGGCACAAATTTTTTAAGATTATTCTTGACTTTGCTTTTTCTTGTTTCTTCTTTTGTAGGCTGAAATTGACTACTACTCGAAGCATAAGGATGCATACAAGCAACTAATCCACCGTTACTAAATTATATGTTAGTTACACAAACAAAATTTTATCATTAGCTTGAAAATATTGTTCTTTCTTTTAAACAATTATCGAACAATACATTATTAAGATCGAATCATATATTTAGAGGAAGTATCATTAAATCGAGACACTAATTGTTTTTCAAGATATATATTTTAGAGGAATTCAGGAACAACTATACTTAAATCGATACACTTCCGGTACATATGCATACGTAAGTGTATCTTGTTAATTCAAAAGTTCAGGCTTTTTCAGTATGGCAACAAAAAAAAAAAAAATAATAATAATAATAATAATTTTTTCTTACATGGTTTTTTATAAGGTGCTGCGTAATAGAAATTCTACAAAATGAAATATCAAAATCTAAGGGAAGGTGTAGTAGTAATTTTTCTTGCAGCTTGATGCATATCCTCTAATTTAGGCAAGTAGTATTCAACGTTTTCCAACTCTTATGTAGAGCTTATTTGTAAAAAATAACAACTTTCAACTATTATGGGACAACTTTCATTTTTGTATTTTAGCACGTTTTTTAAACTCATATTTTTCTAGTTATAATAAAGAATATGCAAATTTGTGGATACGTGCATATTAGTCCTTCTAAAACCTTGGTAAACTTCTTAAAATAAAGATACTATTATGGCTTAGCTTTAATTTAAATAAAATTTAGCAGATGGTTTTTTTTTTTTTTTTCCTCAAATCTTTTTCCCCCAAGTTAAAAAAAAAAAAAAATAATAATTTTTTCCCCAATGGATTGGCCTTATGGCCCTTAAACGTTATGATCATTTCCAACTTACCTCTTAAATGGTAAAAAAAATAGAATTTTTGTTAAACTAGACTGAAAAAGATGATTAAGTCACTCATGTGGTTTTTCCTGTTAAAAATGCAAATAGAAAAGGATTAATTAGTACTAATACAAAAATTTAGAGGGAAAAATATAAAATTTAAATTTTAAAAGGTAAAATAAAAAGACATTAAAATCGAGGAACGTAAGAAGATAATCATTCAAACTACTTGTTAGAACGCTATGAAAGAGAGTTAGAGAGAGGAAAACTCACCCCACTACCTCGTAAAAACCCAATGAATTACCCAACTCAACAAAAATAGCCAAAAAAAAAAAGGCAAACCTAAAATCTAGGCCCCAATAATAACACAAGGTGAAAACGTAAATAATATAAGATCACACACTGCAATTTCGTTATATATATATATATATATATATAGAGAGAGAGAGAGAGAGAGAGAGAACAAACCAAAACGTGTCTATACAGCTCAATATTGTGCGCCAAAAAAGAAAAAAAAAATTTTCTTCAGGAGGATCATAGCATTCCATTGCCATTAGTTAGTCCTTGTGTTAATATATATATATATTTTTTTTGCAGGACTTTCAATCTCGTTTTAAATAGGAGAAGTGGGACTATTTTACTTTTTTTTTAAAAAAATAATTTTAGCAAATGAATATTTTTCAAGGTACAATGTCGGCACTTGTGTGCCCAAAAACTTGTTAAGCTATTTAAAACAAAGATAGAGTGGGGGCAGAAGAGAGGAAAACTCACCCCCTCATGACAACCCCTATTATTGAATTTTACCACAAAAAAAAAAAAAAAAAGACCAAGTGAATTACGTCCATTAAAAGTTCAACGTAACAGAAATAGCCATAAAAAGCAAACCCTAAAATCTAGTGCTCCATAAACGTCCTTAGGCCCCAAAGATAACGCAAGGTGAAAAACGTATAAAATTTGAAATAACAAATTGTATTTTTGTTTTATAAAGAGGGAGAGAAAACTACCAAAGGCGTGTCTAAACAGCTCATTGTGTGCCAAAAGTCATGGCATTGCCTTTGCGACCTCTCTTGGGGTTTTTACTTCTTGTCCTTGTCGTTGTTGCGGAGCTGCCTGATCACGTCCGTGCATGGGGGGCTCCCCGTTACCATGCAAGACGAGGACGTGGCCGATTTCCGCCTCCCCGCAAGCACCACCGTCCAAATTTCCACCCCGGCCCCTGGATTCCTGCCCATGCCACCTTCTACGAGGGCGGTTCGGGAACATTTGGTATGAAACTAATTCAATTCATGCATGCTTAGCGTCTTATAGACTTAAAAAAAATGAGATATTGAAAAACCTAAGACCCCATTATTTGGTATTGTTTCTAGAACATTTAGGAAAGAAATCTCACGATTTCTAACAAAATTGCTTTGAAAATGCTTCTGAAATAGCATTTGCTTTTGCACAAAATCAGAAAATAGAAACGAAAACAAAAAATCATTTTCATTTTTTGTTAAGGAATTTGAAAATGAAATAAAGTTATTTTCCCATTTCCGTTTTCATTTTCTATAGCTTACAGACTTAATAAATATTTTCAGAGACATACCCAAACGCAATTTTACTTTTTTCTTGTACTCAAACCAATTTTAGAAAACACGATCAAATATAATTTCAAAAAATATCCCAGAGTCACTTTTAAACATTTTCATCTCTATTTCATACCCAAAACAAAATCATCTCCAAAATACTTCGAAACGGCCCCAAAACTTAGTTGCCTGCCGATTATAGGCTTTTGTTCATATTCCTCATGCACGTTGCTGCTTTGGATACGAAAATATCCTTAATTTGTTCGACATTGGCTACGCCTATGACAGTATTTCTAAGGAAACATCAAACACATTTTTGAGAAATTGTAAAAATAACCGCCTCAAATAGACATGTTTAAATCTATATATACTTGTCAATTTTTTAATGCTTGCTTGCATTGTTGATTCTTTATATTTAGAGATGTGTTTTTTGAGGGACAGTCCTATAAATAGGTAAGAGATTAACAAAAAAGAAAATAATAATAGTCATAAAGAAGATGCTTCTACATAATTCAATCATGTTGGACATATAAGCCATTCGTCGTATTTGTATCCGAGACTAACTCATATTTTTCCGAACATTAAAAGTTGTTTAAATGTTGCTTACTTCTGGGAAATTTTTTTGATTCTAGGGGGAGCCTGTGGCTACGATGATGTGGTGAGAGAAGGTTATGGCCTAGAGACGGTAGCATTGAGCGAAGCGTTGTTCAACAATGGGCAGTCGTGCGGTGCGTGCTATGAAATCAAATGTGTGGACGACCCTCAATGGTGCAAGCCGGGCAGCCATCTCTCATCGTCACGGCAACAAACCACTGCCCACCAAACTACTACCAATCGAGTGATAACGGAGGATGGTGCAACCCGCCTCGCCACCATTTTGACATAGCCAAGCCCGTCTTCTTAAAGGTTGCCGAGTACAGGGGCGGCATTATTCCCATTTCATACCGCAGGTTAGTTTCTCTCCCTCTAGTCTCTCATGTCTTCTGTAAGTTTGCTAGATTTGTCTAAGCTCCTCGTGGCTTTCCTTTTGCAGGGTCCCATGCCAAAAGGGCGGTGGAATCCGATTCACCATAACCGGGAATCCCTACTTCAATGAAGTGTTGGTATGGAATGTGGGCGGAGCCGGGGATGTTACGAGTGTGCAAGTGAAGGGAAATAAGAACCTCAAATGGACGCAAATGAAGCGCTTGTGGGGCCAGAAATGGGTGACGGATGCTATGATGGTCGGCGAATCGCTCACTTTTCGGGTTAGAGCAAGTGACGGCAGATTCTCAACTTCCTGGCATATCGCCCCCAAGACTTGGCAGTTTGGCCAGACCTTTGAAGGAAAGAATTTTAGACACTAGATAGAAACAAACTTCTGCTACTACTGACCTTTTTCAGATTATTTTCCAACTACAAATGTTTTTTTATCGAACTTTACCAAGGTGATTTGTTTGTTAATGATGTTGGTCATAAAAAGTTTGCCCGGATATAATAAATCACGGGCATTTAACATAGTTTTGCTTGTTTTGCTTTTTCTACTCATCTTCTCGCCTCTAATTCAATGTAACAAGTGGAAGCAATTTTTCTGGGTTGTGTATGATAAAATTATTTCTAAAATAGCTGGTTTCGAACTATTCTCGATTTTACTAGGGCAAAAATGCTACTTAACCACCTCAGTTGCAGCAGTTCTTCTTTTGGGAAAAAAAAAAAAAAAGTAAATTCTGAAAACAATCGCTTAGAGTACATAAACACTTTTGGTAACAATCAAATAAACAGTAGATAATGATTACACAAATAACTACCTAAAAGCTACAAAATTGGAAGAAATCCTTTATACCAGTTTGTTGGCACCAGACTTGGTACGCCGCATTCTGGAAAGCCCCAATAAGTCGCCTTCCCTTCTGTCCGCGTATTTGACTCGGTCCCATCACACAGACGAACTTCAAGAAAAACCCAATAGCCTGTTCGCTATCAGCGTATTTGATTTCTTGAACACTTTTCAACCACTACTCCGTCCAAGCCTACATATCGCTTCATTTCTTGCTCTTTTTCTTCCTTCTCTTTTCTTCCCTCGTCTCTGTTCTCGCTTCTAAACGCTTGGAATGCTGCGAACGGATTTCCAGTAGTTTAGACTTTGCATCTCTGAAGAGTGCATCTGACCTTGACGCCATAAGTTGCTGAAATATCAAATAACAAGTTAGGAATAAAAAACATCATTATATCTACTAGGAGAACCAGGAGATTCAGATGGGTACCTTGAGATGATCCATAGCTGCAAGGTTGAAACCAAGGGTGTCTTTGCATTCCTGTCACAAATCCCCCCATGATGATATGTAGTGTAAAATACAGTAAAAATAAAGGTTACACGTTTTTCTCAAGCAGGAGCAATTTAAAACTCTACGTCCTAGTGTCGTCAGATCTTCGATAAAGGTCAGTAAAACTTAGAAAATGGAACTACCTTGATTCTGCCATAAAGGATCTCTTTAAGGGCAGTCAACACAGGTCGTGCAGCAGGAGTAGAAACCAACTGATTGTAATGAGTCTGCAACAGCACCGTAGCGATCCTACATATGAGTTCAACCTGAAATACAAATATTTTCAACATATTTCCATAAGCCGCAAGAATCAAACATTCAACAGATACAAGTCCGGTTAGCCAAAATCTAAAATACCTTGTCAGGATTTGACATCCAATCCTTCAAGTAAGCCAGAAGTTTCAAAGCATCTGAGAATGGTAAAGCCTGCATACACGAATAGTTGTAATTAAACTTTAACTGTCAATAGCCTGAACTGTAAAAATATAGAAAGTATAACTGTCGAACATAATCTAAAGTAACCTGGAAAGAAAGGTTCAACAGGTTCGAAGCAATAACAGGCTAAATTGAGTAAATAATATTAAAGCTAATCTTGATATCAGGTGCTCAACTAATAAATAAATAAATAAAAGCTCATCAAAAGCATACCAATAACGTCTGTTCCAGATCACTCATCTGAACACTCGAAATTGCTCGTAGAACATAGTCAGATGGGGCCAGCCCTAGCATAATAACATTTGGCTGAAACTCCGGAACTCTTCCCCGGGCTTTCTCCTCCTGAAAATAACAAGGCACAACAACTTAGTTGACGTGTATAATGAATCATGTTATACACTTGCTCTTATAGCCATCAGTCTTTCCATAACTAAAGAAATTTAACCTTCCAGATGCATAACAGAAACCACAAATGTACCTCATGTTCAGCGATTCGCTTCAGTTCCACCTCCGCAATGTCTAGTGCATCAATAATTGTATCTGTTGCAGAAAGGGTTTCCTTGGATTTCTTCCCGGCTAAAGCCACCGCTCCCTCCTCTGGGACTTCCTCCTTAGGAGCATATCTATTCTCAAAAGCATTGTCAAGATCAGTCTCCAACTCCTGTTCCAACCTTTTCTCTTTTTCTTCCTGTACACGAAACAGACCATTATACTACAGTTAAGATCCCATAAGTTATCAAAATATAAAGAAATACATTGTATTCAATACTGTAACCTCTTTATATCAAAACAAATTTAGCGCGCCCATAGGAATAAGAAACAATTACCTCGATAAAAAATGGCTCTTCAGAACGGTCCCAGCGTCGTATGGATCGATCATGAGACCCCGTGACAACAAAATCACCACGGTTACCGACTGCAAGGCACCAAACATCAGCATGGTGTCCTTCAAGACTCAAAAGCAACTCGAATTTATCGGCATCCCAGTATTTAACTAGGTTATCTTTCCCAACACTAAATAGGTAATGGGTATTTCGTACAAATTGCACTGCTGTGATGCTGCATTGGGAACACAAGTAATGAGAATTGTTTGTAAAACCTCGGCCACCAAAGCACCAACCATCCATCAATAATTTAATGTTCATTCATATATAAAAAAATAAAAAAAAATAAAAAAAAATCACCTCTCCTTATGAGCAAAAATGGATTTATGACAGTCACCAAAATCTAAACCCCAAATTTTTAAATCTTTATCTGCAGAGCCAGTAACAATGAGATCTGAATCTGATGAGATATCCATGCAAAGAACAGGCAGCTTGTGACCGTACAACGAAAGGAAAAACTTGAGTGTATCCATATAGAAAACCTGAAAAAATAAAAATAAAAAATGCACCAATGAACAAGAAGATTAGCAAAAGGAACAAACTAATGCATCTGAAACCGAATCAAGATGTACAAGTCTACAAGAAGATATTTATAAAGGGAACTCTTATTATTCAAACGGATTTCTCCTTCTGCTTTATGCATCGTCAACTAATAATAAGATTCACAGGTTCCAGGTTCATATGCTTGAAAAACTCTGACTTTGTTTACAACACCACCACCACCAACAACAACAACAACAACAACAACAGGGAGGGGGGGGGGAAGAAAAAGCATCAAAATAAATAAATACCTATATACACAGATATGACAACTCAATCTCACCTTCACTGTGTTATCCAACAGAGCAACAGCAATATATTTAGCATCAGGACTGACAGCAACGGCAAGAACATCATCATTCATCTTCATAGTCCTTACATTTGACATCTTGAGGCGCTTAGATTCCTATAATAAAAAAGCTTCGGTTTTACTAATCTAACAAATTCAAAAATTTCATCGATTGCAGTTCAGAGACCAGAAATAATTCTGAAATGAAGAACAAGATACAGAACACGGAATCTAAAAGGGTAAAAGAAAGTTTTATGCTCCAGAAAACTGTTGACTTAAACAATCACATAAATTATGAGATTACAGTGCTGTACCATTTTCTTGGAGGAATATTAAAATTATAGCTGTAAAGAAGGTGGTAGGAATAACATACTTGAGCTGATTTCTGTCCAACTCGATACTCCCAGAACTTAACCTCATGATCTGCACTTCCTGTGACAAAGCTGTTTTCATTGGGAATGGCTGCAATTGTACGAATGGAGCCACCATGTGCTTCCACTGCCTCAATGCAAGTGCCACTGCCAATGTCAATTACTTCCAGTTTTCCACCTTTCGTCCCAACGAGTCCATACTTATTCTGAGGAATAATTAAACTACACAGTCCGAATTCCGAATCAATTGTTCGAAGGCAAGAACCAGTGCTTGGATTCCAAATCTTTACTGCATTGTGACTAGTTGACATCAAAAGTGTGTTGTCCGAGCTAAGTGTAACGCTTCTGACATCCGATCGGTGTCCCTGAAGCTCGATCGCAAGTGTTTTGTTGCTTGTATCGTCTTCAATTGAATAAAATTCTAACATATTATTGTTAAGCGACAAAGCTAATGTAGCCAACGAATTCTTTGGGGTGATAGGAGAGAAAGAAATGGAAGATATCTTTTTGCCAGCTCTGACAGTTTGGATGAGCTTGAAAACATCGAGGACTGTAACTACAAGGCTATTCCCTTCTCCTGTTACCTGACTTGTTTCTACATTTCCCATCACCTCGGGCTCTTCCTTTCCCTTAGCAGATTTCTTCTCCTTTTTCCGGTGAAGCCTACGCTTTGATTTCCTCTTTGATTCAGCCTCATCCAACACGCGGAATATCTCTACCGTCTTTCCTGCAACTTGACAAGCCAGCAGATTTCCGGACTTGTTAAACCTCACAGTCGCAACCCTTTCCTTGCTTTGCCGCTGAAGCTCACCAAAATGCTTCAGAACATTCCACTTCTCTTGCGTTGACAAATCCCCACTACTCACAATCTCATTTCCATCTACATTATCAATTGATTTCCCATCACCTAACTCATGCTTAACTTTGTAAAACCGAAGCTCCGGGTCCGCAGACCCAGTGACCAAAAACCTTTCCTCCAGATCAATGTCTATGGACCAAATTTCACTGTGATGCCCACTAACAATTTGCATGCAGTGCTGGGTCTCAAGGTCCCAAACTCTCAAAAATTTATCTTTTGAGGAACTAACAAGCTTCTTACCAGAATCTAGGAAAACAACATCTGTGACCTAAAATATAGCCACAAAAATAAAGGAAAAAAAAAATTAAAAACTTAAACATTCCATACATATAAATGAGAAAATTCATACATTTCACCGAGGAGCTGTATGGCATTGCTTACTAAAAGCCGCTTTTGACTTCTGGAGTCCAAAAACTGCTTCTGGGACTCAATAATTTTTCCGATTTTAGTTTTCAAAAAGAGCTTCCAGTCACAGTTGCAAAATGTAAGTTCTCAAAAAAGCTCTTCTAAGACCACTTTAAAACTTGTATCAGAGTTCTATTACGTTTTCTATAACGTTCAAACAAACATCTATGAAAATGTAGTTCTAAGCGAAAACTGGGCTTATACTCTCCATCTTCTATATATATAAATATATATTATATATATAAAGCAATGCCAAAATGAAGCTTGAAATTCTAAATCAGCATCTGCAGATACCTGGTCACGATGACCTCGGAGGCGAAAAAGGCCAGTTTCACCAACAACATCCCACAAAATAACATCGTTATCTTTGCTTCCAGAGGCCAGTAAAGACCCAATCTTGTTGAACCGAAGAGCAGTCACAGCTCCTTTGTGTCCATTCAACGTGGTCTCGCACGTTCCCTTCTCCAAATCCCAAATTCTTATACTCCCATCTGCGTACCCACTCGCCACCTGCAAATTCGAAACCCTAATTTCAGTCCATTGAAATCGAAAACGAAAGAAGAAGTTGAAGAAAAGGAGGAGGAGAAGAGAAAAGTCGAAGCTTTTTTACCAAATTGGAAGGCGAGGCGGCGATGGAGGTGACGGCAGGGAAGGGCCGGGGGAGCGGCGGAAGGAGCTAAGGTTTTTGTGCAGACGCCCTGGCGGACGTGCCAGAGGGCGAGATTCTCGAGCGCCGGCGCGAGGAGGTGCTTGCCGGAGCTGTCGTAGGCGATGTTCGACCCGACGGAGGCGATCACGCCGAACGCCGCCGCCGGCTCGTACCGCAGGTAGGCCTTCACCATGGCTGGTTCTGCTTCGCCGCTATCTCTGCTATGGCGGTCGCCGGCGGCGAATGGGTGTGGCTTTCGATAATGGTGGGGTTTAAGGGTTTTAGAAGAATGGAAAGTATTAATAAAGGCGGGTTGAGCGGAAACTGATGAAAATCGACATCAGTGGAAAGCGACAATGAAGTTTAAAACGACATCTAGTTAGAGGAAAACGACAATGAGGTTCAAAACGACATCAATCAGGAAACGACAATAGCATGAGAAAATGAAGACAACGCAAAAAGCGACAACAAACTGAACAGACAACGGAAATTAAAACGACGGGAACTAGAAAACAACGACTATCTAAGTCGAGGTTGACGAATAAACGACAAGAATGTCTGAAACAACGACGACCTAAACAAACAAAAGTAGTATAAAGGACGACGATGGAAAACAATTTTTCCCCTATTGAATGGGCAAACAGAATGGAAATTTAGAGATTACATCAACTAAAAATTACAATCCATAAATGACATCAACGAGAAAAACGACAACTAACATATCAACTCATAATCGACACAAAAAGAGCAACCGCATAGGTAAATGAAGATAGTATCAAAGCAAAATAATTGTGAAAAAAGAGGGTCAATTCAATCAACGACTGGCAAACTGAGAAAACAACTCTGAAGGTAGGGAATGGCACCAATCTATAACAACACAACGTAAAACACATATTAACTGGAAAAACTAAATGAAGCAAATTAAAACAATCTAAATATAAATCAGCATATACCTAAGGCAAACGACTACAATATTGTAATGATAGAAATGAACAACAAAATACAAACGTCATCAATGTGCAAAAGTTTTTAAACGACAAAAATCGAGAAACCACTACTAGAAAACGACAACATTCTAAAACAGCATCAACATAAAAAAAAACGTGGGAAAGAAACAGATATATTAAAGGCGACATTAGCATAAAAAAATGACATTAAAATGGAAAACGACAATATATTTAAGACGACATAAATAGAGAGGCATCAACCTATAAACGACATTTTTGAAACAATATTCTTTTATCTTTTCTTCTTTACATTAAAATTAAAAGAGGGAAACTGCTACCTTATTCATTTGATACATGGCATCTTTTTTTTTTTTTTCCTTTTCCCTTTTCTTTTTTCATTATCTCATCTTTTTTTCATTTTCTCATCTTTTTTCAATTTTTTAGCCTTAACTGAAACTATTTTTTCTTAAATGTGTCCCTATCTAAAATTTTTTCATATAATTCATTCGACTACTATCTTTTTATAACATCTCACAAATAACTTTTCATTTGATTTACTCTTTTATTTTTTATTTTTTATTTTATTCAATTATCGGCACGTGCTCACCACTAGTATCACAAAATTTTGTAAACGATAAGACCTAAATAGACAACATATTGAAAAAGAACCAATGTGAAACGACGGCAACCTTTATTAGCAGAAGAAGAACGAAATAACCTTTGGAAAGAACGACAAACCTTCAAAAAATGATGGAAGCCTATAAGAGACTAAACGACATCATGGTTAAAACGGCACCAACATAGAAAAACGACATCAATGCTTAAGCGAGAATAGACAGACAAAAACAATATAAAGAGTCATCAAAGTAGATAATTCAAGACTCGCCATAAACGAGGAGACATTTTAAGGGAGAGAGAGAGAGAGAGAAAGAGGAGCAACGGAAAAACGACATAAAATTGAAAACAAGAACAACCTCTAAATATTTACATCAAATGCTAAACGATAATCGCCTAACTACCGGGAGCATATGAGCATGGGGATTGACGTATAAAGGACACCACCAAAAGAAAGTGCATCAAATCAAACCTCATAAATGACAGAAATGGAGAAGAGACATATTTAAAATACGTGTTAAAACTTAAAACGACAATAGTGTAAAAGACGTTAGAAAGTGAAAACGTCAACCTAAAAGATGACATCAATTGCAAAAAAACAAAAAACAAAGAGAAAAACAAAAAACAAAAACAAAAAAAAAAGACGAAAACAAAAACAAAAAATAGAAAACAGAAAACAAAACAAAACAAACAAAACAAAAACAAAACAAATAAAAAAATTGCTTTGTTAATAATTTAAATATAACCTCATATGTGTCAGCAGCAGCAATGAAAGCAATGACGACGTCAGAAATATCTTTCACAGGGGACTTATAATTAAAACAAAAATTTTATCAAATTCAACAACTAACAATATATTAACCGGTCATTTAAAAAAAAAAAAAAAAAGAGCTAAAAATGTACTACAATTGTCCTCGATGGATTTTCATATTCTTAAAATGTTCTATACTAACCTCATTATCAAGGCTATTGACAATCATTTTGGACATTTGGGCTCATTTTGGGTTTTTTAAACAATTGGATCATTGTGTATAGATAGCAAAACTTTTAAATTTGGAGGTCTAGAATTGATTTCTAACTTTCTAGGGGCAGCTTTATGCAATTTTTGAGGGGGACTTAATATAATTTTACTCATTTATGTGTATTTGTAGGTAAGGCAAAAAAAAAATTTTGAGGGACTCCTAGGCCTCAATTACCTATGTCTCTGGTCAGTAGTTATTCCACACCTGATTTTATCATGAGATGTAGAGTTTAAATTCTCCTAACTCAAATTCTAAAAAAATATAATATATATATATATATATATATATCATTTGAAACGACAACAACCTAAAGAAATGCCATGCAAGATAACTACAACGACATAACTGTACGAAAGTACAAGAACAACAACAAACCCAATACAGGATCCAGTAACCACAATGAACAAATTATGGCACCACAACAACCTAAAAAACAGGCAGACCAGATGAACAACGACATAAAAAAACACAATCGAAGTATGAAAAATAATGACTCCAAAAGTATGCAAGTTGCAACAGCTTTCTTGTAAGGATATTATAATTTAAAGAATCATTTTTTTACACCTCAGGTGTACAGTGTGAGATAGAGCATGACAAATGCGTATAAGAGAGACACATTCACGGCACTACCAACTATAGGTCTCTCTCTGTTTATTTCTCAATGGTCAGTAACAAAGTCCATATTAAATTTAGTGCACGTCTTGATCGTAATTTCTTGTTTAAATTTCCAAATAGATTTGCACGGTCTAAAAATGGTCCTAATCTATAGCTCCCACCTGAACTTTGACACACACACACATATATATAGGTGTGTGTGTGTGTGTGTGCGCGCGCGCGCATAACCGAAGAGAAATAATGGGGAGGGAGAAAACGACACTAAGAAGATCCACAGATCTTTTGAGAGGTTAATAAGTAGAAAAAGAGATCTGAAACATGATCTTTTATAATTATTCTATTTTATAATTATTCTTTATCGTGGCTTTACGTGCGAAAGATAATGTTACTTGAACAGGGTGCAATTTTCCACTTGTTGTTTTTTCGCAGTAGAAGTTTTTTTTTTTTTTAAATTGTCACAAGGAAAATACTTTTATATATATATATATATATATATATATATATATATATAGCTGTCCAAACTAGTTAAATCTGAACGTTATCTTAACTTAGTTGATGTGGGCCTTTAAAACAAGTTCCTGGGACACTTTCAATTTAAGAAAAAAGAAAGAAACTTTCATGAGAACTCTCATATGTCATAATTTGGCTGAGCTTTTATGTTGTTGATTAGAAATATGTCAAATCTTCTTTATTCTTGATATTTTATAAATTCACACACACACACACACACACACACACCACACACACACACACACACACACACACCACACACACACACACACACACACACACACACACAAGTTTGTTCACATCTTAGGAGCCTAAAGAAATTGCTAAAGTTTATATTGCCTCATCAACAACCTTAAGTCATGGCCACTTCCAACCTCCTTATTCTTGATATATTATAAATTCACACACACATATAAGTATATACTAGTTGATAAACATGCGCGAAAACAGAAAAAAAATATCACGTGATAATTTATTATCCATCATATGACGTTGACTTGACAACCACATAGCTATCATGTGACAAGCAAAGAGGGAAAATGGGGGACGAAAGAGCCTATTCACTCTTTTATATATATATATAGCTAGGTAATAGATGTAAGCTTGTTGTTCACACCTTAGGAGCCTAAATAAATTGTTAAAAAAGTTTATATTGCTTGTTCACACCTTAGGAGCCTAAAGAAATTGTTAAAGTTAATATTGCTTCATCAACAACCTAACTGATGGCCACTTCCAACCTCCTTTATTCTTGATATATTGTAAATTCACACACACATATAAATATATACTAGTTGATAAACATGCACGAAAACAGGAAAAAAAATATCACGTGATAATTTATGATCCATTATGTGACGTTGACTTGACAACCACATAACTGTCATGTGACAAGTAAGGAGGGAAAAGGGGGGACGAAAGAGCCTATTCACTCTTTTATATATATAGGTAATAGATATAAGCTTGTTCACACTTAGGAGCCTAAATAAATTGTTAAAGTTTATTTTGCTTGTTCACACCTTAGGAGCCTAAAGAAATTGTTAAAGTTAATATTGCTTCATCAACAACCTAACTCATGGCCACTTCCAAATTTCACTATATCTCCCACGTACTTCATTATTTATGAATCCACTATCACACATGATATATATGTAACATATATATAACTAGATCATGCTATATAATTTGCTTTAACATTATGATAGAAGCTTTACAAGCGCATAATTAATAATTAAATTTGCACTTATAATCACTATTTACCCTTGTCATTATCAATTCAACCTCGATGTGATCAGTTTAATATTGTTGGTGACAACTGTAAAGACTTAAAGAGATATATATATATATATATATATATATATATGTAGGTCAGATATTCCACATAGAAATGCGGCCCAGCTTCTTCATGAGTAGTAGTAGGAGTAATAAATCAATGTGAATAATGATGAGATATAATATTTTCCCTCATCAAGGAAGATATGATCAATAATTGTCTTAGTCGGAGCATGGTCTTGTGGAACACTTGTATAAAACACTACCTAGTTCTTATCCATATAAATTGGTCTTTTTTTTTTTTTTTTTGATCAGCGGCCATGATTATTTTGCTTTACTGCCCTCCAATTTCTTAACCTACTCATGAGTACGCATGAATGTATTAAAAGTGATTGAGCTGAAACTAATATGCAACTAGCAAGCACGAAAGAATTAAACGCCTTTATATATATGTATATGTATTCACACACATATACACACACTAATTGGACAGCATGCATTGGCACAGAATTAATAGATAAGTAAAGCAAAAGAAAAAAAAATCACATGCCAGTGACTAAATTATCACGTGAGTACCGATGACGTGACTGTTATATGATAGTATCAGAACAATGACAAAAGGTGAATATTCATGAGTTATTTGCTCTTTTAATATAAACATATATATATATATATATCTTATATAAATGAACAATATTTATGTATAGACATTCCGCATGATGCTACAATTAAGTTAATTTGTTTTCTAAAAGTGTTTAGTTAATAGATAAAGATTTAAACGCCTTTGGTAAGTGTTATAAACAATATGTTCATATATTGCGGCACTATATATCAGCAAAGCATATAAATTCATAATATAGGCTTGTCCTTTATATCGTAATTTTTTAAAACAAATAAACTACTTAATTTGATATTTATTTAATATGATATTCATTTTAAACATATCAAGAACTTTAATTATTTATATAATTGTTATACTCATTTTAAACATATCAAGAACTTTAATTATTTATATAATTGTTATACTCTTCAGTACATGTTGCTATTTATTAGTAATTATTCCAGAGAGAGAGTTATCCCACGGCACTGGACTTCGACAGAGAGAGAGACTGTATCGTAGTAACGAGAATTTATCTCATAACAAAACTTTTTTTTCATCAGCACCGTTTATTTTTCAATCCAATAATCTGAAAAAAAACAGCCTTTTTTATCTAACAAAAATGGAGTGCCGATAAGAGAGCCGGTAATATATACATATAGTGGTGCTGGATATCACATCATATAGTGGCGGCAGATATAACCGGATCTTCTCTGCTTCCTAGTTTTTTTGTGGATGTCACCCACTACGGTTTGATCTAGATTATATATATCTTTGGCAGACCTGGTAGACATGTCTCACGCTATGTATAAATATATACAGTGCAAACCACAGTCACTCGAGCGCAAAAGAACAAAATATAAAGAGCCCGACCTTATCAAAATCAAGATTTTGTATCCCAATATATATATATATATATATATATATATATATACTTGTCCAGATGAATTGGAAACATTAAAAAAAAAATGCAAACTACATCTAAAAAGAGAGTAAAGGTTTTGCTTAAAAGATATTCCTTAATATTTATTTATTAAAGTTCTTTCCCTACCATGTGGGAGAGAAAAACAAATTAATGTAATAAGAAGTTTTTATATGAGGGTAATTAGATGTTTAATCCCTAATTAAACTAGGAATCTTGATTAAGATTATTATAACAGAGGTTGGTGAAAAAAAAAAAAAAAGAAAAAAAAAAGTGAGTTTGAGGGTCTCCAAGTTTTCCTTGAGAATGTAATTTTACATTAAGACAAGCATCTATAGATTCTATACATCTTATGTGTTCGTGCTTGTTTATTAAGTCCCGACAGAGACAAAAGCAAGGTGGGTCAATTCACGTGAGTTAAAATTAACAAACAAAAAAATCCCAAAGGCTAGTAAAAGCTAATGATAAATTAAAGTTGATTAATTAATTACAAACAAAAATAACCTTCAAGTGCGTTTAGATATTTTTGAAGAAAATGATTGTGACAGGCTTGACACGCCAATATACGACCTGCATGCATCAGCTAGCCTCAATATATGCGAATAATTATCGAGAATTAATATTATCGGAAAAGAATTATAAGCACTTTGAATCAAAGTGAAGCCAATATCTGGCCGGTGACAAAGAAATTGTCTAGGAAAAACAAAACAATAATACCTAAATGTCGGAACACTTTCTGGACTAATCAAACGACCACGTTTAAAGTCAGTATATTATGTAAAAGATACAAATTTGTTTGTTTCAACCACTCAATCCATTCAACTCAAACTTTTTTTTGTCTTTTTCTTAAAAAAATTTTGTCTTTTTCCCAAAAAGTTTTTTGTCTTCTTTGAAAATTCAAAAAAATTTACTATTCAAACTTAAAAATCTCAACTCAAGAAAGAAATAAAAAGAAACGGCGTAGTTTAGATTATAACGAAAACAAACGAGATCCGGCGATACCAATGAAATAGATCCTATAAGGAACAAGAGGCATGTAGAATTAGAATTCTTAAAATAAACACGTTTAAGATTGAGATTAAGTTTTGTATATTGTAATTTATCGTTTGATCTGAATTCAACACAAACATTTACCCGTATTCTATATATTTGTTAATGAAAAATACAAGTTAGTATTATCATCACTACTAATTTATACAATGTTGTCCCCTATTTTGTTTGTCTTATATAGAAAAAATTCAAGGATTTAAAATCAAAAGGTGATGACCTAACTTTATTCTTTTCAAAGAAAGGGTTCCATCAAACTACCATCTAATGTTGTACGGTCTACCGACTAGTTAGAGATCCAAATTCAAATGAGACCAACCTTAATGCGATCTTGAATGAATAAGATTAAAAAAAAAAAAAAAAAAAAAAAGGGACGATCAAACCATCCTAAATAATATTGGTACTTATAAATTTATACACTATCTCAATGACAAATTGTTAAATGCTTTTAGGAGAATTGTAAATTTATTAACATGGTACAAGAAAGTTTTGAACACATGCAGTTGGCCCCTCTACAATATTGTCAACAATTATTATGTCTTCTAATATTTACCTATACATTTAGGTTTGTCTCTTGGCTAGCTCACAAGGACTAGAGTTAAAATACGTAAAAGTTATTATTAACTCATCTTCTAATAAGTTATAATTTTTTGGAGAATGGGTAAACTTAAACAAATAACAAGAAATAGTAGTAGTTTTGTTTTTTGTTTTGTTTTCGAAACGTGATTTAAACAGAGCATGCATATAAAAAAAAGTTCAATAAAAATAAAGAAAGATTAAAGTCGGTGGCAGCCGGTGGGAATTGTCGGTTGCCGGTACGTAATATACAACTAGATATATGGTCGTCATTGAATTATAAGTTAGATATATCTTTGAAACTTTGAAAATGACAATTAATAAATTTCATTAATTGCATGGACATGTATTTATGTTATAATTAAATTCAACACATCTCTTTCAATTGTTTCATATCATAAATATTTTTACAAATTATATATTGTATTTTAATTTTTAGTGACTGATGGGGTAGCTAAAAGCTATATATAGGTATGTATACTGAGCTTAAACTAGGCCATGAGATTGAGGTTTATTTTTTTTTATTTTTTTTATTTTTATGTCCTTCGATGGAAAACCAGGTCGACCAACTTGTACGTTCATATTCCCTTATGCATGTGTTGTTATCTGCATTTAAATTTCAACTATAATGAGGGCAACGTATAATATTTTAGATTTCTCTCTTTTTTATTTTTAAATGTAAGAGTTTTTTTTTTCTGTTTTTGGAATATAATATATTCAACATTACTACAACACCATCGATATTACCCATAAACAAAAATCGAAGAGGAAAAAGATATGTTGTTCTTCTTATAATGTTGTTGTGTTTGGTAGGAATGAGAGAATATCAAAAGGAATGAGAGAATGATAAATCACTCCAGTGAGCAACATCAAAAACAAATATCATTTCTCTCATGATGTTCAATATGACATCTTTTAAACAATCTCTCCAGTTAAGAATGATAAAAAAAATCGGATGTTTTTTGAAAGATTTGGGAGTCCCTCATCTAATTCATTCATTTTTCTATCCTATCAAATAATTATGAATATCAATAAATCCTCTCATCCCTCTCTTTTCTTTCACTTTTCAATCCAATGAAATGAAAATTTTCCATTTTTCGTTGTTTTTAAACAAAATAAAAATGATCCAAGAAAGATGTATCCAATTAAATTTAAGATAAGAAAATGATAATAATATAATAGATCGAAAACTTTAATATATAGGTTGTTAATCATGCATAGCTGATAGTCTGGTATTTGAAGAATTTATTAAGATTCTATAATTAAATCATATAGATATAGATCTTATATTTTTATAAACAATGTTTAAAGTGATATTTTACCTAAATTATTTGGAGGCGAATATGGTTTTTCTTTCTTGGTAGGAAAGTGGGGGCAATTTAATCTAGATTTAGCTAGCGGTAGATGGCATATCAATTTGTTGCGCAAATTATTTCTTGAATTAAATTATTAATTTCATTGGATCTATCCGGGTAATGGACTAATAATTAATTTCATTATAACTAATAATGTGCCTAAGCATGACTATTTCAATATATTGGCTTTTCGATCGTGTCACCTCCCCAACCTAACTAATCTTTTTTCTACTTTTTTTTTACTTTAAAAAAAATGATCTTTATTTTTTTTTTTTGTTACATTGAACTTGCATAGTAAAATATCATGTACATATGCATGCACATATCATGCCCTTTAAAATACACACACACACACACACATATGACGTACTATATTTATTCTAGCAAAATGTGAATAATATGTCAACAAATAGATAAATATATAGGAATGATTATATCATGGTATCCCGCAATAAACTATAACAGATCATGTTAAACATTCGGCATGTATATATGCTTATTTCAGCCGTGTACAACTTTCTTTAGAATTGATTTCTTTTTCTTTTTCTTTTTTTTTTTCTTCCGCAATTTAGTAGTTAATTGCAAGTTTACATACAGAGACAAGATAGCACGTACATACGTACATTTTGGCATATATATCTAAATTATATATATATTTATTTATTTATTTATCAATATCATGCAGAGAGAAGCTAAATAAAGTAATGAAAAAGTGTAAGAAAATAGCAAGATGAGTACATAGATAGAGTGGAAAAAGCCAAATTTATATTACTATATTCTACTTTTAACAATGTTTTAACAATATATTAAGAACAATATCAATTCCAGTATTCATTTTTTAGTAACAATCTATATGGTATTAGATATTTAAATGTCATTTTATATTAATAGATATTTAAAAAACTGCCGCATTAATAAATTAAAATAGTACATATCTATCAATGAATATGTGAACTCATCAATGAGTTGATATTCAAAAAATTATTATTAAAATTAATATCCTTATCACTTTTTTTTTTAAAGTTAAATAATGTTATGCATGAAACTTGAAACCACAAACATCTACCGTCTCTCTCTTATTTTCTTTCACTTTTGCAAAGTGAAAACATATTGTCAAAATGGCCAATATAATCTTTTTAAATCCCTTTACAGATCATGTTTTTGCATTATATCACTGATCTTGATCACATGCAAGAGACTTATTAGAAATCCTTTTTTCTTTTTCTCAGACATGATATAAAGGAGCTACTAAGCAAGCTAGTTCATCTTTTCTTTTTCCAAAGACCTCATTCTTGTTCACAACTTTTCGAAAATGCCAATCATTATAATCCAAACTTTTTGGCAACATCAAATTTTTATAATAGCAATATGTGTGTGTATTATAAAGAATATATTTAATGGCTTACTGACAGGCTACTGGGCCACTGGCTGCTTAATTTTAATATGCAAGAAAATAAAATGATCTTCACCGGATCATATGAGGTTTGGGCTCGTACAATTCGATTCATTTACAACAAATTTGCTTTGAGATATAAATATATGTGTGTGTGTGTGTGTGTGTGTGTTTCTTTTTTCTCCTTTTGTATACAACGAATATTTCTTGAAAGAGAACGCATATATCTTCATCTTCATCTAAATCACTTTATAATCTATTTGTCGTTATTCTTAAATTTATTTAAAAACAAAAAAATGTGATCAAAGTCGATCGTGACAATTAGAGTACTATTTGACGTAATATCATATTGATTAATTGTAGGTCGGCAAAGAAACGAGTCTCCCAGCTGTCTTATTATATAGCAAATTAATTAATTAATTATATATATATATATATATATATTAATAAGATCATCTATTTATTTATTTTGTGAAGCTTTCCACGTACTATGCTATAGGTGTACATTTGGATACCCAAACAAAGATCATGCCCTTTCTTATAATATTGTCTTTATATGTGTGTGTGTGTGTGTGTGTGTGTGTGTAAAAAAGAAAATTACAGAAAATAAAACAACAATAACAACAAGCCCTTGATTAGTAAATTCATTTTTTAAAAGTAAAAAGAGAGAGAGAGAGAGAGAGAGAGAGAGAATAAAAGTACCCAAAAGCACCCAAAGTTTTATATTGGCTCCACATGGATTCCCCACTGATCACACCCACATCATTTCCCGGTAAAGAAAGTTCCACATACTAAATGATTAGAGTTTCCTATTTGCAATAAAGTTTCAACCCTTTACGCTTTAATCACTTATCTAAAAAGTATTCTATAAATATAAATATAAATTTTTTTTAAAAAAAATCACATGTAAAAGTAGAGAGTTGCTATCGCCTTCATGTGTTTTCACTTTGCAGCCCTGAATTGTTCACCAAGAACTCCCACGTAAATTATATTATGCTGTTGAAATTTTTACTATAAATTTATATTCATAACATGTCTTAAAAGTTACTGCGACTAAAAACACATATATAGATATTTGATAATAAGTTTCTCTTTAAGTTATTTTGAACGTCCAGAAGCAAATATGTTTAGATTTGTAGTAAATTATGGATTGAATTGTTATAAAGATATTTCATTTTCATTTAATAAAAATTTTAATTGTTGTTTTAATTTAATTTGTTGTAGGTCAACGATTATATAATTAGGTTAACACCAAATTTTTATATCTATATATATATATGATTACAGATATAACATAATAGTAATTTCACATCTAATTTATGTATAATTATTATTTTAATCTTTATTTGTTACACACATTCATGTAGAATTATTATTTTAATATTTACTTGTTACACACATAAATAGACTGGATTATTTACTATCACAATCTATGTAAATTTAAATATAAATCAAGAATAGAGACACTAACATAAAAGTAGCTTTATCATCTTTATGAAATTTATAAAAATAGAATTTACCAAACAAGCTGGACCTGTTGTAAATTGTTAATAATGTAAAAGTAACTCCCAACAACAAATACCAAACGAGCATGCTCTCTATACATGTATAATATTGTCGCTTTTACTGTTAAGAGCAAGTTGCTGTTTAAATGAAGAATTAAAAAAAAAAGTGATTTTATTCATTTATACCTCCATATAATGATGGTTTAAGTTAAAAATATTAAACTGCTAATTTTTTTTAATTCCTTATTGATATATAATCTGAAGGATTTATACCACAATTCCTATGATTTTGGATGCATATTATTTTTGCTAACAACTTTTTTCTTTTTTGGAATTTTTATATTTTATGTAAAAAATTAAAAATTGTGACACATTTCTCTAAGGATTTTTTTTTTCAACGGGCAAAAAAAAAAAAAAAAACTCAGCTGCTGGCCTGCATTTATATATTAAAAAAAAACTTTAGGCTATTAATATTGTTAAAAAAATTGCTAGTTTAAAAATCAATTTTATGGGACTAGTTTTTTCCTGAAAAAATAAACAACATTAATTAATGAACAAATAACTTTCTTATCATTTGATAATAATGCCGATTCTCAACTCTTGTTAGAACGTTCTTTTATTAATATTTTAATACATATCACGAAAAACAATGTTAATGAGTACTTTAATCCATGCATCTTTGTATTAAGTTAGGTTAAACTTTTAACCCAAAAGATACGGATAAAAATATATATTTTTTCCCCAATATTTATTTCTTAAATTCCTTTTCAAACTTGGTCCTCCAAAATTCCAAAATATTAAAAGATCATCACCCACCTCTACCAACTCCCAATTACCGTTTGAAAGCAGTGGCCAATCATATGCGTCGGTCACCTATGTGCTTCACAGACCAATAAACTCCAGTCAAAACCGACGACTTTTCCTACGTGAGGCACAGAGGATCAGCAAGTGACGTTTCAATTAATGAATAAACTAGTAATTAAATTAAATTAAATTAAATGATAATTATTAATTGAGAAACCTGAATTGTTTGAGTTAAAAATAGCCAAAACAAAAAGACCATAACATTTTGTTGTTTGTTTGTCACCAATCCATTTTAGGGCCAACCTGATTAATCAATTGAATCAATTAAACCTAATTAACTTACCTAATTATCCCCAAAATGGAAACGACAATAAAAAATCGTGTAAATTTTCGGACAACTACCTAACAGGGGTACAACCGTCCTTTTAACCAGCGGGTGTCACTTTAACCGCGCAACTATATTTTTATAATATTTTAATGGCAACTCTTTTATTTATTTATTTTTTGGCTACTATTTTCGAAGTCTTTTATTTATCGTGTTTGGCTCGAGAGAAAAAGAGTGAGAAAAAGAGGAGAGAGAGAGAGAGGAGAGGAGAGAGAGAGAGTATTGTGTGAACTGTGTAGCTGAGCTGGGATTCGTAAACATTTCGTCACATCGAAAAGATTGATCTTTGAAAGCGAAACGAATGAAAAACCTTCTTCGAAGTCGAACTACGAGAAAATACATACATGTATGTATGTATATATGTAAATGAAGCAAAAGCCTGGTAAGCAAAATCCACAAAACAGACAGCTTTTTTGCGTCGTAAATATTTACTTTATCGCAACTTGCAGTTCTTTTGCTTTCAGGTTCTCTTTTTCGTTTATCTGTGTTTTGAGTTTTTTCTTTTCGAAATTCTTGTTCTTCGTGTCAGCAAAAATAACATGACGATTAGCAAAAAAGTTTTTAGTCTTTCGCTTTTCGTATCGAAAAGTTTACAGATTTGGAGCTCAAAAGCTTTGCTCCTTTTGTGAATCGGAACGAAGAAAGTCAACGAAAAAAGTGTAATTGAAGTCAAAAAAAGCCTTTTTTTTTTTTTTTGGGTTTTTTGAGGTGTTTTTACTGTGTTCTGTGAAAAATGAAAGAATATAGATGTGTGATCTTTAGGACATTTTTGTGTTTTAATTATTATTATTTTTTAATTTCTTGAGCTTAATGTTTAAGGTTTTTTTGTTTTTTGTTTTTGTTTTTTGTTTTTAAATTAGGAATAACTAGCTAGGGTGAGTAAAATTGGATTTTGAGCTTGTTTTAGAGGCAATTTTTTGTTTGCCAAGGTGAGAAAATGAAAAATGACAAAAAAGAACCCAGTTTGGTAAATCACGAAAAGAAGATATTCTATTTGTAATGGAGGCAGAGAAGGGAACCTGTTTGGAGTTGGAGATTAGAACGTGGTCCCAGATTCTATCTTTTATCAACAAGTTGAATTTTCAAATACTCTGATGATATTTTTCTTGAAATTCAATATTTTTTGTTGCTGGATCAATTTTTTTTTTTTTTTTTTTAAATCACTGCTTTTGTAAGTATTTCTGGTATGCTGAAAAATAGCTTTTGTTTGTGCATTTTGGGCATGTATTTTTTTTCCCTTAGTGTGACTCTTTTATAGTGAACAAAGGGATCTTATTTCTAATAGCTATAATATGCTCTTGAAATTCTTGCTCAGATGATGATTCGATGTTCTTTCTATGGTTAACAGATCAAAACCCGAAGAAGGAGGAGGTTTAATTTGTATACTCTATTCTTTCTTGTCTTGTGGCCTGTGAGTACTTTTGTACAAGTGTGATTTAATAAGAGAACTGTATCCTTTGTGTCCTTATGCATGTCTGGCCTTGTGGCCATTGCTGATAAAGTAGAAGGAGCACTCATTAGTGCAGAGAGAACAAGATCCCTTGATGCTATTCCCAAAAAGGATAACGTTTTGACTCCATCAAATGGAGAAGTCGATCGGACTTCTGAGGCTGCGAGATTCAGAGTCAGGGAGCTATCGCTTCCCAATGGGGAATCCTACTCTGGGTCATTGCTTGGCAACATCCCTGAGGGTAGGGGGAAGTATGTATGGCCAGATGGTTGTGTATATGAGGGTGAGTGGAGAAGGGGGATGAGACATGGGAATGGAACGATTCAATGGTCTTCTGGTGCATCTTATGAGGGTGAGTTTTCGGGCGGTTATATGCATGGCACAGGGACTTATATCGGATCGGATAGGATAACCTACAAGGGAAGATGGAGGTTAAGTCTCAAGCATGGTTTGGGATATCAGGTTTTTCCTAATGGAGACGTATTTGAAGGGGCTTGGATCCAGGGGACACCAGAAGGGCCTGGTAAGTATACATGGGCTAACGGGAATGTTTTTCTAGGAATAATGAAAGGAGGGACCATGTTGGGAAAAGGAACTCTTAATTGGACAAATGGGGATACATTTGAAGGAAGCTGGTTGAACGGCATGATGCATGGATTTGGAGTTTATACATGGAGCGATGGGGGATGCTATGTTGGAACTTGGACACGAGGTTTGAAGGATGGAAAAGGATCTTTTTACGCACCTGGCAGTCGACTTCCAGCTATGCAAGAACTTTACCTCAATGCTTTGAGGAAAAGAGGGATATTGCCAGATATGAGAAAGCAGAATAATGGGCATATCCACCATGCTACTTCAGCTGATATGGGAAATGCCAAGGTCGTGGGGAGCCATGGATCTCGTCGTAATTCAGCTGATAAGCTCTCTAAAAGAAACCTGTTGAATTTGGAGCAGTCACGTAATAGAAATGTTTCCTTGGAAAGGCGCTGGAGTCTTGAGGTATCAATAGAAAAACTTCTTGGGAATAATTCATTGTTAGGCATATCGGAACCCATCTCAGAAGGCGGTGATAAAGATGCTGGCTCAAACATACCTATCTTGGAACGAGAGTATATGCAAGGTGTCTTAATTAGTGAGCTAGTGCTAACCAATAGTTTTTCACAAAAATCTCGAAGGGCAAAGAGACGACAAAAGAAACTGGCAAAAGAAGTAAAGAGACCTGGAGAAGCGATCATTAAAGGACATAGGAGTTATGATCTAATGCTTAGTTTGCAGCTTGGTATCAGGTATAATCTCTTATCTTTACTTATTTTTCTAGACGACTCCAGCTTTTACTCTTAGGTTCATTGCTGTAATTTTGTATCTCTTCTGGTATTATTTATGTCTGTAGAGCCGTGTTTCTTTTGGAAATCATTGTCATGCAAATTACAAGTACTGCACTCTTCTTTTCTCTGTACTATGTCAATTCTATGGCCTGGAGTTGGTCCAATCTTGCTGTGATAGTTATTTTAAAGAGGGGAGGGCGGGGAAGAGAATATTAAACACATTTCGGACTTCTATATGTTTCTTGTGCGGACAAAAAAGTATTTTTCTTTATGCTTCTGAACATAATCTAGATAGAGCATAATTCCTTTTACTTAGATGTTCTGATATCTTTTAAAAAGCAACGGAAAGAGTTGAATCCAAGCAGCATATGTGAATTTCTTCATGGCTATTGTCTCATTTTACATTTCAATGTTTTGGAGAGCTTGATGTTGAAAGTGGATTAGAAATGGTCAGATATACAGTAGGAAAAATTACCCCTATTCAAAGACGGGAAGTTCGGGCATCGGATTTTGGTCCCCGTGCAAGTTTTTGGATGAATTTTCCTAAAGAAGGCTCCCAATTGACTCCTCCTCATCAATCAGAAGATTTTAAGTGGAAAGACTATTGCCCTATGGTCTTCAGGTTTGTTATTGACTCTCTTCTTATTTAGCTTCATTCATGTTTGTCGGCGGGACATGCCTTTTGCTTTATGAATTTACTAAAATAAAATAATTTCGATATATAATAAATGGAGGACAAGTTGTGTTCGAACTTGGTTTTATAAGTAATTTATTTTCTTACCGTTAAAAGGTTGCATTTGTTTTTTGTTATGGTTGATGCAATACACATTCCATTGCTACTTACCGTAGGGATTTGAGGGAGATGTTCAAGATAGATGCTGCTGACTACATGATGTCTATTTGCGGAAATGATACTCTTAGGGAACTTTCTTCCCCAGGGAAAAGTGGTAGTGTTTTTTTCCTGTCTCAAGACGATCGCTTCATGATTAAAACGCTTCGAAAATCTGAAGTGAAGGTTTGTCCATCTTTATTAGGCTGTAGTCTATATTTATATTGCTCCCCATCTTCTTCTTTCTTTTTTTTTTTTTTTTTTTTTTTTTTTTTTTAATAACTGGAAGTTTTTCCCCCATCTTATTTATCATTTCTTTCTCATTTTTTAAACTATAGTTCTGATGTGTAGGTTCTCCTACGGATGCTTCCGGATTATCATCACCATGTAAGATCATATGATAATACACTGATTACAAAGTTCTTTGGTCTTCACAGAATCAAACCTTCAAGCGGTCAAAAGGTAACGACACAATTAGTAAATTTCTCTCTATTCTCCTGTGTGCTCACTGCTCAGCCTATTCCATTGATATGGTATCATAACCAGCTATACTTTTGGACATCTTAAATTTGTAAAATTCATTCTAGTTGGTAATATCCTTGTCCATTACAACCTTTATTGCTATTTCCATACATTTCTTGTATGGTCTAAAGTGTCTCGGTGCTTATACTAAGGAGACTGATACAAGAATTCCTTCGCAGTTTCGTTTTGTGGTGATGGGAAACATGTTTTGCACGGAGTTGAGGATACATCGAAGGTTTGATCTGAAAGGTTCATCCCTAGGGCGTTCAGCAGACAAGGTTGAAATTGATGAAAACACAACACTTAAGGATTTGGATTTAAACTACTGCTTTTATCTGGAGCCATCTTGGCGAGAGGCTCTACTGAAGTATGTGATCACTTCTGAAAGTGTTTCTCTACTATATCTTTACCTTTCGTAGTTTATAATGCAGGATAAATTTCTTCCTAATATTATACGTCATAACTCTATGTACCTCTGCAATCGTTTGTTTCTTGTAACATTAGTTGACCAACTTTCCCAGTTCAAATTGTTGTCATTTCTACCTGCCTCAACATATGAGCTTGTCCATACCGTGGTTCTGGTTTTGAAACTAATTTTTGCTGCATTTGTGCATGTACAGACAGATTGAGATTGACAGTAAATTTTTGGAAGCCCAGCAAATCATGGACTACAGCCTTCTACTAGGTGTGCATTATCGTGCTCCTCAACCCCTATGGTCTCTAATGCCTTACAGCGGAAGCAGAAGAAGGGACGGATTGGGAATGCTTGCAGAGGAAGGTAGCGCTATATTTACTGTACTATATCATTTACCCAATTGTTTCTCATTACGAAAGTAGCTTTACTAGCATATTAATATATGAATCATGAAAAAAAAAATGAGGTGGGTCAGCTCTCTTGAAAATATGCTTTATCTCATGCAACTCTAAAATGTAAACATAAGCACTGCCGGGTTTTCATTTTGTTTTAATTCAGCGAAGTGTTGAACTAGACTTCCCTTCGTGGTTTATTGTTCTGGTGCTCGTGTTCGTGATTCAATAAATTATTGTAGATGAGATTCAACTCATCACAAATTTGGACTGATTTTATATTTTGAGAGACTTCGACAATACTTTAGAGAACATTTTATGTAATATTGAAGATCAATCATGAGGCGGGCACATAATTACTGCTCTTCAAACATGTTTCAGTTGCTTGGTCGTTTTCTATAACTCTAAAATTTTGCTGTTCTGAATTACAGAGACTTTGGAGGATGACATCTCGAACTATCCTCAAGGCCTTGTTTTGGTCCCCCGTGGAGAAGACGATAACAGTGTGGTGGTTGGTCCACACATTAGGGGTAGTCGATTGCGAGCATCAGCTGCTGGGGACGAGGAAGTCGATCTCCTCCTACCTGGTACAGCAAGGTATGTTTCACCACACCATAAAATGTGTACCATCCTTGCAATACCTGAGAACCATTCCAAAACTGTCCAAAGCTCCTTGGCTGATATTTTGGCTTTTACCTAGACCCCTTTAAGAGTCTCAGATAAAGCCCTGGACCCCTTTAGGAGTCGAATCATCGACACAAGCACAAGTTACACAAACGTAAAGACAGAACTAGATGGTCGTGGCTCCAAACTTCATGATAAAAGCATAGTGAAAATTACACTAGAATGGCATCCTTTTGAATTTAGAAACCGATCTTACTTTCTTGGACCTTATTAAAACAGGCTTCAAATCCAGCTGGGTGTAAATATGCCGGCAAGGGCAGAGCAGATTCCGGGGAAACAAGAAGAGCAGATGTTAAATGAGGTGTATGACGTTGTGCTATATTTGGGTATCATTGATATATTGCAAGAATACAACATGAGTAAGAAGATTGAACATGCATACAAATCTTTTCAGTTTGATTCCTTGTCCATCTCCGCCGTGGACCCCAGGTTCTATTCCCGGCGCTTCTTAGAATTCATTCGGAAGGCTTTCCCTTCTACCAATGTAACAAGTTAGAAGAATTTTGTATTGTAATATGCCAAGCCTCTTTTCAGTGATTTCCTCTTATAAAATCCACCTGTTTACTTGCTGCAAAATTGCATATTAGTTTTCAATACCTATAGGAGCCTATTTGCAAATTATTCTTCTTAGAAGCGTATAGGTTACGTTTCTCTGATGGCTTGATTTGGTTTTGGAGCAAGTATACTTGGATAGCTACCATATTTTTTTTTTCATTTCTGTTCTGTTATCAAGGCCAACTGTAAACCTTTGTATTCTAATGCGAAAATGAGTAGATGAGATAAAATCGGTGACATAAATGACGGAATAAATTAGCGAAGGTAAAAATATGGATTGGTAAATCGGAATGAACGAACATCTCAAAATGGGTATCAGTAAGATACAGCTTACAGTTCTAAGCAAAAAACCAGGAACAACTTCTAGCTCGATGAGAATGATGGGGTCAACATCGCTTTGTATCACTTTCTATAATGTACAAATGGAAGAGTAAACCGGACGCACAATCGATACAAGGCACAAATTTGGCTTAACAAAACCCTACTGGGAAGCAGGAGGCCTGGGGATCTGTCCCATGTTGGGAGGTGGGGGAGGCGGGCGAATACCCTGCCCCTGGATCTGCTGGCCTCCGAAACCGAAATTGGTCATTGGATTACCAACTGGGGGAGGAGGGGCAGATGGACCTCCACCTGGAGGCATAAGCCTAGGACCGTTTGCCATGGGAGGAGGTGGTGGTGGCAAGGATCCCGGTATGGGAGGTGGTGGGGCTCTAGAAGGATTTCCCATGGGCACGCCTGGTGCTAGTCCTTGAGGGGGTGGTGGAGGAGGAGCTTGAGGTGGTGGAGGCAATGGCCTTGGTGGAACACCAGGAGCAGCTGTGCCATTGGCTCCTGGGGTAGGTGGAGGCTTGTTTGCCTCTAGTGGCTTCGATTTGAAATATAACTGCAACTGCATATTGAAACATCCCAAATACTAGATGTCAGATAAAAGCCAACTTAAAAGACATAAAAAGGGGGAATATAAACGCCTTTTAGAACACGATAGTGATTGATCACTTCAAATAACACAAAGAGCCAAGACATAATTGACCCACTATCTAAGTGATGTGGAAGTTGGAACAAGATACAAATAATTAGGCATTTATAGCTATGTCTATCTCTTAGAATTACTTAAGAACTGTTGAGTCTAGATAATTACGTTTCAGATTTTATTCAACTACAAATAGACCTAGTGATTGTATCTTTCATTTTGGACCTTGACGATAATTATAGAATATTCCAGCCTATTGTTCTCTCTTCTCTCTATTTTTTCCTCTCTTTCTCTCAATTCATCTCTTCTTTTACCCCTGTTTCTTTCTTCTATCGAGGTTCGGTATCAATAACTCTAGTAGTATGTCAACCAATGCTGACATTGGACAACTCATCATACAGCAGACACAGACACAAGATGGTAGATAGTCTGTTTTCCAAAGCACAGCTATAAGGAAATGAAGTAGGGGCCCAAGAGCCCAAAAGACTAACCGTGAACATTTTGGAGTCAGGATCCCAATGTGAAAAGAACTTCGGAGTAGATTTGTCGATCTCAGTACTTGGGACCTGAAATTGAAATACATATTACTACATCTAACTGAAAAATAGAATTCAAGTTCAAGCGTAAAAAATATTCACATATTAGTTTTACCTTGAAACCAATGATCTCGTATGGTTCAGCTGCGAAAAGAAGATACTGGAATCTTTTGTCGAAGGGTTGGACCCTCTGTAGCCATGAGAATGCAAACACAATGGAAACGTTGAATTTATCACTTTTTGGCATTATTTCAGCTTAAGTAATTAAAAGGCAATGTAGCAATGTGGAAGAGAAAGAGAGAGATCATGTAGTAGAGTTCACCTGCTCATAAGATGACATAAATCGGTGCCTGGGCCTTGCAAGGTCTTCAATCTCAGGATACTCGATCTGCAAGACAAAACCGAGACCACATGAACAGCTATAACCTCTGATTTCTCAAGGCATCGAGGAAAAAAGTTTCATCATCATTTCAGGTAAATAACGAAAAGGCCTGTTAACATAAATACCTGGAAGAGAAGAGATCTCTGTTTTGTCTCTGGATCAAATTGCTTCGTCACCCGATACCCAGGCCTACCAATTTTGACTGCAAGTGTTGGAAATACAGGTGCTTATAAGAAAATTATCAGTTTCAAAAGTCTCTAAATAAATGCTTCTTTAGCAGATTTCAAGCAAGGAATATGACAAATTATCAGATTTCAAGAACAACCATGCAAAGTTCATTCGAAACCCTAATTTAGTCCTCTAAAACTAACACACTCAGCTATGCCCCATAGCAAAAATTTCATCTTTTAACTCCCGAGCTATAAAACCCACAAATTTTAGGAAAATTCTAAGGCAAAGGAATCAACAAATTCCAATAACAAATTCGAAAATTTTCTACCCACCAAGCGTTCGACAAAATGACTGTGAAGCAAATACAACAGAAATGAGAAGAAAGGAAAGGAAAGGACATGCCTGTCTTCCGAATGTTGACTTTGCGTTTATGGGGCTGAGGCTGAGCAGGCGCTTCCTTGGCCTCGCGAGCCGCCCTCTTGGCCAAATTCGTCTGGTGGCGCTTCCCCTGAGTGTGGGCCAAGTAATTCCCCTCATTGTTGTGCAGAGTCAAGCAAAGCTTACACTCATAGCTACCAACCAAAAATCCAAACCAAACCAATTCTATCAGAAACAAACCCTAAATTTGATCGACAGAGAGAGAGAGAGAGGGATTTTACTGATTGGGTTACCTTCCGAGGTGGTTGCGCATGAAGTAGGGGTCTTTGGCCAGATCGATGGTCTCGAGGGCGAGTCGACGGAGACGCTCGCGGCGGTCGATGGCCTCGGTCTGGGCAGAGGCGGCGCCACCGCTGCCGGGCTTGGAACCCCATTCCCTGTCCATTCGAGGCTATCTCCGATCTAGGGCTCAGATTTTGCGACGGATAGGAGCTCCGACGAAGGAGACGAACCAACGGAGACTCGTCGGCGGCGGCGAAATTCAGCGGAGGAACATGAAGCAGTAGCCTTGTAGGGCTCAGAAGCTGACGAGATTGAACAACTGCTGAGAAAAATAAAGCATTTTTAGAGGGGATTTTTTCTGCCATTAAAAATTTTTGGTATATTTTAAATTTAACCCCTAAAGAATAGAGGTGTCTCATTTCACCCCTATAATGTAAAATGTAACAAAAGTAATCCCAGATTTTTAACAATTTTAAACACATGTACTCGTATAGGTCACGAGATTAGTTTGAAAAAATCAATCTTTGAATAGGTTAAATCTCGTGTGGGTCATCTGACTAGCAAAATTGATTATACTCGTACGGAAGTATCAAATTGAGACAATATCTACTTTTCTGGGGGTCAAAATTTGAAATTAAAAAATCAAATTGGGTAAACCTTAATTCTAAATAATAATTTTCTGAAAAATATGTACTTACAAAAAAAATTCAATGGACCATTTAATTCTAATATAAAAAAATTAATTAACTCTTAATTATTCATTTGAGAATTAACTAACTAATTATTGATTTTATGTTATTCTATTAACAGTTTAAAGTTGCATTGTTGGTTTATGTAGCAATCACTCAAAGTTCATCTTTTTTTTTTTTTTTTCTTTTTTAACATTAGAATTGGGATAAAAGAATTTCAATTCTGTAATATATAATAGAGTCATATGTAAAATTATTATTAAATAATATTTGTAATTGTGATTGAAGTTTTTTTGTTTATAGATTTAACATTAGTTGCTTCTCATATGATAAGGAGCATCGATGTTTGGTTCAAATTTTGCATTTATTTTTTTATTATTTCTTGTTTGCCTTTACAGTTATTATTACTCTTTTTTTTTTGGGGTTAAAGTTTCATTACTTAGCCTTGATAATTCAATGTATAAACAAATTATTTAATAGATATTTAATCAAGGTATTTTTTATTTTTGTGATATGAACCAAATCTAGAATAACACTAAGAGGATATTCTTGACTTCTTAATGGAGCTATAGATTTTATGTCAACATGCTCAAAAGCTCCAAACAATAAATATGAGTCCGTTACTCACTCACATGTTAGGTTACTGCATGAATGGTTATCTAAGATTAATTGATTTCAAATGAAAATGTTACCAAATTAATTCCATATTATCCAGCTTGATGTATTTTAAACCTTTCAAGTCAACAACTTCAATGATAAAGGTATAAATTTTCAACTAAAAGTATTTCATGTCACATATATCTTAACAAAAAAATAAAGTGTTCAACTTTATTTATTTATGAATGGCAAACTATTATTAGTTTGGACTAAAACCTAAGAAGATGATCTCTTGAGCAAAGGAACAAACCTCACATACAAATTCACTGTTATTAATTAAATCTTTAGTTCTTTATGATTACTCTTAATGACATCTTATTATCCCATGAAAATAAAAAGAAAAACAACTATATGAAACAAATAATAGGCTTTATTATTAAAAAAAATAGCATGACATGTAATTGTCTTGTTACACATGTTCTAATAATAGGGTCGTTAACCAAAACTAGTGAATCGTGAAAGGTAGTTAATTGAACACATAATAAGTGAATTGGTATAAGATAGAACCTACAGTGGCTGATTAAGAAATTGAAACCTCCCACTTGTGTGGTGGATATGGTTTCAACTTTTGGGATTAGGGGTTCATTTTTAATCAACCTCATAACAACAAAAGAAAAAGAAGAAGACGTGATTTTGATTATGAAAATTAAAAAATTATTTAATAATCCAATTCAAACTCATTTTACTAGTCCAGATTGGATATGAAGCGTCCAAAAATTTTCTTTCAAACATATTCGAGGCAAGTGAAAAGTTGTAGAACATGTTCTACCCGGCAACTAGGTCAACAACTAGTCCACCATTCCCCACAAAATATGTACACCTATATGTAGTGATACAGTACATATATACACATGCATATGACTGATTGGATTCCTGGAAAGTTATAATCCTGTGAATTATTATTATTATATCTTTCAAGTGGTTTGTATCCACTCGTTTGGCCAGTGATTGCGATGCATATGCCGGTCACTATCCCCCACATGAGCGGTGCCCTTTTCAGGTTCTTCCTTCCTTGTCGTCTGAAGAAAGGGACTCACCAAAAGCACTAAAAAAACACACCAATTTTCCACCCGCAATTTTGCATTTCCATCTCCACAATTTTAAGAATTTCAAAGCAAAAATTCATTTATACAAGAGAGAGAGAGAGAGAGAGAGAGATAATGAATATCTCGAAAGTACAATAATATTTGTTGTTTGATCCTCGGAGGCCACAAGAGAGGGACAAATATTTAAATTAGTCACAAGAAAAAAGGTCATTTCACGTTTATTATGCAAGCTCATGGTGGTGGGGAAAGCTATCATGATTTAAGTTTCATAATGATGATTTGTGCCACAAATAGAATAGAGAGGACATTAAGTGCTTAAATTATTATTATTATTTTTTTTTTTTTTTGGGAAAATGAAGTACCTATATACTTTGATTCAAGTCCCCACGTGCCAATTTAAATATAGAGTAATTATTTGACAATACTCGCTAGTGTATTCTGTACCCATATAGGGAAGCCCACGGCATGGTTCCGGAAAATATGGGACTTGACCTTTCATTATGAGGGTTATAATTAATAATAATATTTGTTCAAAAACTATAAGCGGCTTTGCTCGCTTGAAGAAAATAAGATAATAACTTATGACTCTCATGATTAAATTTTCAAGACTTGAATAACCATGATGTTTTTTCTTCCTAATAAAAAAGTATGTGCTGAGATAGTGAGTCAGAGCTATATATCTTCTCTGAGCGTGATCATAAGAGTCCCAAATATTAAGATATATTCACATTAAACCATAGCCATTCACATTGAAGACGAAAAACATCACTTCAACTCCATCAAGGACCTATGAACATTGATCCAATAGATTTGGATAATTTTTAAACTTTATACCTCTCATCTATCAAATCACTTGAAAATTAGTCCAATATCGCTAGGCTTACCATTTAGTGGTAGCCGTGGATGCATCTGACCCGATGTATTGGAGACCTTCAACTAGTTACACAAGCATTCCATGAAGAATGTGGTACGGTGACGATTATGTTTTCTTTTTGCTGATAAAAAAGAGCCCATTATATTGAGAGATATTCACATTAAACTATAATTATTTAGATTGAAGATGAAATGCATTCTTCAACTGAACCAAAGACTTAGAAAGAATTGATTTGATTTTCTAGAAATAATCTCAGACACTCTATATAAGATGTAAACATGATATCTCTCATCTATCAAATCACTTAAGAATAAACTCAATATCACTAGACTAACTACTACCTAATGGTTGCCGCAGATGCATCCGACTCGACGTATTGGAGACCTTCAACTAGTTACATAAGCATTCCATAAATTGAGAGACACATTGTTGAGTCTTTGGATTCAAACAAAAGGCCAAATTCTCTTAGGTAAATTTAGGAACAACAAGAGGAAGGTGAGACCTACATTTTGAAGAGTCAATTCTTGAATTTTGTTGTGTAGCTCTTCAATGGTAGGATCCGAAGAGTCTTTGGCTACCATACCACGATAGTGCCATTTCACCTTACGGTCGGCTACTTTTCTCGACAAGTATTATTTATTATCTTTTTTTCTATATATATATATATATAAAGAGAGAGAGGATTATAGGGGGTAGAAGATGATTTATTCAGATTATTTTAGGGAGAGGAGTGTTTCTCGTGTGATATATGGATCATTTTTAAAGTGAATTATCCATACATCTCGATCATCGGGGCGGTTATGACAACTTGAATCCAATGCCTTTATTCAAAAGAACAAGCGTATTATCATCATGTCTGATTTATCAGTGTTCTGCAAACATCATTTATTTCTTGCATATCTTACTCCATTTAATGTAAAATCTAAATCTTTATCTTATTGCTTATAGTTAACATCCTTACATTTTGTGCATGAAAAATAAAATAAACAGAAAATTTTGGAATCTTTTTTTTTTCCCTCCTCTTTATGCCTAGTGCCTCCTAGTTTCCACCGTTTTTATTCCAAAATTCCAAAGTGTCATATTCTTCATCTATTCATTGGCTCCTACAAAAAGTGATTTGATTAGATAATTCGATAAATTATTCCGGAATTTTGTTCACATTTTCAGTACTAAAATTCTAGCTCGAAATTTCTCAAAAAAAAAAAAATCTAGCTCGAAGTGACTAGTTTTTTAATTAATATACATCACCACTAATGGGGTGTTGTACCCGTAAATTTGCTCTCTTTTTTCCCCACTCTTTCGAGGATCATTAAATTCGATATTTAATGTCTTAAAATATATGTAACATGGAGCTTATGATAATATAAGGGAAACTTAATTCATCATTCAGATAAAATTGGATTAAGCCCTATTAATTTATTTCATTAATGAATCTCAAAATTTCTTCTATTAACGATGGACATGTCAAAAGGGATAAGATGTTCACTCACATGTTGTTAGCTTATTAGAGACATAATCTTAAAATTAACTAAGAATAGATGTAGATTTATCACTGATGTACTTGTTCATATCAATTAGGTGCTATATGTACATATAACCACAAAAAGAAAAAAGAATAAAAGCAAAGTTGTTATAAATCAACAAGTCATAAAAACTAATAAAAACAGTTTCATATTTGTCAAAAAAAAAAATCAGTTTCATAATTATTTCAGTTGAAGGTATTAACATAACAAGTAACAACTACTTTTAAAGGAAACAAACTAAACTAAACTCAACAATAAATGCACTAAACTTAAACCCATGCATGAAGACTATAAATTAGTAGTTTAATATATGCAGTTAAAAAAATCAAAATAAAATTGAAGTAAAAGTGGGCAAAAAAAAAAAAAAAAGTGATTTACGTTACTTCCCAAAGCAAATTAAAGAGAGACAAAAAAGTAAAGCTTTGGTTTCATGTCACCACCAAGAATCCATTCCCCGTTCCACGCCCTCCGAGGTGGGACACCAAAGCAAAAGAACTTCCTTTGGACTTCCCTTTGAAAACGGCATCTCATCTCATCTCATCTCAGAAAATATATACACATATACATACATGTATAGATATATAGCCTATATATATATATATCTGAGAAAACTATATATTATCAGATCACAAAAAGAAAAAAGAAAGGAATAAATACGTTGGTTGGTTTCAACTTTGAAGTAGCCGTTTTTTTTTCTTTTCTTCTTTTTCTTTCTTTCTCAAAAATATTGATAGATATTTGATGCCCACTTTCTCTCTCCTCCACGCTTATATACATTTCTTTCACTGTACTTTTTAGAGAGAGAGAGGCCCAGAGACAGAGAAAGCATTTTCATCATCAGGCAGACATATCGGAGAAAGAGAAAGGGAAAGAAAAAAAAGAAAAAAAGGAAACAAAAAGTTGGTTTTAATCTAAGAACAAGAACTAAACTAAGATGGGTTCTTCTTCAGGACAGAGCAATAGCTACGATCTGTCGTTCAAGATCTTGCTGATCGGAGACTCGGGCGTCGGCAAAAGCAGCCTCCTCGTCAGCTTCATCTCTGCCTCCACAAATGATCTCGCTCCCACCATTGGTATATTTTCCGTTTGTTTCCCAGGAAAAAAATTCTTTTTGCCCCTTTTCTTTACTTGTCTTTTACATCACTGGGATTCTTTTACTTAATTATTTTCTGTTTTGGCTTTGGTTATTTTCAACAGTTGCTTTAGGAACCTTTTTTAGTTAGGGCAGTTGGATCTATGATTAGATTTTAGCTTTTTTGTGTTATTTGCTAGAGGAGGTTTGGATCATGAAAAAATAGCAATCTTAACTTTGCCAAATTTGGATTAATGGGTATAAAGATTGATACTTAAATAAATTAAAAAAAAAAAAGGGCGGGGGGGTGGGGGGCGAAAAATTTTTTTTTTTTTTTTTTGGTTTGTTCTTTTCTAAGTAGTGTTATTATTTTCTTAACATTTTTCTTGTTCACTTTGTCTCTAGGAGTGGATTTTAAGATCAAGCTGCTCACTGTAGGTGGAAAGAAGTTGAAGCTCACTATTTGGGATACTGGTAATCTATTTCCCCTTTAAATTGATCTCTGTGTTTTATATTTTTTAATATACAAAATGTAGATGTGTGTGTGTGTGTGTGTGTATTTCTGCTCCAATCTGATTGTCCTCTGTTGCATTGCAAAAGCCAGTTATGAATTTGCATTGTAGCACCAAGTGGTCAATTTTTTTTTTTTTTTTTTTTTTGGAAAGATCCAAATAATATCTAACGATACAATCTTTGTGAATTTAAAAAATTTTTCTTCCTTGTAGTTTGAGTTTGTCTCAATTCTTTCCTATTGCTATTTCATAGTTTGTTTATTAAGAAACGTGCTTGCCAATATAAGAAAATATATAATAATTTTTGCAGCTGGTCAGGAGAGATTCAGAACACTAACAAGCTCTTATTACAGAGGTGCTCAAGGAATCATTCTAGGTACGATAGCGAAAAGAATATGTATATATATATATATATATATATAGGAAAAAAAATGTTGATACATTCTCAAAATCGGATATCAAAGTATCTAGTTTCATAAATTTCATTGAGATAAGGTTTTAATTTCAACTTGCAAATAAATATTGATATTTTGTTGCTCCATGATGTTTTAAGTGCAGATTTTCTGATATAAGAAAGGAAAGAAAGGATTTTGTAAAGATATTGTGCTGCATTGCCGGCCTAGTTTAGTTGTCATTCCCTTGTTAATTATTTCCCAAAACAATTCCTAGATCTCAGTCCACAAATCTTATTTGACACTCTCATTATCTGTTAGACTATTACCTAATTCTTAACTAGCCATGATTAAGATCTGCACTTTGGATTAAATGTGTTATCTTGTGTACTAGAGGGGATAATTTCTCCAAACCCGTGTTTGTCTATTTATAATTACTTTGCTTTGTTTGGTACAAAGTTTAACTCCAACTAAACTGTACTTTTTTATCTCAATTTTTGTTTTTTTTTTCTGAACGGTCAACAACTTTTTAAAAAGTCAACTCAACTCAAACTTAAAATTTTCATATCGACTCAAACTCAACTCATTCACCAAACGGACCCTAGAATCTGTCTTCCGTCCCTCACAAAGACCAATTCCACACTATAACATGTAGCAGTAGAGGGTTTGACATGGTATTTATTTTTTGTACCAATAGCTTTAGAAAAAAAAGGTGCGAGATTGGTAAGATTCTTCGTTGTTATACATTCGTGAAGAACTTAAGCCTTTGCCTAACTACTTTTCTCTACTTCTTTATTAATTTTATTCTTCTTATAAGTGTTCTTTTGAAATGAATTTATGCCATTTATGTTGTTGTTGTTGTTATATGAATTGGTATCTCTTCTTTCTGTTTAGTTTATGATGTGACTCGACGAGAAACATTCACGAACTTATCAGATGTATGGGCTAAAGAAGTGGAACTGTATTTGACTAATAAGGACTGTGTCAAGATGCTCGTTGGCAACAAAGTTGATAGAGTAAGTTTTCTGTTCTCAACATATCCCCAAAACTTCCATCCCCGAATGAACCAAAAATTAATCAACCTAAGCGTTGATCTGCCTATGCGAAAGGGACAATTTACCCGTTTGTTTCACAGGTTTGAATACCAAAGCTTTCCGTTCGAACCTATAAACCAAACACTATTTCTGTTTCATGTCAGGAATCTGAAAGGGCTGTAAGTAGAGAAGAGGGAATGGCTCTGGCCAAAGAGCTCGGATCATTGTTTCTCGAGTGTAGTGCGAAAACCAGAGAGAATGTTGAGCAATGCTTTGAAGAGCTTGCATTAAAGGTAAAATCTTGACATCTTCAAGCATACCCTGAATCATGTTCCGGAGTTATCTTTTCTGATCGCGAGTTTGGGATCGTTTGAACAGATAATGGAGGTCCCGAGCCTGTTGGAAGAAGGTTCGAATGCGGTAAAGAGAAACATTTTAAAGCCGAAAGAGGGTCATCCAGCACCTCCTGGTGGTGGTTGTTGCCTATAAAGTGTTGTAGTGTGGACTGCAACATGAAATATTGACTCACACCATAAACCGAAGATCATGTATATGTATTCATTTTATCTTTCTTTTTTTTTTTTTTAACTGCTGCTGCTGTTTTATTAAGTTGCTTAATTAGTTGTACCGAAATTGGGGCACTCATAACATCTATTAGCTTTGAGTAAATGTGGTTGCCTTTTTTTTGTTTTTCACCATAGTGTTGTGGAAACAAAATTTCTCTGCATTTTCTTCTGATTTTACATAAAATTTTCTACTTCATGTCATGGAGCGTAGTAGATTAGTTGTGATTATTTGAACACGACTGTCACTGTCAAGTATTATCACAGTGGCATATTTGCATAGAATTGATGAGTTATTTTCTAAACTATAAATTTTTATCCAATACCCTTAAATGTAGTTAAATTGTTGAGGATTGTAAACAGACTAAAAAGTGAACTCATTTAAAGAGCAAAAACAAAAATTTTGGATGACATGCTATTAAAAATTAAAATTTCAGACGACAACATATTATGTCATATGTCATGTCATGACGCTTCCGACTAAATTTTAACAATTTCAAGAGGCAATCTGCAACACTTTATCAATGGATCATTTGTCCATTTAGTAATTTGTCCTCACTATAGTACATTTAATAATTATAAAAGAAATTACCTTCGTCGTTTAGATTGTTGTTTTCAAGTTAATACCTCTCCTATGGATATTGTCGTTTCAATGGTTGTTGTCGTTTTATAGTTTGTGTCGTTTTTAACATCAATGTCATTTGGAGACTAAACATGATGAAACTCAACTTTGACTAAAAAAATTTTGTAGGATGAAAACAATTGTAAGAAAACATAACTTACTAACCATCTATTCTCTATTCCTCTTCATTCTGAAAATTGAAACCAATAACCAAAAAAAAAAAAAGATTCCCACCTCACTTTCAAGTTTCAACCTTTGGCGTCAAATGACCTAGCAAAGATGCCAACAAAGTAGGGCTCTAGAACAGGAACAAAATGTACACATATTCGGCAAGGAAACTCTATTGGCAGTGCACAGCACTGGTAGCAGCTTCTAGAATTCTCCTCGCTTCCGTATCCGGTTCAGGTAGCTCGCTCGGGATCTGCCAACACAGAAGTTAGAAACACAGAGAGGAAAAGCTTGGAAAACCAAGAGAGTGTGAAGCGAAGCATTCGAATACAAACCTTTCCATACAGATTCGCTACTGTGAGAGAAGCGCCAGATGCCAGCAGCAATCCTATAACATTGGGGTGCTCACCTCTTGCAGCGTGATGGAGAGGCTGCAAAAACAAATTCGAAAATGATGAGCACGAAGGAGTGACAAGGCCAACTATAACTTTTTATATCTGATTCATAGGGCAGAATAAGTTTATAACAGGTCAGTAACCTAACTTGCTGGTTTCGAGAGACTAGAGAAGTAAGATTTGATTAGTACTCACGGTATCACCCTCTGCATCAACAGTTTCTAGCATCCTCTTGATGTTCTCTGCATTGTTTGTGCTGTTAATTAGAAGTTGAACTATCTCTGTATATCCTGCAACAGTCATTGGAGAAATAAATTTACAACCGGAGAAAGCTTGTAAATTTGGAAAGAATGTTCGCGACGGAAGGAAGGGGCAATAGCCAACCTCCAGCGCAAGCATCATGTAAAGGAATTGCCCCATCTTCGTCCTTAGCCTCCAAGTTTGCTCCCCTTTCTATGAGTAACTACATTATCACAACTATTTTGTTAGAAATTAGTTTCAAATATCACAAGGAGAAGAAGATTTCTAAAACTAAAGACCGATGAAAACACTGTTTGTACCAACCCGAACACAGTCCAGATGCCCATAGAGACAGCAAAGATGCAGGGCGGTGTCTCCATCCTCCAATGGTTGATCAATGCTGCCTTCCAAATTATCTGTGTGAAATTGGGAAAAAATATATAAATATATTGATTAATTAAGTATCCAATTTTAACTCTTTACACAGCATTTCGCCGACATGGACAAGGTTCATATGAAAATCTATGATTCGCAAATTTAACTGACAACATGACCACAGAAAAAGAGAGAGAGAGAGATCCGTGCTGAGATCACTTTGACATTAGTCTTCTTAAAAATACCCCCTTCTCTTTTCTGTCATCTTTTCCTTTAAATCAAAACCAGTTTGGTTATTTGTTACACTATATCCATTTCCAATAATTTTCCCTCTTTAAGGTGCATTTTACTTTTTTTTTTTTTTTGCACACATTCTCTCTATCTCACATACATAACATATATAAGAAAATCATACATGGAACTACATATACACACACATATACATATATAAACATAAAGAACTACATATATGTATACGTATATGTATATGTGTATCATGTATCCATATTGACAGAAATTTAGATTTGAGAAGTCGAAAAATTCAAATTAGACATCTTTTAGCAACAGAATTGCCGGTCACAGAGCAAAATCATCAAAATTTTATACTAGAGAGTTTAAAACCTGAAAATCCAATCCGAATCACATAGAACTTCGACACAAAAACCCTAAGTCCGGTACTAAAATCAAAATCAGTTCAAGCAAAAAAGAATCAACTTTTTTTGTCTCTCTCCATTTTCTCCGGACTGAGGAAAGAGAAAGAATGGAGCTTGACAATCTAGAGCGGGAAAATCGTAGAAAACGAGCAGAGAAAGTGATGAGGGAGGAGAAAAGGTTACCGAGAGCGAGGCGGAGGGCGTGTGCGTCGCCGAGCTGAGAGGCGCCGGCTAGGGCACGGAGGTGAGGAGGAGTGTCGGAGTCGATGTCGACGAGGTTGTCTTCTCCGAAGAGAGCGTTGTCGTCCTCGTTCTCCTCGTCGTCCATCACACCATTGCGCCTCCCTGGAACCGCCATTTTTGGATTCTGCTTTCTCTCTCTTCTCTGTCTACTTGTCTAGTCTAGGGGTTTACACTTGCAGAGCAGTTCTCTGTCGTACTATTTATGTGTATTGCGTATATATATTTGAACTATTTGTCGTTTTAAAAGTTGACGTCGTTTGTCAATTATGATGTCTTTTTTCTTTCTTTTTTCGTTTTTAAAGTTGATGTCTTTTTACATGATGATGTCGTTTTTATTTTTTATTTTTCCTTTTGCTTTTGTGTGTTTGTGTTTTTCCAACAAAAAAAAGAAAATAATTGTTGGTGACCAATGAATATATTTCTTCCTCATTTTTTATTTTGGATGAATATTGATTATGTGTTTCCCTTGTAAAGTCCGTTCATTAATAAGTAAGGTCAAATGTGTCGTCTTCTTCTTTGTTGTCGTTTTTTATAATACGGTAGTTTACCCTTCATTGTTGTTTCATTAAAGTTGTCGCTCTTTCCGCACACTGTGGTTGTCCGTTGTCCAGTGCATTGTCGTCTTTCTTTATTTGTCGTTTTTGTTTGAAATTGTTATTTTCCTGATCCCGACGTTGCCGTTTTTCGTATGCTGCGTTGTTTGAAATTAAAGCTTCAATCATCATGTCGTTTCCATGAGTTTGTCGCTTTCGCACTGTGTTTCTATGAGATTTTCTTTTTCCTTGATTGACTGCGTTGTCTTTTCCACTAATTGTCGTTTTGATTTTCTCTTTTAAAGTTGTCGTTAATTAATGTAGAATGCTCCACTTTTCCTGATATTGTTTTTTCATTTCATTTTGTTTAACGTTTTTCTTTTAAATAAACACATTGTCGTTTTGAACAACATTCGTTCGTTTGTTCTTTTTTTTTATTTTTTTTTATTTTTTAATTTTAAGAATCAGATTTGAAAATGTACTCGGTTGTGAGCTTCAAAAAGACCATTTTTCTAATATTGTACGCCCCACCAAGTAATCTTTTTACTTTCATGGACGGCTGTCAATTATTGTGGGCTTTTACAAGAAATCCTATTTTCATGCATGGTTTCAAGGGAACACATGCACGAAACATGTTCCAATCGGTTTTCCAACATAAATTCAAAATTAACTTATCTCGGCAATTATTTGGGTATAAAAAGTTTCCTAAAAATACTCATTTTAATCGTAAATTTCAATGAACTATTCATCAATAATCTATATTCATAACAAACGTACCAAACACACCCTAAAATAGCTCGAAAGTTTTGTACCATTGAACTTTTATGGTCTTAAATAGTATATATGCATAATTAGGAATTTAGGCGCATGTTTTAACTTTATCCTGAATAGATGGATTTGTGTCATATAAGTGATGTTTTTAGGTGGTTGTAACTTGAAAGCTTAGCCTAAGTCCTAACTATAATTTCAGACCAACTTCATAGTTAATGTTAGGAAAAGGATTTTTTTTTTTTTTTTTTCGTTTTATACCTTACATATATTGAGTTTATAGGAAATATATACCCTGCATTGTAGAATGTTCATAAGATTATACCCTCCAATTTTTATATTCATGTTAAATTTTGGATTGTGCCTTTTCTTGGTCAATAGGTGATTATGAGACCGGAATAATTAACAAAGTTACCCTTTGTAACTAATAAATAAACTATAACCAAATGTTAATCAAAGTTTTCTATAATAACAAAGATACCCTTTGTATCTTCGTATTTTTAAGCTAAGGTACAAAGGGTAAACTCATCATATATTGTGTTTCGTTATAAGTTTATCCATCAGTTGCAAATAGTAGATTTGTCAATTCCTTTCAAAATCAGATGTTGATCGGAAACGGTACAACAAATTTAAAATTTAGAAGTACAATTTTAATTCACATTTAATATAGGTAGGGTGTATACTATTTAATAAATAAATAAATAAAAGGGTATAAAGTATGTCAACTCTATGTTACGTCTGAACTCCAAGTTTTTAATATGTCAACTACGCTACTATTTTAGTTAATTAATAAGTGTATTGAACTTAATTAATATTAAGGGTGAATTAAACTACATCATAATAACTTCGTTCAATTGAAAGAAGAAGAAAAAAACTAATATAAACGAATTAAAAGAGGATAAAGTGAGAGACACATAGTTGAAAAAACAAGATACTTGCATATTATTATTAGTTTAAAAATTATATTGTAGTTATTGTCCAATTTCTAGGTCCACCCAATTTTGGTTTAATTTTTTCCTCTCTAAATTTTTTTTTTTTTTTTAGTTAGCTCTCCCCTACTAATACACTTGGGGTAGAACTTAGGACCATATAATTAAACAGTGGTTTAAATATCCATTTGGAGACTTAAAAATTGTGGCTATAATATGGAGCTTGTGAAAAGGGAACTGGCATGGGCAAAACCAACATTTTCTACTCTTACATAGTAATTATGCGTACTTTACGTGACATTTCCTATTAAACTTTTAATATCAGTTAACAAAAAGATCAATTTTGCACTCTTTTAAAAAGTCTAGGAAGATTTTAACTATCAAAAAAAAAAAAAAAAAAGGAAAAATGCTAATTCATATAGATGTTAAAAATCAAACGAGCAATTGACCTTACATTAAAAGAGGAACAACTTGCCACGGAAAAAAAAAAAAAAAAAAAAAAGAGGAACAACTAGATAGTTGCAAATTATCATTTTAGTTTAATCTTAGTTTAATCTTTTAATGCAGTTATTATTGTTCCTAGTTAAAAAAAAAATATTGGTCCACCCCATTTTTTGTTTAATTTTTTTCTCCCTAAAATATATATATATATATATATATATGTATATATCTCCCCTACTAATGAACTTGGGACAGAACTTAGGACCATATATATAATCAAACGCTGGTTTAATTATCCTTTTGGAGACTAAAAATTTGTGGCTATAAATGTGGAGCTCGTGAAGAGGGAACAGGTATGGACAAAGGCACTTTAATAAATATGCTGGTCTTGCAAATCTCTTCGGAGAGGGAGGATTTTTTTTTTTTTTTTTTTTTTTTTGGATGAAATAAGCACCACAAAAACCAACCCTCTTATTCTATTTCTACTACTGCATATATGCTTGGCATGGAAAGAGGGCCTTTGCTTAAACAACTAACGACAGCATATATTAATTTGTAACCGACTTTGTGAGCTTTTTGTTTTTGTATAATTTAAAGTGTCTTTGGGGCTTGGTTTATATGGCAGCCTAACGACCTTACATGTGCTTGCCAATGTCAATGCCTATCTCTCTCTCTCTCGCACTATATATATGTATTATATATATATATATATATATTGCAAATGAATATATACACGCAAAGTGGTAATATGCGTGGCTAGTTACCACCCACCAAATATATGCACATAACAAACACGAGAAAAATTAGATGACCCTTCTCTTTAATGTGACCTCTCTCCCTAGCTAAATATATATATAATGTGTCAAATTCGATAGCCGGATAAGTCCAACAATTATAATCTTAATCTTTTAATCTAATTAATTTATGTATAATTTTTTAATTTAGATTTTTAGAACATGTTATTATTTAGAAATAAATATATAAAAAATAAATATCACTGTATAATATTACATTATAATCAACTATATAAAAATGTTACAAAATATCGTTGTATAAAAGCATAAGTTAAGAGACAACTTTTTTTTTTTTTTTTTTACATGCTGTTTAGAAAGTAGTAAGGATAAGTCAAAAAAGAAAACTAGAGCTAATTAGCTAACTAGCTAGTTAGATGGGTATAAGTTCTTTTGTCTTTTATGATCTTCTTCCCCACCAAAGATTACTTCTTTTTCTTCCTTTTTTTTCCCTTTTGTGCTAGAACTACCTATCAATAATGTTGACATTTTATCTTCTCCATGACAAACACACGTTTTTCTAATTTAAAACTTAATTGTGTTACAAAAACTAGATGAAGTCAATTCTGAAACCTTCTACAAGCTACATATTATTTATAAAAAAAAGTTCCATAATAAATTTCAGCACTAATTGATGAAAGAACACTAAGTATGTTTGGTACTAGTTCACATGGCCGTTAGGCGGCTAATACATATATACATATAATATATATATATATATATATATATATATATAAGACTATATAGCTCATAGTGACATCGATGCATCAACGAGGAATAGGAAAAGTTGGCCAGCTAAGATCATTAATACCACTTCTTATTTTATAACGACATTCACATGTGGTGAATGATAGATGTGTGTGTGTGTATATACTGTGTGTGTGTGTGTATGATATATATTAACATATACATACACACTGAAAAAGCTTCAACATAGACCCGGATAGGGAGGGTGATTGAAGTGCACGTTATACTCGGATGAATGTGTAGTCTGTGTAATTACATTGGAAAAAAAAAAAAAAAAAAAGAGTTGATATGGGTTAAGAGTGTACTCTTTGTGTGTGTGTTAATTAATAATATCATTTTCTTATATAAATGTAAAGTTAGATCCATAAAATAAGGTCAGTTAGCCACAGGGGCTTCGCTTGACTTTCGCTTGTTATCTTTCGCAGTTATATGAAAAAGGCATTACTCGATAAAGACAGGGCTTTTTACCTTTCTTGCAAACCAAACAAGGGGAAGAACCCAATCCCACCACTTTAGGTTGCACTAGTGTGTGTATATATATTTGTGTATATATAGATTCATTTGGTGGCAAACTCATGTAATTAGTACTAATCCTCATGATCTACCTCACTTGAAAATGGAAGTACATAAAGAAATTTGGACCTAATTTAAAAAAAAAAAAAAAAAAACCAAATTTAAGTAAAGGGTGCTAAAAAGTGGAAGAAAAAAGAAAAAACCAAAGCAAGTAATGAATATTATACCTTTTTGTGAACTAAATGTCACGTTAAATACAAGCCCACTTTAACCAAAAGAAATTAATGTTTTTCCAATTATGTACGATGAATATCAAAAGAGACATGGTGGAAAAGAATAATGTGAAAAAAAAAATAGAAAAAAGAATAATTAACAATAAATGTGTAAAAATTAAAAAAAATAATGTCAATAACAAATTAACAATTAATTCACATTGATCATCTTGGATAAAATTAATTAGTGGTAATACTTGTTCTTGATCATCATGATCAGTAGTGGCAATCCACCAGCGGAGACGCCGCGAAGACGATGACTTGTTCCTTGCCGGAGAACGGAAACTTAGTCTCCCGGCGATCGTCGTCCGGTGCTGGTAGGTTAAGATCCAGCTGTAGTGCATTTCTCGGTTTCTTCGATTCCCGTGGCAGGTGATCGGAGCTACTAGTGGTCCCCGCACTCAATGTCGTTGTCGCCGTTGGTGCAGTCATAAACGACGACGTTCTGTGCCTCCTCATGTGACCCCCCAAGGCCTGACCGGACGTGAACTCAGCTCCACATATGGAACACTCATGAACCTTAGGCTTGCTACTATTATTACAGCTAATATTATTGCTATTAACATTTCCATTTCCCAAAATGCCCCCACTCGATATCTGCAACGAAAGGGCGGTGCTAGTGGCACTATTCACAAATTGCTCATGATAATCGGGATCAACAACAAGAAACGACGTCGTTTTCTTCTCGTGTCCTGTCGTATTGTTCCCCTTGGGCTTCTTGTGACTCGCTCTGTGTCCGCCGAGCGCCTGAAACGACGGGAAACACCGTTCACATGTCTTGCATTGATAAACGCCGTCGCTCACGTGCCTCGCAGGCTCCGAATTTCTCACACCGGGAAGATCCCGATCGCGATCACGATCGTGATGATCGCGATCACGATCGTGATGATCGTGACGGTCACGACCTTGAGCCAAAAGAATCAGACAATTGGCCATGTCCTCCTCCTCCTCCGTAGTCCTACTCATAGTCTCTCCGAATTGGTCGTCCAACGACGACGTCGAAACACCGTCGAGTAGTACTAATTCACCGCCGCCGCCAGTGCTCGACGAGCTCGAGGGAGCTGCAATAGACAAGGCTAGAGAGGAAACCGACTGAGATTGTGCCCTATGTCGCTTTGTGCGTTTCCCTTTGATCATCATCTGTTTGTTGGCTTGATGATAATCATCCTGAGTTTCCATTAATTAGTACTAGATGTTGTAGGGAGAGAGAAAGAGAGAGAGAGATGCAAGGGAAAAAGTGAGAGAAAAATAGAGAGGTTTGTGTAAGAATATAGGAGAGGATTAGGGATGAGAGAAGTATAGTAATATATATATATATATATGTATGTATGTATGTATATGTGTGTGTGAGATATAAAAGCCGACCCCGTGAATAGTCGTGACCGTGAAAATGTATATTTTTGGGATTTGCTTTTTGTTTTTGACAACTTTGGAAGTTATATGTAGGAATATATATATATATGTATGTATGTGTTATATATAAATATATATATATATGTATATACAGTTGTGTAATGAAAGGGAGAAATACAGAGAGAGAGAGAGAGAAAGATGCAATGTAAGTATGAGGAGGCGAGGAAACGAGTGAGATTCGGTTGGCTTTGAAGCAAACCCAATACTTTTTTCCAAAGATTCCTTTCTGGAGGATTGGTTTGCAAGCCTGGAACCACATAATTTGCGCTCTCCCCCATCTCTTTTTTCAAATTTTTTTTTTAATTTACTCATTTGTCACTTTTTTTAGACTATTATTTTCATCTACTAAGTTAAAGTAAAATTTTTGAAGTCTTTTTTTTTTTTTTTTTGGAACTTGTTGAACTAGTGTACAGTAGTTAAACTAATTTCGCAATATAATAATGTGCAAAAGTTGAAAATTTTTGGAGGTTGGGGATTTTAATTAAGGAGTGTACTATGTGAGTTGTGAGGAGGTCATGCATTTGATTTTTTGTTTCTCGATTTTTTTTTTTTTTTTTTAGTTTAGTCAAAATCAAAGATATTTCTATTTGGGATCCGAAAAGGGTTTTAAGCTATAAAACTGTATTAGAAATTGCCAGTAATATACTACATAATATTTTTTAAAAATTTTAATGTAATTTTTATATGATTCAACCATAAAAAGACGTACATTATCGATAAAAAAAAATTGATCCCAAAAAAGATCTTAAATATAAAAAATAAAAAACATAAAAAGTGATAAAATTTAATATAGATCCAACGATTTAAAACAAAGTACTATCGATCAATAAGATATTTTTCAAATCTCGCATAGAATTCTTCTTCTTTTTTTTTTTTTTTGGCAATTAAGATTAAAGGGTTTTGGAATTGCATTGGATTGGAGCGGCTTCTAATCAAAGAAGTTCATGTGCAGTTGACCCACTCCCACTTCATATATACACTAATCACTTCTTGTATGGACAACATCCCAAAAATCACGCCGGCTATATGATCCAAATTATTTGATTAGAACCTTTTATATAAATGCTAATATATATATACAAGTGATCTAATCCAATCATTAGGAGTTGGTAAAACAATAATACTTGCGTTATTTCTATACACACACACACACAAATATATATATATATAGCTAGGAGGGAATCAAACATTTAAAGGTTTAATTTACCGAGGCTTGCATTGAATTTTTTCTATCTTTTACTAGGCCTATCATGCACTGTGCATAGACTTCTTTTCTTTTTCTTTTTCTTTTTCTTTTTTTCTCTTTTAAAAATGTGAAATCTTTTTGACAATTTGTTTGTTTATTTGAATGCGTCCAATTTGGAAACATCCATATCATTTCTCACAATGTGAATTATAGTAGTTTAGTTTATCTCATGTTGGAGATCAATGAACTTATTGACTTGTACAAATTTATAAATGAATTTTTTTTTAAAACTCTCATGCAACATGAGGCCGGGTTTGTAACTTCCACATGATTGTGTAGTAACAACAACAACAATGATGGTGGAACAAAAAAATAAATAAATAAATAAATAACAATATCGGATGATGAGCCCTTATATTTCGTAAATAAAGAAGACAAAAAAATGAATTTTTTTTTACATGGGTTTAGATAATGACTTGTTTACTTATAAGGAATTCTAAAAATAGAAAATTAATACTATGAGATTAAGGAATTAAATTACATGGAATTAATCCAGAATTAGATCAAAATATTTATTAATCTATCAAGAAATCTATTTACTTAAGAAATTAAATTCCTATTATATTGTTTACTTTCTAAAAAATTAAAAGATTGGAATATAATTACTGTAGTTACGAATTATCCTTAAATGAAAAAAAAATAGTTAAATAAGAATAAGGTATAAAGTTAATTATTTCCTCTTTTTTTTTTTTAGGAAAATGAATTTATTTCCGCAAGTTATTGGTGAGAGATAAGTTCTTCCTTATCAAGAAATTAATTTCCTATTTTTAGATGGACCCACGTTATTTAATTCTCAAATATAAAAGTAAACACAAAATTTAAAATCAGAATTTAATTCCTTTTTCCCAAGTTGAATTACCATTAGTAAACATCTAAAGAATTTAGTTAATGCTCTTGCAAAACCCTTGTACTTAATCAAATTTATCTTTGAAACTCTCAAATTGATTAAAGAAAAGACATATATATATATATATAATGTGAATATCAACCGACTTAAAAGCGTTTAATATATTAAAATAAGAATAGCGATTGAGGAAACAATTAGATGGGGACTAATTATTATAGTTTTGTAGTTAAAAATTGGGATTTTGTTCACATTATGATCGCCCTAGGTGGAAATTAGGTGAGGACTAAAAGGTTTTGCCAAACTCAAACTACAAACGGTTGTGGCCTAGTGGGAACTTTTGGTACATGAAATGAATACCAAGCAAAGATATATAGGAAAATAAATAAAATATATCAATGGACGGTGACCGTAAAAATAGGGTAACCTTCCCTTGAGTGAAGTAGATTGAGTGAAGCAAATGAAGGGGAGAGAGAGAGAGAGAGAGAGAGAGAGAGAGAGAGAGAGAGATATTCTTGGCGTGAGGAATTAAGGACAAAGGGTTGTGAGGGGCACGTAAGGGCCAAAGGGCAGCGTCACCAATAGTTAGTGACTCAAAGTAAAGCATCAAACTTATTAGTTTTGTGTTTATTTTTATTTTTATTTTATTTTATTTAGATATATTTTAATTTTTGTGGGTTTCGAATAATGTTGATCGATTTTGTGGGATTTGGTTGGTGAATTAACGTGGAGTGCTTCCTATTCTTTGCCTTCTTGCTTAATTTTGGGCCTCCCCACTCTTTTTTGCATTATCTTGAAGTACTCTTCTCCTACTGTACTACTACTTCTCCACCCCCTTAACTTCGTATTTTCATATATAATTTTTTTGGGATAAAACTTTACATATTTTAATATTGGTAAGAAAGTCAGAATTATCTTGGTCTAGCTTGAATTTGGACATGGAAGACAAGTATGCCGGTGAAGAATATTCATATATATATATATATATATATACGCACACACACACATTCATATATATATACATATATACACACACACACACACTACTTTTAATATATATGTTCGTATGTTTATTGTTTGTTCAATTATAGTACATCATAGCATGTGGGTTTGCCGGACAATTTTAGACTACAAATTAAATTGCGAAAATGCAATCCTCTCTTCTTCTTCTTTTAAACAATTTTCAGAGGGCATAACACCAATATTGGTTTATCTACTTGCACTTAATAATATTAATGGGAAACCAAATTGAAATATATTACATTTCACAACATTAATTGGCCTTATCTATGGGAGCATTTAATTATTTTGATCAAAATTATAATTTCTTTTGGGATTAGATTCTTTTTAATGACCAATTAAGTAATATATATAATGCGAATTCTTGCCCATTTGGATTTTGCATATGGTTCACTGCATACTACACTTTTGCATGTAATTATCACATAATTAGACTTGCCAAAAAATATAACATTCTTGCTTAAAAGAAGGACCAGTTTTCCTCCAATTATTTCTTTGTGAAACTACTAAATTAGTATAACTCCTCATAATATTGATTAATTTCCTAATTAATTAAGAGAATTTTTTAAAAGAAAAAAATGATTGTGCGTAGACAAAGATGTTGGCTATAGACTTGTCAATCGTGTCATGTCGTACCTACTCAATCCATAACAGGCTAGTTTGATGTGTGCTTTTGTGTCGTACGGGGCCTCGTTTGTCAACGCTCCATGTCGTGCTTGTGCCAACTTAAGATTAAAATCTTTTAGGACCGGCACGGCCCATTGGCCAATACATATCTCTTGTTGTGGTGTGCTCATGCTTTTTGTTGTGGTGTGCTCATGGCTTTTATCTTGTTTAGCCTAATAAAATTATAGGCTAATTCAACGAACCATTACAACATTTTAAATTATTTTTTAGTAAAAAAAATATAACACTTTTCAAATAAAAAAATGCCATCAAATAAATAATTTCATATTTTAGTATCGAAAAAAACCTGAAGCTATCAAAAGTAACAAACTTAAACATATCAAATTTCATTTTATAACAATTATTTTCTATTGATTATTGAGATTCTCAAAATAAAAGAAATTAATAATGTAAATATTTTCTTGGTTAAATGAATTAATTACACCAATATAGATATGTAATTTTTTCAATTAAAATACTATCAAAAAAACAAGAATTATGGAGAATTGATATAAAATTACATAATATAAAAAAAGAAAAAAAATTATAATCATTGTGCTAGTCTTGCTCAACAGATCGTGTTGTGCTTGATTCGTGCACGTATGGTGTTCGTATTTAACTTCGTGTCATCTCATGTTATGTTCATATGCTTAAAATTATAAATCCAACACGACCCATCATATCGTGTCGTGTTTAGTCCTACCCAATATAATCTCATTTCGTGCCGTATTTTCATGTTGGTTGGGCTGTGTCACCGAAATAACATTTCTCTAGTTGTCTCTATTGATGGTAGAGATCTCGTTTCCTTATGGTGTAATATGACACAACAAAGCTTGCCTTTCAACCTCAGAGAGAGCTTAGACAGAGAGAGAGAGAGAGAGAGAGAGATGTACGTAATTGATACTACTCAATCCACAAGTATAGATTTGTAAGTTTAAATAGTGATTTTGGTTGACTTTTTCAGAAAAGAAAAAAACTTTTAGGAAAAAAGACAAAAATTGAGTTGATGGTGGTGAGTTTAAACTCACCACCCAAACACTTATATACACTAAAATGCTACGTCTGAAAAAAGAAAAAGGAAATTCTTAAAGAATACTATAAACTTGCAATAATAACAAATTAAGGCATGAGTAGTATAGAGTTCTCTGGTTAGACGTCAAAATTCTTTGAAATTCTTCATTATCACTATATTTTGCACTTGGATTAAAAAAAGTTCTATGCAATTGGAAGATTGTAAATCCTAATAGAATAGTGCAGCAATTCCGAATTTAATTTTTTGATAATCTTTCAATAATAATTTATGTGGTAATTTTTTTAAACACCTATTAATAATAAATATAATAACTTATACGCCATATATGTAAGTTGGTACCAAAAAAAAAAATTTTAAATCAAAGGAACCAAAAGAGAGACTAGGTATCTTTGCCTCTCGTCTAGCCTCGTAGGAATATTAGTTGGGTTACATGAAGGTTGAGAAAATCACTTGCTAATTTTTAATTTCCATTTGGAATTATTCAAGGAACCTAATCATGGACGTGCTACTATTATTAAGTGATTCCTTGGGAAAATTATACATGCCAACCTGGCTAAATCATTATATAATTAGAAGAGACTGGTTCCCACCACTTGAAGTTGGTCATGTACTTAATATTAGGGCAACTCTCAAGTACACTGCGTGTCTTGTAGTTGTGAGTTAATTAAGAGATGGCAATGGCTCTCAATGTTAAAAAAGAAAATAGGAACTAAACTCGTGTTTACGTACGCAGAGAAAGCGAGACACATAAAATATTTATAAGTAAAAACGTGTCTTTTCATACACATCAGTAATTGTGCTCCAAGAGTTATTTAGATCAGTTAATAATCGTTTAATTATGATAGTTGGATCGTGATTAAATCTAGAAACTTTTCAATTCTGAGGGTCGTTGAATTGATCAAACAGATCAGATCAAATATACAAGTAATATATCATGTTACATAAATCATTTTGGTTGTTTTTATCTTTCAACATGAGATTTTTCTCTAAGTTTCTAATCTCTCCAACACTCTGTCTATAAATATTATACGTATATAAATTATTTGTGTGAGCTCTTTGTGACATAAATATTCACATTTGAAAGCCAAGGCACTCATCTGAATTACAATTCAAACTTTCTTTTTTAAAAAAATATTTTGAATTACAAATTCATTCGAGATAACTTTTTTTTTTTTTCTTTTGGTTGAGAAACAAGTACTAGTTGGTAGTGTGGTGTATACTATAGTGATGTTTATGAGTGTTCATTAACGACTTTGAGAATATGTAAACTAGATAATTATAAAATCCCCACATCAACAAACCTTAATGTCCAGCTTCCCGCTGAAAACGACTCTACGCCCACTCCACTCAGATTTTAAGGTTGGTCTTTTCTCTTTTTTTTCTTTTTTTTTTTTCTCTTTTTTTTTGCCCCCCTTGAATCTCTTGATCCTTACATAATTTCATGACTCCACCAAAAGGATTTACTTGGTGTACTTTCTGAATAAAAATAAAAAAAGGGGGCGATTTTAATTTAAAATTATAATACAAGCTGGACAGAAATAATTGTATCCTTAAATGCTAAGTTTAGTTAAACAAGTCTTAATAAGAATATTTTCCTTTCAAAAGAAAAAAATAAAGGGGGAAAAGAACAAGGATATCAAGATTATAAGTGCCTAGAATTAAGACTGGACGAAAAGTGGAAAACAAGTACTGAAGGGATAAAGGGATTAGTTAAGCTAACCTAGCTTGCTTAGTCACCCTACACGGGCCATTATTTCTTAATCTTCTTTACTAAACCGTTGTTTAATAAGCTTAATTATTGTCTTTTTTGCGTCATTATCAAATTTTGTATTTTGTTAGACAATATTAGTTCTTTAATGAGGACTAAATTAATCAGAGATCACGGACAGTGCTGATGTAACACGGTTAGACAGCTGCTACTTAAAAATTGGCTTAGTAAAATTGTTCATAATTATATGGAACAAATTAGTTTCTTGCTTTTTAAGTAACTTTGCATCTTGTTCACATGCATAAATCTAGCTAGGTTTGTACAGCTAAATCCAACCATACACTAAAGGTCTCAAGTGTCATGCCGTCTACAGATAATAAAATCAATCTAATATTATTTTCTTGAGATCCACTCTATATTGACATTTTCTTTTATTTTTTTATTTATTATTATTATTATTATTATTTTACAAATTTAAGTGAAAATTTCCTGGATTCTAATTTACAATGCGACCCAACATTTAACGGTCGATTGAAACGCCCCAATAAAAACCTCAAGTGAATGTCCAAATGAAGAGGGGAGACCTTATTATGATCACTTATACTTGAGAGGATATAGAGCTGTAAATATGGGCCACCGTTGGCCCAACTCATACATGACTGACCGGGTTTGTATATAGGTAGGCCCATTGTTAAAATCACATATCTGAATCATTTATATATATATAACCAAATTAGGACCTTAGTGTTAAAAAAAAGTCCAAAAACAAACTTATCTCCAAAATTGAACAAAAATGAAAAATGATCATAGCATATTGACAAAAATACCTTACATCTAATTTAGTTAAAAAGTAAAATCAAACTCTCTTAAAAAAATAGACTCATTTATTTCTCAAATCCAAAATAAAATAAAATAGAACTAAAAATTAAAATTCCTTTATTTTCACGATTTTCTTCCCTCCTCCTACTCTCCGACGCATTTTTCTTCCTTATTTCGGAATATAACAAGGATCAAATCATAGTAATTTGTTCTAATATGTGCGTGCATGTATGGATGTTTCTGCATTAATCATGGCCATGCAACACAGTGACTTGATCATTATGTTGCTAGCTTTTCTTGGTCAAATATATAGTACCGATATTGATCATTCTATTATTTTATATTACATCTGTTGTAAATATATTTAAGATAATTATCCATGTAGTATTGACCGTGTCTTTTTATTCAAATATCACTTTATCATTTTGTCCTTGGTTTTTCTTGTTAATTATAATACTTACCTAGTCACTTGGTCATTACCGTGTCCTCTCGTAATCAACTAAATAAAAAAATATATATCTAATAAAATTAAAAAATAAATTTATGAATTGATAAATAAAAAATGAATTCTTTTATACAAAAATACAAGCCAGACCAAATACGAGACTAATTTATAAGTTTTGGGTCGAACCTTGGGTCAAAGAGGTGGGCTACATACCGACCGTCTAGTCTGCTCATATTTATAGAAGAAAATTATTCAAAGGATCATATTTTTTTATTTATTGACAACATAATACAAACTCTCCACCTTAACTAATATGACACAACTTTAGTTTATTTTAGTTTAATTTTATACATATTGATCTAATGTTAATTTTTTGTGTCACAATGTCTTTACATTTGTATCATTTATATACTTTTCCCTATTTATAACTCTAGTAGGAATGCGACTGTATGCATTTGCATAACAATCTCATGAGACTCTTATCATGCTCTAATATTGAGAAAATTAGGTAAAGAGTTATGTTTTGAAAACCTCTTTATAATTTTGCGTATCTAATATTAAATTTGTTAATTTTAGTGTTATGAAACAAAAAATTATCAATTTAATATTAAGATGGATATAAATATTAGGTGTCAAATTCATAGCATTCCTGTATATGACCCTCTAATTTTAGCATCTATAAAAAGACTGCAATGCCCTTTCAGAATGTTCACAGAAAAATGGGCCTACAGACCCATCACTTTCTTGATGAGGCCCATTTCCAGAAAACATGGGCTGCAGGCCCATCGGTTGCTCTATTTCCATACCTTTGAATCTTAAACCTTCACCGATAATTGTAGCAAGTACTTTTTTACAAAATTAAAGGAAATAAATAGTAACATTTTAAATATTTAAAAAATAAATAACTAACTTATTCGATAAATAATCGATTTACTAAGAGTAAATAAATTTTTATCTAATAAACAAATTATTTACTGCTATTTACTACAAAAAAAATGTTTAAAAATACGTTATGTTATTCAATTATTCCTATTCATAGCAAGATTTATGGTGTAAACCTAGAATATTAACAGCTATGGAGCTGTGAAGTAAACTAACTTCAATAGTAAATATCATAGCTGCACTGCAGTGGCTCTAAAATTGCTGACAGGACAATAATATGCTGCTGGTTTTTGTTTTGACAAAAGGTTGTTCTCTTGTGGTCAGTTTTCCCATACATTCTTCATCTGGTTGTTGGTGCAAACACACGAGTTTCTGCAATACAATCTCTGCCCATGTTCACCCTGATGAAGATAACATTATTTTGTTAATAATTCATTTTTTCTTTATTCAGTTTAAAACTTAAAAAAAAAAAAAAAAAAAAAAAAAAGGATCACCTTTTTTTTTTGCTCCAGGTAAAATTTTTGTGCTGGTATTTTTTTTTTCATTTGAATTAGTCCCGTGTTTTTGTCAAGGAGGTCATAAACGAACTAAACCTTTCTTTTGTATCTGAAGATTCTGATTTTCATTGCCTTAATCCCATCTGTGATATGACCAAAGTCCTTTCATTCGAAACATAATTAATTTAATCACCTTATAATTTATTTTAATTAAGGTATAGAAGATCAAGTATGGCAGGGTTTTTGTACATACGTACGTAATGAATTATGCAAATTAAATCACTGCATGAGCTACAAAGCATTTCCTAAGATAAATGTTCAGCACATAATTTCAATTCATGATATGTGAGTTTTTGCCTGTTTGGACTAAAATTAACGGCTAAACCTACTCATAACAAAAGAATTCGGTGTTACTGTAAGTTTGTGGGAATGTATGGCAATATGGCAGCATTGAAAGGTCCATATATATATGTTTATATGTAATGCGTTTATATATAATGATGCAATATCACCAACGTATCTTAATTGGGTTGGTTGGATGCTCGTTTTTCTTAAGAAATCTTGAATTTGAGTGATCTCCAAAACATTGGTCCAATTACTTTTAGGATATTGGAATGTCTCAATACATATAGAATGACCCGAGGACTCCAACATCTCTCCTTATAATGTTCAAAATGCACCAAAAGAAAATGATGCCAATGTCTAGTACATTTGTGAAGGAGCTCAGGCCATAAGAATATATCTGACTCTGATGTCAAGGAATGTTCGTCACGACATTCTTCTAAATTAAATATGTATATAATCACTCTCCCATAATGCTAATTCAGGTTGTGTGGATAAATAATTCCCGTATGTAATATCATTGTAAGAGTTACTAACCCACTTAAATAGATATTTGAGCAAAAAAAAAAAAAAAAGAACAAAAAACGAAAAACACATAAATATATAATACAAGGTTATTAGGCAATTTTTAATGTATTTGTCAATATTGGCTACTATTATATTTATCACAAAAGAATGTGAAAGTAGTATATTTGAAATTTGTGCTCAAATATTTAATATTATTCCTAACGTTATACCTACCTTTGATCATTATTAAAAAAAAAAAAAGTTTAGTGTTATAAATAATTTAAAAATAAAAAAATGCAAATGAATAGATGAAAAAATTTGAGACACCAACCGATAACGATAAAGAAAAAACAATGAAATTTCAAATTCAATATTTACTATCAAGTTCAGCATATGAAAATTTTATATGATAATACTCAATTAGCAAGTACTTTTTTTTTTTTTTTAACTCAAATGTCTAGCTACATTTATCATTGACACATCAATTTACACTCCATTAAAGATGTTCTTGGTATGGATAGTGTGTGAACTATAAGTAGTCTAATAATTCGTATTTTTTTTCTTTGGAAAATTAATTCTTGAACCTTTTAATTTTTCATAATGATGATACAATTGATAATGTATTTCAATAATTTAACAGAGGTAATATTGTACCTATCACGTGATAATTTTGAAGTTTACAAAAATAGTGACATTAAGTGTAAAAATGTTTAAAATTTATTTAAAATGATAATAGTTTGCATTTAAATAGTTTATTTTTTAAAAATTAATTAATTTAATCATTATGCGGTTGGGACATTACTATTAAATTTCAGAAATTCTTCAATTTTTATGCCATTATTAAAATAATAAAAAAATTTATAAGTTATGTCACCGAGAAAAAACTTAGCAGATTAAATTGTCACGATTCTCATAATTTAGGAATTAATAGTACCAAAAACTCATATGTATATATATATATATATATATAAGTTGTATTGCTATTTATTCGTCATCAATAGTATTGACCATGGTTTCTCTAAAACATAGGATGAAAGGTTGCTTACCATATGATAGTGGCGTCGACCATCTCACCGACTTTGAAGGACAATTATAGCATTTAAAGTTTGCCTCAATTTGATACCGCTCTCTTAATCGTCGTTGTTTCAACATATTCTTTTGAGTTTTGGGAGATCCAGGACGAACTATTTTCAAGTTCTAAAAACGTTCACACTTAGCATGTTACATAATATCTTCTCATTCTTTGATATTATCACTATAAAGATATTAGGTTTGGAGTAATTTATACATGTTTTCCATTTTGGGTCCTCTGAAGAGCTAAAACTCCTTTTCTTTTTCTTTTTCTTTTTCTTTTTCTTTTTTTTCCTCTTTTGTTGGTGGAGACCTATGATTTTAGAATATGGCTTTTACCGACCATATATAATAAGGCAAAGGCATGTGGTTGAATTTCAATTACTTTTGTTTTGAATTTGGAAGCAAACGGGCCCAATAGAGTGATTTTTGTGCAGATATTTAAGAATTGACAAGTTCATTATTTTATAAAAATGATTAGATTGAAAATAATAATAATAATAATAATAATAAAAAACAAAGAAAAAATAATAATAACGGGTTTGATGAGTTGATATTTTCTAAAATTGCTTTCCCTTTCAAAGTTATATGCAATAAGGTTGATTTTAACTGGTCGAAAGGACATATTTTGGACAGACACGCGCAATCTTGAATTTAATTGCCTTTGTTTGGAAATACATGACAAAGTATCAATGACTTGTTTGGATATCCATTAAAAAAATCAATATCTTTTATTTATTTATTTTTCAGTGAGAATTAAAAAAAAAAAGATTATTAATTCTATCATATCTCTCATCCCTAACACGTATGAAAGAAATATGAGATTTATTAATTAAAAAAAAGATTTAATCTAATTATATTTTTTAAAAAAATTATCATGAATCCAACACTACACGATCTTATGGACTATTAAATCTGAAGGCATTTTGGGAAGAATCGATATTTTTATTATTTCAAGTAAAATGTTATCATCTTATTTGGTGAATCTTGTCATTGGTCATTCATGATAGAAATAAAAAAAAAAATCGTCATTCGGGTGGTCGTTCCAACAGAGAAAGTTTAACAACCAAATATTGTCTCTCTCAAAATTTTGTCACAATATCGCCATGACCAGCTAAAAACCATTAACAAGAAACAAAACAAGCATTAAAAAACACACAGAAAACTCTTTGACATCTCCCACGTCAATCTCGTGTCATCGAGAATATGTTACGGTTGTTTTTGTGTAGTTTTTAATTTTCAAATGGCTTTTGTTGGTTTTCTACTCCCGTCTCTTCATGTGAGTGAAAAAGCCCCCAAGAAATAAAATAAAAATAAAAATAAAAAGAATAGATATTTCGGTCCTTGTTTAGGATATACTGTAACTCACTTTTTAGCCCATCATGCTAAATGAAAATCTCATTTTAAATAAATAAATAAAATAAAATAAATAAAGAAATGAAAAGGACGAACAAGTCGTTGATATCTATAGTGTGTGCTCATGGGCCTGCTAGCCCGAACTTATCTGGACCCATAAGTATATTTGTGGTCCAAACTGTTGATTCTCAACATATTGATAATTAACAAATTGTCAGGAACTATGAATTTAGTCACAAATATGGACAAGAGTCCAAATTAAACACCAAACACATCATTATAATAAGGTTTTAATACAAAAAATTATAGCGCGAAAATCAGATTTGTATGTGTATGTAGTAGATGCTTCTCTAATTATTTGGGCCTTGGAAGGGTCCCGACTTTTGTTGGGGGGGTAGAGGAGTCCAATATTTGATTTTTTTTTTTTTTTTTTTTTATGGGAGCTGGTGGAAAAAAAAAAAAAAAAAAAAAAAGTGGCTTGTGAATGGTGATAGTTAGGGGGACCCACTTTTCACATGGTGGTCCCACAGAAGGCACTACTTTTTCAGCGCACAGCTGTCGATTGTGGACAGTGCCAGGCTGGTAGCCTAAATCATCCATGATGTTGCCGCCTCATGTGGCCCACTTCCACGTATGCGTCACGTGGTGCTTATCAAATTTAAGAGTTTAGGCCAACGTTTCATTCGGAACATTGTTAAACGGTGTGCTTGGGAACGTTAAAATTAGATTGGAAATACATATTTAGATGAAGGCTTTTAGAAAAGTTGTATGCTATAGAAAAAAATATAAAATTTTGAAATGTATTTAAGAAAATATGCAAAATAAATATTATCTTATTCATCTTGTCGTTGTGAATATTTTGACACGAGAATTATCTCATTTCGATTTGAAATGAGAAAGTTATATATTTTTAAAGTGAGTATTTTGAAAATAAAAAAGAGAAAAAATTTAATATAGAATTTGAGAGTTTTGGATTTAGATGACATTTTGCCATCTGAAAATGTTATTTCAAACAGATTCTAAATATCATTCATTAATAAAATATGAATTTCGTTATATAAAATTATTAATGAAGTTCACTTTATTTTCATGATAGTGTTTAGTATAGATGAAATTCTCAAATATTTTTCATTCATTCTCAACTAGTAAGTAAAAAATAGGAGAACTCTCTACTCTTACATTAAAAGAAAAAAAAAAAAAAAGAAAAACACCAAAATAGGAAGGAAAAAAGTTTGAAAAACTAAATACGTAATTTTCTTGTACAAAAATGGAAAAAAAAAAAAAACAGCTGTCATTGAATGTGTATGAATTATAAGTGCCTTTCGAGGCTTACACTCCCCTATTATTATACGACCGTCGCGCAAAGAAAATATTTTGTTATGATTGAATAAGATATTGATGAATTGTTCATACGTATCTTTCAAATATGTAAATAAATCTCCGCCTTCTTCAGGAGCTGTTCCTAAATTCCAACTATGATCGACCTTTCGAATGAATAAAGTTAGAAGCTAAGGATTTTGGTCGAGTAGCCCAAACTCAACCAAATCAGTCTCTCCCCGACATGGTAGCCACTGCTTGGATTATAAATTATATATGAATATTCTATCAAATTGAATGTTTGTATGCAAATGCATAATTTGAATTGAAAATTCAAATTAAATGTGTGTTTAAATAAATTTTTTATTTAAATGTTTAGATAATTTTTTTAAAATGTTACATTTGAATAGGGTATATGTAAAAAATGAATGCGATATGAATTTCTAAAAAGTGAAAATTTAGATTTGGATTTTAGTCAAATTAATATGAAATAGTGAGAATATTTAAATACACTTACATGTTTCACGACCAATCAAATACACATAGTATTGGAATTAAATAATATATTTTTTATTTGAATTTTCTGTTTTTTTAATATGTTTAATACGTGTATTATTTTATCCAAATCATGATTCAACATAAACATAATCCCTTGTGAAATGAGGAAGATGTTTGTATGATATTACACGAAATCAGATTGATGGTTGAGTGACTTTTGACTCTTGAGCCTCTTGACTGGCAAAGATAAGTCCAAAACTTGTATTACATTTGTCTCCACGTCAGCTGTTATCCTAGTTGGATGTCTAATTTAATTTTTTAAAATTAATAAATTTCTTAAATTTGGAAGAGGTCAATGATACTCGTGGCTGTAGTTTAGTGGTGAGAATTTCACGTTGTGGCCGTGAAGACCTGGGCTCGAATCCCAGCAGCCACAGAAATTTTTCTTTTATTTTATTTTTTATTTTTTCAAATGCAAATTCATTATTTGAACGAAACTAAATGTTGTGGAGCTATATTTTTAATTATGATGAAATTGTTTTGTGGTTTTTAATTCTTCATATATATTTTTTTAGGAACTTATTAGTTCACCATAAATTTGTTGTTTTTTATTAAATTTAGTAGGAATGAATCCAAATTCTATACCTGTAGTTGTTAATTTCTACTTATAATCAATAATGACATTATATTTTTACCGTCGTCTTTTTTTTTTAAGTACTTTTTGTATTTTTCTAATAGCAAAGGCGTTTAGTCAAAAGTGAGGTAAGCAGCATAAAGGCTATCGCCAGGTTCTTATCCATAATTTGTGAATAATTGACATTTTCTTTTTTAATAAGGAAAAATAATTGTCATTTTCAATAATATACTAATAGTTTTTTTAGTTTATTCAGTGGGGACCCTTTCACCTCCTCATAATTGCCATTAAGCCGAAATTTCTACCGACCACTGATTGATGAGTCGAGCTAAGCCTACGCAAACCAAACTCTAATCAGCAACTCCTAATTTCAAATTAAAAATATATATATATATATATATATATATATATTACAAAGATATTCACTTCCTTTGGACTTTGCATTTAAAGAATACGCGAATGATTATCACCTTTATTCCACTTTTATATTGTTTTGTTTATCTTTCAAAGAGTATTTCTTTGTCATCTAGATTATTTTATTATCCTTGTAGTTAAGATAATCCTTCTTTAATTAATATTTATTCTGCTAATGGTTTATATCAACTTTATTATCTTTGCCACTTTTCTGTTTTGTATATTACGACTATGAATATGTAAACCGGATATCTTTCATGATTACATGTATAATATAGTAATTAATTTATAACTGATTCCAATCTAGTTTGTTTAAATTCCTCCTATTAGTACTAAAAATAGGGCTCAAATAGAAAGAAGGTATACCAGCATCATGATGTATGTATTTAAACAGATGGAGTAGGTGCTTTTCTGGATAGACATTGATTTTTTGGTCTTTTTTTTTTTTTTTTAATGTATAGACATTGATTTGTGAAGAAACAAATACTTTAAATGAATAAATAGTGTTTGAATTTTTTTTTTTCCAATTAATAAACAGAGTAAACGTATATGCCATAGGATATCCAAATCTTGTGGTTGGAAACTTGAAAGGATAGTTTCTCATTTTGTTGTCCAAGGAGTACAACTTCATACATAGTTTTCCCGAAATAATATTGCTTTAGACACAATTTTCTTTTATTTTCTTTTATTTTTTTTTTCCTTGTCTACTTTTATCGAATTATTGGTGCGTAGTACAAAAATTGTTGAAGCTTTTTTCTTGGTGTAGACCAAGGCATGTTCCGGATAACATGATTCATGTGATTCATTTTTTGTAAGAAGAAAGTGAAACTAAACCCCCAAAAAAAAAAAAAATATATATATATATATATATATTGGGATTAAATTAAAGAAGAAGCAATTAGATTCAAGCCCTTGATTTGCCTAACATAACATTGAAATTTAATTAGAAAAGGAAAGGGGTTTTTTTTTTTTTTTTAATTTTTTTACGTGTTTTTAACACAGACGTGATTTACTCGATTTGTCTCAAAATCTTTATGGCGACAAACGACAGCATATAATGATTTTAAGGGCCCCGCCGTTCGAAACGACAAAATTAAATAATTCATCACTAGTAACTATTTGCAAAATATAGTGGACAATTACAACACCAACAACCACGGCCTGCGCACTTTTTTAGTTACTATTTTCAAACTTTCTAGACAGAACCATAACTTTCTGTGCATTTTAAATTTATTTCCTAGCTAAAAGTTATAGAAACAAAAAATATTTATAAATAAAAAAAAAAACAACTGTAAAATTTCGTGGAGTTAATGTGTAACTACTTGTGGTTAAAAATAGAACAAATAATATAATTTCGTGAATCAAATCAAATGTATATCTAGTTTTATATTTAATCTATGGAATTTGGAATTTTAATAATCCAAGTTCCCGTATAAATAATTATACACATATGTATACTTATTTAAATGAATACGTTATTCCTTATTTAACTGAAGATTTTTGTTACATATATAAATGCAAAAAACGTGAATTAACCACTAATATTTAAAAATTAGCAATATAGTATTCCCTAAAAAAAAATATTAGCAATATATTACGAATTGAACTTATCAATATTATATTTGTATATTATTATATGAACTCACATGACGGTCCAAGAATGCTTATCTCTTAGAGAAAATACTAATAAAAATAATCATTATGCTTATCGATCGAAAGACTAATACAATGATAACTAAAAAAAAGAAAGAAAGAGTTAAATATTATGATTGTATTGCTTTCACTTCCTTATTATTATTTTTAAATAATATGTACTTAAATAAAATGATAAATATATAGTTAAGAAAAGAAAAATAAAGTTCATGCCCACTATTCCATTTTTTATAACTTAACTAATTAAGGTATTTCAACTTGTCAAAGCTTAGGAAGATTGGGAACCACTTATTTCATGTGAGATATTATTAAATTCAAAACGTTTCCACGAAGAAAAGGAAAAAAAAAATGGTTTTCCTTTAATGAAAATAAAGGGAGCGAGAGTTTTTCAAATATGTAAGAAAAAATTTTTCTTTCTTTTTTCTTAAAGCATTTAAGAAAACAAACTTTTTTTTTGGCTAGTATTTAAGAGAACAATAAAAAAAAAAAAAAAAAAAAAAGCCTTTTGGGCTTTTGGGCTACTATTTAAGAAAACAATTATTCGATCTATCTAGACACCAAGCAAATCAGACTAAACCCCACTAAGAACTCACTTTACGTGTCTCGTAGAGCATGATCCACGTGTCAATACAGCACTCCAGCGGCTCAAGCCGTCCAAACGAACTGATTAGTTCATTCCAGATAGAATTTCCAACACATTTTTTTTTCCAAAAAAAAAAAAAAAAAATAATAATAATAAAAGAAAAGAAAAAACCCGATAGTTTCACAGGCTGTCAACCAATCAGCTGTTCACGTTCCAAACAACAAATTCCGCCCAAAAGAAAAAAATTGAATTCCGACCGGGAACCGGCTATAACCGGTTCATGACCCCCTCGTGAGTCTCAATATAAGTAAACCTCACCGCTGAGAAGTGGAGACCAGTATTAGTGTTATTAGCTAACTCTCCTACTTCTCGGCGGTGAGAAACGTAGTCATTTTTTGTTCGTCGTTACTTAAATCATTAAAAATATGCCGATCCGAAACATCGCCATCGGTGGTCGGGAGGAGGCGACTCACCCCGACGCTCTCAAGGCGGCGTTGGCCGAGTTCATCTCCACCTTGATCTTCGTGTTTGCCGGGTCGGGCTCCGGCATCGCGTTCAACAAGCTCACCAACGACGGCCCCAGCACCCCCGACGGCCTCATCTCCGCCGCCATCGCCCACGGCTTCGCCCTCTTCGTGGCCGTCTCCGTCGCCGCCAACATCTCCGGCGGACACGTCAACCCCGCCGTCACCTTTGGCGCCTTCGTCGGCGGCAACATCACCCTCCTTCGCGGCATCCTCTACTGGATCGCCCAGCTCCTCGGCTCCACTGTCGCCGCCCTCCTCCTCAAGTTCGCCACCGGCGGCTTGGTGAGTTTATCATTTCCACCAAAGTTAGTTACAATACAGTCACGTTATTAACGGCCTAAACTAACTTTTTTCTTCTTTGGATGGGTTTTATTCCGGTGCTTCGCAGGCTGTTCCAACTTTCGGTCTAACCGGAGTTGGTGTCTGGAACGCCCTCGTTTTGGAGATCGTGCTGACCTTCGGACTGGTCTACACGGTGTACGCCACAGCCATTGACCCGAAGAAGGGCAATTTGGGAATTATCGCCCCCATCGCGATTGGTTTCATTGTTGGAGCCAACATCTTGACTGGTGGGCCGTTCGATGGGGCCTCAATGAACCCGGCCGTTTCTTTTGGGCCGGCCCTAGTTAGCTGGAGCTGGAAAAACCACTGGGTCTACTGGGCTGGGCCTCTGATCGGAGGTGGGCTTGCTGGGCTCATCTACGAGTTCTTCTTCATCTCCCACACCCACGAGCAGCTCCCAACCACAGACTACTGAAAAATAATAATAAATTGTTAGAAAAAAGAAAAAAGAAAGCCATCATTAAAACGCACCGTTTCTCGTACGGCTTTTGATTTCCAACTTTGGTGTATTTATTTGCTTCCCGGGAGTTTCTTTTGTTGTTTAATCTGCACCGTTGATCTTTTCATCAATTAATCACGATAATGATCCCCACCATGTTGTAGTTTTTCCCTGGATCAATGAATTTGTGTGTGATTTCTCTTGGAAGCCAGGGTGTGAAATTGATTTGTGTTTATTCTGTTGTATCCATCTTTCTAGTTAATTCTCTTTTGTTCTTGTAATTTACCTTTCAAATTATTATCTTTCTTTTCTTTTCTTTTCTTTTTTTTTTTTTGGCTCCTTAATATTAGATTCATTCAACTTTGAGATAATTGATGGGAACGAAAGTCGTTTGGACTTTCTCATGAGCGGTGTATGGATAAAGTACTACAACGACAAGCAAAGATACGAAAATCTCCTTTAGTCACCTCCATTATTAGTCTCATTAGGGAAAAAAAACAGTAATGGTCATTATTTATGCTAATCCGGCACGTCACATGACAAATATTGAGATTTACCAACTTAAACTAGAAAATAAAAATGTTTCAAAGCATTTTCAGTGTCAAAACATTATCACTAAACAGAACGTTAATTTTATTAGCGGACTTTACATCAATGAGACCTATCATTTATTAATAAGTGATACTAATTAACAACTTCACAGGACGTTTTGGTGTCTAATAAGATATTTATTTTGAGCATAAAATTTTATGTTTTAATTAGATTTAACGTTTGAAAACACAACCTAGCGACTTAGCGAATTGAGACAAGTAATGTCAGATATTTCATTCCCGCACTATCCAAAAGCATGGACCTACATCACAATGTGTAGTAGAAGCTGCCAACGTGGTCTTTGGATAGGCACATCGCTCTTTTCTCTTTTTATTTGCCATGTTTTGTTGCTTCACTGGCATGGCCTGCAAGTTGCACAACCCTGATTTGACCTCTCAAGAGTATTACACATACATACAAAACACTTATTGGTATATGCCAAGATCCGATTTTCATTAGTTTATTTCCTTTCATAATCAGTTAATTAAATTGCATTTATATATGCATTACATCACTTGGTTAACGTGAAATTTAGACCTCTAATTTCTCGACTAATGTGGTTTGGTACCATAATTTAAGGGGGTGGAGGATGTCACCATTTCACAAAAATCAACATCAAGAAAACAAAATTTATATAATAATTAAAAAAAAAAAAAAAAAAAACACCAAGAAAACTAAAGGACAAAAATAGATTCCACCAACTATATATATAGTATCACAAAGTGGAATTCCTACTTTGTTCCTTCTGGAACGATTTGCAACTTTTCTCGGCCTCTGGATTACTCCTCAAAGTTTACCTAATTTTTTTTTTAATATCTATATCCATATTGTCACGCATAGTTCTAATGGACAAGAATCAAACTAGAGTAGCAAAGCTAGAAGTGGAAAAGTACTTGCCAACACAAACAAATCTAACCATAACGTGAGATATTAAAGAAACGAGAAGAAGATCACTCAAACTCTCGTATGCATGTCTTTATTTTGTATATTAAACACGCTTCTTATATCACGTTAGGGTGATTATATAAAAACTTTGTCTTACTGATTTAATATTATGTTTAAATTTTGACGTATTAGAAAACGATCACTGAAACTACTTGGAAAAAACTTTACAAATATATACATGCGAACTTTTTTTTGGATAAAATATAGACGTAAACTTGCAAATTTTGACCATTACTACTACAAGCACCAAGACAATAAAGATGTGGAAAATGCATAGTGAAAGAGAGATTCCTCTCGCTCAATCATGGGAGATTATATGGCAACAGAGCACGTGAAGCCCTGGACCAACTTTTTAACCTCATCGGCCTATCACTTTAATGGTGGGACCCTTTCCATTTTTTTTTTAAACGGTGGGACCCGGTTTATTGTTTTTACTTTTGCCCTTTTTGGCTTTGATATTTTTTTTCCCGACCAGAACTGTTCGTTTTCTCAGGCAGTGCGTATAGTAGTACGTTTAAAGGTGTTAGTGCATTATTTTTCACGCATGCAGTTTTATCAAACACCTTGACCTACTCGGGGTTTTTTTTTTTTTTTTTTTTTTTTGGGAGATTTTTCTTGGATTCGGTTGGTCAAATGATCTGCATTCAGATGTTGCATCATTGTTACCGTTTTTTAATTGACGATTGATTATAAGATCTTGATCTTCATATATTGGTAAGAGCATCTTTTCAATTTGCTGCCAAGAAAAATGGGGCTGAATTGGACCATACTTGATTAAGGAAAGACTAAAAGATCACCAACATAAAAGTAACTGGTGTATTAATCTGATATTATTTGTTATAAAATAATAATAATAATAATAATTTATGAAGGTAGAACAATAAGGAGTTTCATATTCATTAAAAAAAAAAAAAACAATAAGGAGTTTCATATTTTAAAGTTGATTGTTCTTTTATTAGGGTTTTGTATGATATGTATTGGAGTTGACTTGAATGGTAAGAATAACAATTCATTTGGACATTAAGGTTAAAATAAGAAACTCTAATGAAGTGGGCTTTTTTTTTTTTTTTTTTTTTTTTTTTTTTTTTTTTTTTTTTTTACACTCGTTATTATAAAGTAAGACAATTTTTATAGGTTCATAGAAGTGCATCCTTCAACCAAACAAAGTCATTTTGTGTATAATTAGGAGCAAAAGTTATCAAGGAATGTACAACTCTATTAGTTTTGTGATACACATGATATCATCAACAAACAAGCTAGCTTAGAAAAGTAAATAACAAGCTAGACACATATGACAGTATCACAACAAACAAAGAGAGGATCAAATGTGAGACTCAAATTATATGTATCCTTAAATAATTATATCCATTAATTATATATATAGAGAGTACTGATAAAATTGTAAAATAAAATAAATCAATAAGAACACTTAAAGTTTATAATGATTTACCGTTAATGTGAGAGTTGCATTCACTTTTAGTCGTTATATTAATTCACTACGTTAAACTTAGAAAAGAAAATCATACAACTCCCAATCTATCTCTATTTTTTTTTTCTCTAATCCGAAAATCATAGTCCTAATCAACATGAAACTCCAAACGTCATAGTCAATAATTAAATTCCAAAACTTAATATACATATATATATATATGTATATATACACACACATGTCTATCTTTAGTCCCACTCGCCAAACACATCAAAAGAATGACCTTTTGTCCTAATTAACTCCGAAGCAAATACATGCGTTAAATTAATCTAGTTCTCTCAAACACGCAATTCCTTAAGATTGTCCGAAACTAATAAGCCCTTAAAAAACGATTTCCTAGTCAATGGAAGGTTTGAGGGTTTTGGTTAAAAAACTAAGCAAAAGATTGCAAGACTAGGCCTAGGCGGATTTGAGGACCCCACCAGTTACTATCATCACAGATTGGACGGTTCTAAATAAATGTCCATCCAATTCATGAAAAAGACGTGGCGTGAACAAAGGACAAGACAGTTCCGGTGGGATAGAGATATTTGGTTGTGTTTCACGTGGAACATTGAATATCATTTAGCCTGTATTGGGTTAAGAGTACTGCACAAAGGGAATGCCCATTCCGGGAATTTATGTCTCCCATTAATTAATTCCACTTCAAAAAAAAAAAAAAAAAATTATTGTAATAGAATATGAAAAAATAGAATCTCTCAATACAGTAAGGATTTTTGAAAGTTGAATTTGATCAAAATAAAAAAATAAACAAAATTAACACAACATCTTAGAACCTTATCAGTTAAAAAATATTATATGATTATAATGTGATCAAGATAAGATTTATAACTATATATTATTGATAGAGTTGCATTCATATGAAAAGGTATATTATCTTATCTGGTTATCGGATTTGTAATATATTTTGGACATTATATTATCATCAACTGTCGTATAAGAGTGAGTTCAAATATATATATATATATATATATGTATGTATATGTATGTATATATATGGAAGAATAACTCAGTTTGTAATTAATTATATAAAGGCATTCAGATATAACCTAGGCCTTCATATGCACAAATATTACAGAGACCGTTCATTTTTAAGCCAGAGAAAAGCGACTTTTTTTTTTTTTTTTTTTTTTTTTTTTGCTTTTTTCTTTTCATATACTTTTGGGCATCAATGGGTTGGATGCTAATTTAGTTGGTCCAAAAAAGAAACTTTTCCACTGTCATCCTCGTATTAAGGTTTTGTGATTTTTTTCCTTAATTTCTTTCTTTTTCAGACAGGCAGGTCTTCTGTAGGTGGTTTAACATGTGAATTAGAAATTTATGTTTTATATGCCTGGCATTAACCATAATTTGGAAGAAAATTCTATTTTCTTAGTAAGAGGCTGAGGATATGGGAATATAGGGCTTTTACAATCCTTCAATAGAATCGGTCGGTAGGTTAAGCCTAAATTCACACCACATCAGACTAGAATCTTCTTAATTTTGAGTTGCTCTTAGGTTTGTACATTTGAAGATCTCAGTTGTCTTGAACGAAAGAAAAAGAACATAGAGATTCGTTGTGGCGAGAAATGTAGCATATAAGAGTTAGAAGTGCATTAGAATATTTATCCAAATGACTTTAAAAATGTGTGACACTTTTTAATATATGATCAATTCTTTATTGTTTTACCTTTTTTTAAAGTCATTATTCCACAGTTATGCGCAGCTTAATTATCTCTTTGATTAGAGTTCGATATCCTACATGTGTATTATTTTTCTCTAATTCTTGTCACATATGAAAACACTTTTAGGGCAACTATTTTCTGTAGAGAGATACTTTGAGAAATGCATATATGTATTAATTCAATTTTAGTAAAAATGCTTAGTTACTTATTTTTAGCTTCCGTAAAATATGCTATTTATTAATTATATATCCCTTTAGATGAATGCGATGCCAATTGCTAGGACTTAAAAAAAAAAAAAGAAAGAAGAAGAGAAAATCACATGAATAACCACATCCTTTTCATCTATTAATTAACATAACACAAATGCCATATTCTTGATTAACATGACACAAAGTTCAGTTAATTTTAGTTTAATTCTGTGTTATATTAGTTTAGAATTAATTTTTTATATTATATTAGTATAATGGTCTTTAAATTTATGTCATTCCTTTCATCTCTCTCGGAAACTCATATTTGATACAATTAGAAAAGATTCTATTATTTCTCTATCCACATTGTACAATTCAACCTCTTTATTTATTGTTTATTGGGATTTCGATTGAGTGCGAAATAAGAGATATTTTGTTCCACCACAGAGAATTATTGGATTTTTGCATTTCTGCGAATACACCCAGCTGCACCTAACATGTGAAATGGGTGCATAAGGATGTTGTGCTCAGCTTGGAATGGGCCAGACTGGACCATTTCTCAAGAACAATAGTTAAGGGGCCTGATACTACCACTTGGATCTGGAACCTGCACGCTGTTGCTCACGATTTCGATAGCCAAACCAGTGATTTCCTTTGAACAAATAGAATAAGATGGATTGATATGATCTGACCTAATATCAGAGATCAATACGGACCCTAACGGATCATTTATTTTTCTGATATACGAAATATGGGATTTCATTCAAGTGCTTTCCCCGAAAGCAATAACAAAAATTTTTACATCTTATAGTAGTCCACTTTGGGCTAGTGTATTTTTGGGCCAGTTAAATGAGCCACCTCTATTGAAATGGGCCTTTGAAGGATGCCTATTGGTCCAATCCTACCTGGATTCAATTAACTAAAGTGGGTCCAATAAAATACCAAGTAGTCCAAAACAAGGCAATCCTTAGGTCTACAATGGGTTCAGATTTTAAGCCCAGTTTCAAATAACCTGAAGGGTGATCCTTGTCACCAAACTGCTAAAAAAAGAGGATTATTAGTGTCATCCTGTCTCTATCCTTGTTGTTTATAATAAAAGTATCAGGATTATTGAAACGAAAGAATTTAATTTAATTCGACTAAAAAGATAGGCTTAGTTTCACTATAACCTTCATAGCTCCCAAAACCGTATAACACATTGAAGGACTTCAAGGTGAGACGTTGAGCTTACCTCGAAAGAAGGACGAAAAGAGAGAATAAAACTACCTTCCTTTGTTACGTCAACCCCACTATCCACATCGAAAACATGGATAAGGGAATAACTAGATTTAGAAAGGTCCAAAAGGGTCAATTGCCTAGCAAATAAATACGTAATTGTCACATCTCATAAGCTCAAAATTTTTGACCAATTGACTTGGTAAGTCATCGTGGGTGGTTAGTAACCAAATATATCAGTTTCCACTAGCTTTTGTACTTTAATTAGCACTCCTCAAACATACATTTCGAGAATCTTTTGGTCCATAGACTTATCCAATTGCATCATATTTTATACTTATCGAACATGATTAAAATCATGTTAAAGTAAAACATTTGTAGATAATGTACATCACTTATATTAGATAAATGAAAATAAACCATACTTTAAAAAAAAAGCAGATAACTCATAAAAAAAGAAAAAAAAAAGTGATAACTGATAAGGGAAAGCTGATCTCTCTCCCTCTCCATTTCCTACTCTTTTTAAAGTTGACATTTTTGTCTGATATTCTGGCTTCGTCCTTCCCACTCCCAGCGACGACAGCCGATGTTTTGGAAATGTCTCTCCAAAAGTGCTCACAAGCCCAGTGGACCATTTCTTTTAGATAATATCCACGTCAAAGTCACGTGACAATAGCCCCACTTTTTGACTTTTTTTCCATTTGTTTTGTTACACGAACACCATATATATAGTTGCTTGCCGCCACAACAAACCTGAATTCGATTTTAAGCACCATAGTCACCGGAATTGCTTCTCTTTAAGGTTCCGTCTGCGGTGAGATTTATTATTGTACACCGTCCATAAAAACTGTTTTCTAATTGTTATTGACTAATTTTTTTTTAGCAATTTTATCCATGAATCTTTATTACAATGCACGAATCTATAACTATTCCAATTATAAATCAAACTAATAAAAATTTAATTTAATAATTAAAACAAGAAATAATTACACAAAAAAATCTATTTTTAGATTCTCATTTTGAAATATATCCATTTTTCAACAATATTATATATATATATATATATCTATTTTTTAAGAAATAAATATATGTAGTACCTATTTTATCCTTTTACTATAATTGACATCATTTTATTTTTATATAGATTCTTTTATTTTCCTTTTTCCTTCAATAGTGAGTATTTTTTATTGATAAATATAAATTACCTTTAATAAACTAAAATTAGTTATAAATATCAAAGTAATTTAATAAATATAAAATATTTACTATATTACTATAAAATATAAACATCAAAGTATATACGAAATTTTTTTGATATTTTTCTTTTTCTTTATTTAGCTTTTTCTCATTAATGTGTAATTTGGTTTTGAGAAGTTATTCTCTTTTTTGGTTTATTATGAATATTTACACATTCTTTACAATAAATTAAAAAAATTTTCAAAATTTTTTTTCTATCAAATTTTGTAATTTCATTAAATCAACTTTAGCCTTATTTGGTAAACATCTTAGATTCATTTTTTTTTTGTAATTTTTTTTTTGTTAATTTTTCATTCTTTATGGAAGATAAAATTATCTTTATATTACTCTTTTAGATGTTTATGTAAATAAAAAGAAAAATACACATATTTTAAATCAATATCTCTAATTTAGACATCTATGTAAATAACCCTTAAAACAATAATTTTTACGATAAAACAAAAGAAGATTATGTTCTACCACAGAAGTTCTCTAATTTTAATTCCTTTCTTTCTTTCTTTGTTTTTTTTTTTAAGACTCAATGAACTACGTACATGGAGTTGTGCGAAATTTTCTTCTTTGTTAAGTTAAAATAAAAATAAAAAATAAAAAACATGGAAAATTAACTAGCTGGAAATGCTTGGACAAGGCTTGCTAATTGCAATAATAAGCCTCACAACTTGCAGCCGATTTTTGAGTGTCGGTGGTACAACAAATTGAGCGGTGAAAAAAAACATGAATAATGTTTACAGATATTAATTTCTAAAGAAAAAAATGATGGTATGTGAATTGTGAATTTTTTTTTAGAGCATGTGAATTGTGATTTTTAAATTATTAATATTTAAAGACTGTCACTTATTAATAAAAAATTATAATTATTAAAATAATAATAATTTATTATCACGTAAGTTAGATACAGACACCGTTGGTTCTCTACCCAAGCACGAAACCGCGGCCGCCAAGCTAGCCTGCCATATATAAATACCGAAGTTCCAGCCCACCATTATGACTACTTTTCTCTCCCGTTCAACTTCAAGCTCCAAAATTTCAAAGCAAAGAAACTTCAAGCTGCAAAACCAAACGACACCCAAATCACTTCCTCGTGAAAAAAACCGGAATTCGAAGAAAAACGAAGAGAATCCCACTTTCCATATAGCTGGTGTACGTAAATAAAGTAAGCACAAAAGCCTCTATCTCTCCATTCTACACACTAGTTTTCCTCTAAATGATCTTTTATTATATTCGGTTGGTACCAATAAACAATAACAAGCATATCGTAGTTTATTATAAATATTATAAAAAAGAAAGAGATTGATTCAGAAAATTCATGCATGACATTGTAGATCGATCTCGAAACAGATTATTCAGATATCGGAATCCGATCATCGGGGTGCTACTAGCTCGAATTCCGAGCTTATTGCATGAAGACGAGTGGGCTTGGCACCCTGCCAAAGCTTTCGGTGATGAACAAAAGCATGGTGGTTGGTTGTTGTTAGTTGGTCGCGAGTAAAAAGGACATCGTATCTACCTGGGTGTTGGGTGTTTTCTGTTAACATTATCCATTTTGGTTATTGATCAGATTTTAGAATCTTGAGGTTCCTTGTCAGAATCAAAAAATTTTTTAATAAATTTTTTTCTCCGCTCATAATTATTCCTGTCTGCTGCTGTCCAATCCCCCCCCCCCCCGCCTCGTCATCATAAAAAAGATAATATTAAAGGATTCTTTAAAAGTTCATTCCTTTTTATTATTTTATCATTTTTCTTACCAGTTTTATTGTTGTTGTTCTTCACTTTTTCTTTTTTCTTCACCTCCTCCTCCTCCTCCATGAAAATTGCCCAGTCTTTATAACCTGAGTGGTCTAGTTCTACCGTTTACTTTTTTGGGTTCCTTTTTTTTATTTATTATTTTTAATTAATTAATTTTTTCTAATTATTTTTCTTTGATTATTCTCTTCAGATAGTCCTTTTGTCTTCGAAAAAGACCCAGGTTGGGATAAAACCAAAATATGGCAGATTGTGCTAAGATTGACCACTCTTTTATTGAGCTGGAATCTGGGAATTTCGGGTATGCCTTTTCTTTTCTTTTCTTTTTTTTTTTTTAATTGTAACTCATGGGAATTCCTCTTTTTTTTTGTGTGTGTGTGTGTGTTTTCCTTTTGAGGATATAGATTTTTGTTTTTTCATTTTGTTTTTTCTGCTAAAATTCGTTTTTTAAATATTTTTCTTTTTAGGTGTTCGCATTATAGGAGGAGGTGCAAGATCAGAGCGCCCTGTTGCAATGAGATATTTGATTGCAGGCATTGCCATAACGAATCTAAGGTTGTCTTTTAAATTTAATTTTATTTTTGTTTCTCTATCTAATTTAGATGTTCTTTATTTACTAATATTATATCTTTGGTGTATTAATTTCAAAACAAGTTGGAAAATTAGATTTTTTTTTTTTGTCCAAGCATTAGTGGAAAAATAGGCTAATGTGGTTTTTGATTTTTTTTTTTTTTTTTTGGGTAGAATTCGCTGGATGTTGTTCCTCTTGATCGTCATGACATTCCCGCCATGATCTCAAAAGGGTTGTATGCCTTTTCTTCTCTTCTATCCAAGACTTTCAAATTATGACCCAATTTACCTTTTCTTTTTCTTTTTTGTTTAAAATACAATAATTAATGGGTCCCTTTGTTAGATTGAACTTTATAAATGTGTATAAGGTTTACACTTAGTCGTGTTTGTTTCGAATGAAAGGAAGAGAGAAAATACTAGTCATTCACTTTTCTCATTTAATCATGTATTTACTCACAAAATGTGTAATGAGAATTAATGACCACAAGGATAAGATTGACATTTCCAAGTTTAGTAACACGGGAAAAGGAATTGGACTGTTTCCCGTTACACCAACAAATAGGCAATAAAACACGGAAAGGGAATCAATGATCATCTTTTTATGCTTTTACTTTTCTTTCCAATCCTATTACTTTTCCATTATATCCTTTATGGTTTGATAAACACGCCTTTAATTTTATATCTTCTCTGATTTTCTTTATCTCAATACTTTTTTTTTTTTTTTTTTTTACGTTTCAGGTCATCTGCTCCTTATGTGACACAGAACAAGATGTACGTTTCCTTTTCCGAAGTTCCTTTAATCATAAATATAGTGCTTAGTTTTTTCTCAATCTAAGTTTTAGTTTATAAATGAATTTGCTTTGTTTTGCAGGTTCAGCAGCATTGTATCCAATGTGGGGTCTGCATGGGGAATTACTTCTGCTCCGAATGCAAGTTCTTCGACGACGATGTAAGCTTCTTAATTCAAGTTTCTCTTGAAATTCCTTGCCTTGCTTTGATCTATTTGCATTATCATGACCTTTCGAGTTTTTCCAGGTCTCGAAAAATCAATACCATTGTCATGAATGTGGTATCTGCAGGTTAGACTCTTTTCCTTAACTTTATTTTCTAACTTTTTTCAGTATCTGATCTATCAAGAACTTAACAAAAATCTTTGTATACTTGTGCTTTCAATTGCAGAGTTGGAGGCAAGGACAATTTCTTCCACTGTAACAAATGTGGTAAGATTTCGAACCCCGCCAATTTACTTAGGAAGTGCTTTTTAGTTATGTCGTTATACACTTATATTCGGAGAGTCTTTTATCTCTTTCAGGTTGTTGTTATTCGACTCAGTTGAAGGATTCACATACTTGTGTGGAAAAAGCGATGCATCACAACTGCCCCGTCTGCTTCGAGGTAAAAAAAATTTTAAAGGATGAGAATGATTTTAGTAGAAATCTGAAAAGTTTGCTTGTTGGTTCACTGAATAATTTCATTAATTTATATAATCTGCAGTTTCTTTTCGATACAATGACCGACATTACTGTTTTGCCCTGCGGACACACTATACATTTGGAATGCATCAAAGAGATGGAGCGGTATTTCAAGTGAGTTCATATGAAAAATAAGGGCATTTATATTTTTCTTTTCATATTGTAGTTTTGGAATGGAACAGTTCTGATCTTGTCAAATTCTTTAGGTACTCTTGCCCATTATGCTCAAAATCCTATTGCGACATGTCACGGGTTTGGGAAAAACTTGATCAAGAGGTAAGAAATCAAGTTTTAAAATCTTTAGTGCACTTGTGTACAATGAAACTAATTTTTAGGACTTCGAACTGACTCGATTCCAATAATGGCATTCAGGTTGCTTCAACTCCCATGCCTGAAATGTATCAAAATAAGATGGTAAGTGACAATCCCGACTAACTGTCATCTACGACGTTTACAAATGCAGAGAATAGCTTTTTCAAGCGTTTTGAGTATTCTTTATTTGCAATTTCGTTAGGTTTGGATCCTCTGCAATGATTGCGGGGAAAATTCGGAGGTGAATTTCCACATTGTGGCACACAAGTGCCTAAAATGCAAGTCCTACAACACGAGGCAGACACAAGGCGGGTCTGGCTCTTGCTCATCAAGGCTTGTGGAGATGGTGAGATGACTGACTGACTGACTATCTTGGTGAAACAGAAGCTTTATAACTTAATCTTCATATTAAATTTCAACTATGTGGGCGACATTTACTTCCGACATTGGCGATAGATCGACTACTAGATCGGCTACGGCACACTAGGATTACTCCATTCTTTCGTGATATTTGTTTCCCTGTTGTTTCAATTGTTGTGAAGCATTGTTCACTCTATTCATTTCTTCACTAGCCTCTCTAAAGTTGTGACTTGTACTTTGTCACTCAGTTTCTTCACTAAGGAATATATATAGATATATATTTTACGAATTTACTTATAAATCTTGAATTTGTCTAATAGCTCAGATTTCATGAAGACTAGCCAAGCTAGTTTGTTCAACATTAAAATAAACCGTGCAAGTGTTTCATTAAAACGAGAGGCTGCACTGCAAAGCAATGTATACTGTTAGTTTAGTTGAATTTATGATATTTATTAGAAGTACAGAGCAAACAAAAAAAAGGTAACCATCATCAAGAAAAACATATTAATTAAAATATCATATCACGTCAATTAAAATATTATGTAATATTATGCTTCATTAACGACATGATTTTATTTGGGATGACATAAACAAACACGAAGAATAAGACGTGAAAGACTTGCTTATAATTGTTTTTGTCTATTATTGTAGTTCTTTGATTCATCGTTGTTATTAAAACATTGCCGTTTGCCGTTATTTTTATAGTAAATTTTGTAGGATAAAAAACTCTTACACAAATTCACATGATGGGCAGTCAAATAATTTTCCAAATTTTAAAATTCATAACTTCTAAAACATTACCAAGGGATAGAGTCCAAAGAAAACAAACATCACGTGTTATCTTTGATTTCTACAAATTTGTTGCTTACGATCTTTATTTATTAAGTTTTTATAATTTACAGCCTAATCTACATTTCTTAGTAGATTAAAGATATATGAATACGTTAATTTTTAAAAACTTTATAAGCAATTCTTATTGAAATTAAAATCATATTTTCAAGTGATCAAGTATAGTCTAACAGCAATTTTATTCTTAACCATATTAAATAGTGGATAGTTTAAATCCCCACTCTTAATTAAAAAAAATTCATATTTTCAAACATATAAATTTCAAATATTTTTTTTATCCTAATTTGTCTCCATCAAAATTATTTTTTAAATTATTTCTATTTAAATGTTTGTTTGTTTGTTTTTGTTTGCTTGTTTGTTTGTTTGTGTTTATATGTTTGTTTGTTTGTTTGTTTGTTTGTTTTTTTTTGTTTTACAATCCTTCAATATATCGTTTAACTTGCCCTTGTTTCGTCCACTTGTCTCTCTCTCTCTCTCTCTTTCTTGTTTTAGTTTTCTTTCTTTTTCATTTTTGTCTCTCTCTAAAATCATATTTTTAGATATGTATTTGAAATGCGTTTTTATTCCAATTTGTCCCTTTCAATAATGTTTCTTTTTTTAAAATAATCCAACTTACTGCATATTTTATTTTAATCCTTCAAATTATTATCATATCAAAGTAATCAACATAAAAACATTTTATTAATTATCACAATGCAATAGTATTCTCAACAATATTGTGATACAATTTTCAATAAATAGAAAATATTAATATAACACAAAAAATACTTTTATTGAATTTCATATGTTCTATCTTATATATTCAGTTTTATTTCTCTTACACAAATGTTTTATTATCACGATTAATCTATAAATTTTACACTATTAATGTGCGAATAACATCAATAAATTGGCTCAAATTTTGAAATTAATTTTTTTCTTTTGAAACATTTTAATATTCTATTTCATTTGTTTGTTTCTTGGGATACATTGTCTTACTTATGAGGAGTAAGTCAAGTCATTTTAAACTCATTTAAACTCATTCTCAATTTCATATCTGATTAACGTGGGACTTTCGGAGACGAAGTCCAATACTCAAATTTTTCTTGGTGTTTATTTTATGTACACACATGGTTACCTCTGGACTTTGATACCATTTGTCATGTTTTTAGAGTTTCATCTCAAAAGATTAACTTATTAGGAGGAGTAACCCAAACACTTTAAAACTCTTTCTCACTTCTATGTCTAATCAACATGGGATTTCTATTCTTATTCTCGTATCATGTATATATATATATATATATATATATATATATGTTCTTTTTTGTAATCGTGTAATAATAATAAAGAATCCATTTTATTCATTTTCCAACTTGCCATTAAAAAAAATTCAAATAATTGTTATGATATATGAGAGCATAAGCCATACCATCATAATTTCAAAACACAATATCAAATCTTTCATCCATGGATGCATACGCAAAAAAGGTAATATTGATAGCTAACTAGACTGATAAAACATGGCAGATATTTATATCACAACATTCTCACTCTCCTCCCTTCATTTGCTATGTTTTTGATTGGTATTATGGCTAGTTAGTTTCCACTTGAATAGCGTCTACCACCGAATGGCCTCCTTGGCAAGTTGCTAGTAATCTTGTAAATTCATCCATATATGCGTGTGTGTGTGCATATATATATATATATATATATTTGGTTATTTCTATGATTTCAATATGATTTAATTTTTAGAAACGCATTTTATCAGTTAGAATCTTTGTCATACGAATCCCCACACCCTTAATTTGAAAAAAAAAAAAAAGAAAAGAAAAAAAGCGCATTTGTCGTACTTTAATTTGTTATCCTTCGTTTATTGATTGTCGTTTGTCACTTTGTCGTCATTTTCCTTGTTGCCCATGTTCTTTTTTAACATATTTTTTGGTTATCATATTTATGCACACTCTTTTATATATTCATCATTGTTTTCCCCCGTTTTTCCGTCGTTTTTAATCTGCTCATGTTGTTTGCACTTTTTGTTGTCCTTTTCAACGGTGCTTTTCCTTTTATTGTTCGTTTTTTTGTCCCTTTTATTGTTGTTTTTTAACAATTGAGATGGTTTTTTTATTTATTTTATATTTAAAAACTTTATATTTTTCTCATTTACTCTTATTAAAAATTGATTATTCCTACGTACAAGTCATGATTTTAAAAACCTTTTTGGGCTGAAATAACAATCGCTTACAATGATATTGATATATAATTACGCTTTTGTATTACTAATAGCATTGTAAGCAATTGTTATTTTATATGCAAATTAAGGAGTCGCACTCATAGGTTTTGCACAAAACCATTATATAATATTATTCTTGTTTTAGTGTTGTTATTAACTTTGATGAAAGAAAAGTATATGAAATTAATATTTTTTTTAATAGAGATTTGATGCTTAAAAACATGACCTTATTGACAGGGCATTTGTTCACGTCTTGGTGTAGAACTCTCTCTCTCTCTCTCTCTCTCTCTTATTTTATTTTATTTTTTGCCTTTTGACTAGCATTTTTTAGTTCCTTGATTGCTGCAATTGCGGAAGTTTAAGGTCAAGTGTGTGTATTTATTAGTAGTAATAATACGGGGTTTCGAAGTCAAATTTCTGCCGTACGAAGAGTCCTCCGTAGGAAATGAAAAGGAGAAGAAAGCGACAAAACGTCATACAATTATATAAATACATCATCTTTCAAATCATCCTTTAAAAAATGTTAATCGTTGATGTCGTTCACCACCATTTAAATTATTGATCTAATTTAATTCCTAAATAATTGGTGTCGAACAAGTTGACTTTGATCTTTATTTGCCTTGCTAGCTAGATGATACCCAAGGCAAACGGATAACGACTTGTTCTTGATGCGGATGAAAAGGATTATTAGTTGACTTTCAAAAGATTTTGATAAGTACTTTACAATAATGAAACACTTGAAAGAAGAAGAAATAAATATAAAAAAGAGTAAATGGTTTAAATAGTCCTGAATTCTTGTAAATGTGACGGTTTTATCATGTTTTTTTTAGTCAAGATGACCTTAAACTCTTATTTTCTAATTGTTATAATTATTTCCGTTAAAATCAGTTAAATTTTTAACAAATTTTATTAAAATGATTATTTTTATAATAAAATTATCAAAACACCCTCCCAACTCTCTATTTCGCTCCCCCTCCCCCCTCTCTTAGTTTGACTCCCCTACCCCCACCCCACCCCCCTCTTCCTCTCTCTCTTTGGTCTGGCCCCCCCCTCCCTCCCTTCTCTCTATCTTAGTTTGGCCCTACCTCTTGCCGTTGTTTGCTGTTCGGTCCCCACCCACCGAAACCTAGATCGGAGTTGCCCCCTTCGTCTTTGCCATCATGGGCCCCCCTAGTATCCCAATATGTTTCCCCTGTCTTTGCCATCATCGAGTCCCCCCCCCCCCCCAACACTATCTTCGCACTTATACCAAAATCGAACTGGGTCCCCCCGACCTCATCACCGCTTGAGCACTCTGATCTATTTCTCCCCCATCGCCGAGCTTGCCCTACCTTGGATTTTGGCTCCAATCTGAGCTACTTTAGTTTTGAGAGAGGGATGGAGTGATATATTTAATTTTTTTAAAAAATTAATTATTAGTAAAGTTTTTTTTAAAAATTAATTATTAGTAAAAAGTGGAGAGATGAAGGAGGGAGAAAGAGAGATTTAAATTTTCTAATATTAATTATTATTATTTTTAAAAATTAATTATTATAAATTACTAAATTACCCTTTCATTCTATTAGAAATTAATAGTTTTTGATGGAAAACCCCTAATAGTAAAAAGGAAAAAAAAAAGTTTATGTCATCTCTGAAAAAAATAATAATAATAATAATAATAATATAGGAATCAAACCGTCACTTTGCATGAGTTTAGTGACTATTTAGGCCATTACTTATAAAAAATATAGGAAAACAAATCTAAATCAATCAATATTATCACATTTGTTTTTTTTTAATTAATTATTAGTAAATTACTAAAATACCCTTTTATTTTGAGAGTTTATGATCATTTCGGTTAAAAAAAAAAAAAAAACAAGAATCAAACCGTCATTTTACAAGAATTCAGGAACTATCTAGACCAATTACTCTATAAAAAATATATGAATACAAATCTAAATCAATCAATATTATCACATTTGTTTTTAGATTTTTAATTATGGTTTCATTTTGTCATAGATTTAATTGTTTCTATCCTTTTCGCTCCATTGTCGTTTGCCCCGTCTCTTGTGGTTAATTTTTCCTGATCATCGTCATCGTCGTTTTCAATTGGTTGGACTTTTCTAATTATTGTCGTTTTTACATTTGTTGTCTCTGTCCATTTATTGTCGTTTTTCCCTATAGATCTGGGTTTCAAATTATGTTGTATTATTTCCTGATTTTGTTTTAACGACAACTACCATATCAACTACATATATGTATTTCCATTTAGTTTATATATATTGTCGTTAAAAATTGTATTTGTCCTTTTCTTTTAATTGTCGTTTTTGACTTCTATTTCCATTTGTCTAAATTTTGTTTTACTTCTTTTGGGATTTTTATTGTCGATTTTACCTTTATTCAGAGTTTTGTATAGGAGTTGTTGATTGATCTTCCTGTTTTTCATATTTTCCCTGTCGTCTTGATTGCCGGTTCTTATTTTTCAGGATGATGCCGTTTTATTTACTTGTCGTTTTTATTGCTGTTGGGTTGGTGGTCGTTTTTACGTACATTGACATTATTATTATTATTGTCCTTTTTTTAAAAAAATATATTTTTCTACATTTTTTTGGCTGTCGACGTAGGTGTTGTCATAGACTCTCTAGTTTTCAACATTTCCTTGACGTTTTGACAGTTTGTTGTCGTTTTTACAATTTAATGTCTTTGTTCTATTTGTTGTCGTTTCTCATCTGCTGTTGTACTAATCTAAATTAGAAAGGTTTAACGGTCGTGGTCTCTCTTTTTGTTGTCATTTTTACCATTATTAGAGGTTGCTCTAGGTGATCTCGTTTAATCCTTTTGTTTCCAATTTTTTCCTTGTCGTTTTTCGTATATTAATGTTGTTCAAATTTATTGTCCTTTTTTGTTGTTTAAAAAATTGTTCTTTTTCGTTTCTTTTCCCTTTTTGGGATGTTTTCGACTTTCGTTTCCCCTCTGTTGTCTTTTATCTAATTTGTAGTTTGTATCATAGTCTATTTTCATTGTCGTTTTACCTTTCTTTGCTGTTGGTACAGTTGTGTCGTTTAATCTTTTCTCTACATCTTTGTCGATTTAATTGCTTGTTGTTGTCATTGTTGTTGTTTCTATTTTATATATTTATTTATTTATTTTAAATATAAAACCTTGTTGTACGGATTGCACAAATACTTTCTTAGCGTTACATGTCACCGGGTAATATTATTCATAGGTAATCATGCTTTTTGTATAATTGAAAAACTTTAGTAACATTGCAAGTAGCGATGAAGTCAATATATTATCTCAGTACAGACGTACACTATAGGATAAAATCCATTGGGGAGCCTTTATAGATATAATCAATTTTTAAAGAGGGAAAGCAAAAAAAAAAAAAAAAAAAAGGAGAAAACGTAAAGTTTTTCAAAGTGAAATTGCTAAAAAGAAAAATTTATTGGGGATGGAAGCCCCCACTTGATTATGAGTGGCTCCGTTCTGCAAGTCACCAATAATTACAGGGAATCTAACTCACAGGGGATTTTCTTTCTGTTTTCTGTTTTTCTGTTTTTTTTTTGGCCAAAGATTAAATATTGTTTTTCAGTTTTGATTTGCTTTATTAGAAGTTCTATGCAATTCTAAATAGGTTAAAATACGTTTAGGTGTCAATATTCAGCTGTACGAACAGACTTACAGTAGGAAACGAAAAAGAAAAGGTAAAAGAAAACGAAAAAGAAAAAGAAAATTACAAAAAGACATGAAAAATAAATCAGCTGCCACATAAAATATGCTAATCGTAGATGTCATTTTCCACAATAAATATTTAAAATATGCTAAGCATAGATGTCATTTTCCGTACTTTGTATAATTATATTCATAAATGGTAGAGTTGACTTTCCCTTTTCTTTCCCAGATAATAACAACTTGTTCTATCTAAATACGGATAAAAAAAAGGGATATTACTAGTTTTCTGGGGAAAAAAAAGTGAATAAGTATTCGAAAATATATAAAAGTACCGATAAGTTTTTTAAGCTCATTATTAGTTAAGTTAATATGCTACTATTTGATTATGTTTTCTCAATTTCTTTTTTATTATTATGTTTTCCCAATCCTTAGTTAAGATTAAATTGAACTTTGTACGATATGTTGTATATAAATTGATCAATTACGATGATATGACTCTTTTTTTTTTTTTTTTTTTTCTCAAACATCAGCCATGATTTTCATAAGCTAGGCATGGAAGAAGCCGAAGCATACATTAATACCACCTTTATTTTCTTTATTCAAGCAATATTAAAAGTAAAAAAATTAGGGAAAAAAATATTGAAAACGTTTAGATTTGGTCTTTTATGCATAAAAAGATTTGAAACTGAACTTTGTAAGTTTGGAGAGAGTGCTAGAATATTGTTGTACTTTGTTGAATATTTCAGTTTAATAATCGAGATGCTGAAAATTTTGTAACACATCAATTCAAAATTAGTTGGATTCTTTTTTGAATTCTTTTATTGAATTCTCGTTTACTTCTTGTGATTTGTATAGGGTTAGGTGAGAGATTTGTAAAAGGGTTAGGTGGTTTTTTTTTTTTTTTTTTTTTTTGGGCTGAGGGGGTTGGTTTTGATGTCCTACAGATTAGGGGGTTTTTTTTAAAAATATTTAATTAAATATCCTTTTGGAGGTTATTTTTTAAAAAATAGTATAGTATAACAATAACGATAATAATGATAGTGATAACAACAACAACCACAACAATAATTGTAATAACAACAACAATAATAATAACAATATTGTAGTAGCAAAATACAACAGTGAAGCTAGCTGTCTGTTTAACTCAAAAATCACATAGAAACACACTAATCTGCAGTAATTAAACAAAAATGTGTTTTGACTATAAGCTACATGAGATTATTCCTGAATTTGACTGTCGATCAAGTGTATATCTCGGCGATTGATTGGTTGTACCGGTCTTGCATTTTCCTCGGCATACTGCGATAATCAAATAATGAAATTAGAGCTTAGTTATAAATAATATGCTTTAAGCAATTGCATTATTTCCAAAAAAATTCTATTATGGAATATTAATAAATAAATTATGGTCACTTACATCATGCACAGCCACGCGAAGTAGCTCTACTTGTTGTCTGGAGACTGTCCTTATCTGAAATGTTTTCAAACTTAGGTAATTAGAATCATATTTTCAGCAAGGAAAAAAAATTAAATTAGAAAATCATACGAATGAAATTCATTTTTATGTGGCTACATATGGTTAAGGAATTAAATACCCAGTTTAGACTAGTTCAGCATATGGAAGTTGAGAGATTTAGGTAGAAACTCTTACGTTCTATACCTAAGAGTAGTTTCTTTTTTTTTTTTTTTTTTTTTTTCAATTAATAAATTAGAGTCGTCGGTGTCATATTGTAAATTAAAAAAAAAAAAAGGAATTGAGATTAACCTTTTTATTGATGGTCCAAATAACGCCTTCAGTACAAGGAGGGACAGTTAAAGAGCCCATGTATCTATAATACTTTTGCCTCCCAACTTGATCTCTGATGGGTCAATCACCCCCATATGCTTCTGGTCCTTTTTGTCACTCATGGCAGTTATATCCTTCATCAACTGAAATTCCAATTTTAATTAGTACTAATCCATGCAGATATTGATTAATTAGTACTTGAAAGAAATTTTGCTTTCTTTCTAGAAAAGAAAAAAAAACTAAAATTTTCTATTAACAATTGAGTTGGGATTAGCTTAATATTGTAGGTAACTTTATATTTGAAGGCACTTCTTCTTCTTTCTTCTTTCTTTTTATTTTATTTTTTTTAAACGTAAATTTACCTTGGAAAGGAAATTATCAGGGCGACCACGTTTGTAGAGGACACCAACAACAGCATTCTTGATATTCCCATTCTTATCTTTGCTTTCGTGAACCAGATGTAACTCCATATCATATCTAATAATTTAATGAATCGAGAGATTGGTATGAGTGAATTTCTTAAATGTTAATTAAATAATCCATAGTGCAAGTTCAAAACTAACTCTAATTCTGATTTTTTAAGATAAATTCGTTGATAATTCACATGTTATTTTTCATGCATACTATTAATTAATGTGAAATTCATTCAAATTTATAAATAAAAAATGATAATTTGCATGCCACGTGTAGTGATGGAAAACATTATCACCTCCTGCCATTGACGGTATGCTCGGAAGGCGAGTGCCAATGAGCTTGGAGGAGGAAGTACTCGGTGCCATTGATCTTGATTGACCCTGCTTTCCCAATGTCCCATTGTACCTGCACCAATAATTCACACACAACCTTACTAATTTTGTAGAACAAAAGATTAGAGATAGACCAAATAAAAAAAATAAAAAAAAAAATAAATTACAAAGGAAGTGAGTGGTCGCAGGCACAAACTAGAGCTAAAAAAGAAAAAAAAAAAAAAAAAAAAAAAAAAAAAGAAAGTTATTAATAGCCTTTCAGGAGGTGAGGAGATCTTTCGTAGAATAATTACATCAAATTTTGTGCCTAGAAAATATCGTTTGTCATCAATATTGGTAGTGAGTATGTTATAAATTTGAAGACGTACTAGACAATTTTTGTGGTTGTTTGCATATGATTCTACGATTGAGAATAAAACCAATATACATATATATATATATATGTAAATATTATATCTTGATGCAATTAATATATCATGTGGTGGCACGTCATGTTGATATTCCAATATATCATGACTAGCTTGATCTTGATCATGAAGATCAACTTGACTGAATTATCATGAATAAAATTATTTTATCTAAAGTTTTGCCTGTCAATTAGTTTACTTACCGAAATATCATGACCTCGATTCTTGATGGTAGCATTAGAAGGTATACAACTTCTTGTGAGCTTGCCAAGCCTTGGAACGATCTTCACTCTCTGATTTGCCAAATCAATGGGAGATTGCATTCCTCCATTCTTACAAGCTTCCCATTCTTTCTTCAGTTCTCCCCAACGATGCGGCCCCTTTTCGCTTCCTCTCGTATAATCAAACTCGCTCTCATCCTCTGCACCAATAATTTTCACCATTTTAATTAATTTATCACTAATATTCAACGGATTATCATTTAGTAGTATCAGATATTTTTGAACCATTAGATTGATATATATTTATTATATTATATTGGAAAAATCACATGTAATAAAATGATTTTATGTTCAGTATGATAAAGACCATTTCCTACTACAGAAATCGCCTAAACCATAATAAAAAAGTTGCAAACTAAAATTCATATTAGATTTCCATGAAGCATTACATACCGACTTCTTGAGCTGTGGTTGATGATAATGAATGTGAGAAGAGAATGATCAGCAAGACCAAGAAACAAGAAATGGAGATTTGAGACTTCATTTTGACAACCAAAGTTAATTTGCTTGAATTTGGAAGTTGATGATCAATAAATGGAAATAATATTTGAGAAAGCTAGGGAAGTGTTCTTTGAGAAAATATGCTATGAATGATGGAGGCGTGGTTATTGATTTCGGGTATTTGTAGACAACTACATGCAACGGAGGACAAAGAGAGAGATTGATATCATCAGTGACGAACTTTCTTACATGTTTCCTGGATACAACTTTTTTTTTTTTTTTTTTTTTTTTGAAATATAAAAACGAGACCCAAAAAAGGCAAGGTTAATTTATTAGAGAATGTGTGGACGAACAAGGACAGGTCGTACATAAGGAAAACGGGTGCATAAAATTTCAAGGAGAACTCGAGTATTACCTTGACCACGCTGATTCAAATATTTTGATAAAGTTTTCCCAATGTTCTTGGATTTATTATTGAACAAAACTTAGAATAAAAATTTTATTTATTTCTTATTGTTATTCCAGTCATCCTATTAATTTCTTAAGAGACTGGTCCCCAAATGCTTGCATTAAAATTTCCAGCACTGACACTTTGAAAAGCTTATTCAATTATTTAAATAGTTATACATATCGGTACAATAAAAGTATAGTGATCTTATCATATTTTTTCCTCGTTATGTTTTAAATGTTATTTGTCATAATTTTCCCTGTATCCAACAAAAATATATGTCCGTTGTTCTACTAATTTCATGTGCATATATTCAAAAAGAGGGTGCTGTTGGATTTTCTTGTTTATATATTTGATAATGTGAAGGGATTAGGTCATAAGTTCTATGGAAATGTATATATGTTATGAATGTGGCAGTGTCATCCATGACGCGGCGTGATTAGCACTAAGTTTGTGGTTTCCTTCATTCAAGAAAACATGACGTTTTTTGTGTTATGTCCTTTTGCAGCAGGACAGTTTTGACTTTGATTACTTGGTTAGAAATCTACATTCTACAGCATGACAATTGTTATGAAAATAGGCCTCCAACGACCACAAAAATAAACAAATAAATAAAATCAATTTTGTGGAAGGAAACGACAATCGTACTTTTGGGCGGCAAACGATCTTTCATGTTCCGTATGAACTTGTAACGCTGAAATTGAAATTTATTCATTTACTTATACATGATACGAAGAATTCAATAAAAACTAATATATATTTAAATATTTGTGGAAATCTTTGGACTTTTATTAAGTACAAAAATTAGTTAGTTGTCATATAATCTTTTGCTCGTCTTTCTTTCTTTATTTATTTTTTTTAAATTGATGAATCTCAAAATTAAAATAGAAATTGAAGCTTTCTCTATTTTGATATTTCTACTAATGTACATTTTAAAACGTTAAATCTGAATAAATTAATTATAACAAAATAAAAAAAAATATGTTAACACAATATGATATATATATATATATATATTTGACAGTTAGACAAAGTCCTTTCAATTCTTTTTTTTTTTCATATCCAACTGCAGAAATTTCAAAATTATAATTAAAAAAAAAAAAGAGAAACAAACATAATCTCCCACTGAGCTGTCTTATTATATTGGGAACAGATGTAGCCTCCAGGCAGATGTTTTACAAAAAATCCGTGTGAACACTAAATTAGTAAATGGTAGTTGGTGAATTGCTTTCTTTTAAGTATATTTTTGGCTGATTATGTGGTGGGCAATTCTGACTAGCTAGGTGATTGTATGTATAGTGTAGTAGTAATACCATCTAAAGGTGCAGAGTTTAAATCTCTCATCCCTAAATTAAAAAAAAAAAAATCTAGCCCTAGAAATGAACAGAGACTCTTTTCGAGACAAGTGTCATGATAATGGAGAGAGAAAAACCCTAGCTCCTTTTCTATATGCTCTCTATTTCCTTCGTGTCTTTCGGTGTGTTACAAGTTATATTTGGCATTTGGTGAAGGGCATTGATGTCTTTATTGCATTTTCTTTTTAATATCACTTGCGATTGATAGATGATAAGAATACTATAAAAATATCGATATAATCAGAATAATCAGAATGTCTAAATATTACCATTTAAAAAAAATAACATTACTTAAAAGTTGATATTTTCTTTTTGACTAGACATTAATAATATGTTATGCCTATAAAGCTGGGCTGGGAACAGAAATTTTATTATATATACACGTTATCACTTTTTCTTTTAAAAATCATCTTAGTTGTGGTTTCATTTTTTTTTTTTTTTCCTTTTAATATTTTATCATTTTTATACATATTCCAAAAGATGACATACTTGTCTGAAAAACAGGTTTAAATTGAAAAAAATTAAAATTTTCAAATTTTCAAAATATGATGCACGCTTATTTTTCTCTATTCGAAACAGTACTTATTGTGTTTAAATAATCAATTTGAATGGATTTTTGCAATAGCTTTGCAAGTCATCGGATGTTATATATGTGTGCATATATTTATAGTTAATCTTGTTTTTATGTTATTAAAAAACTTTTTGTACCATTGCAAGTGGTCGATATTTAAACAAGGTATCTCACTCATAGGATACGCACAAAAATAAAGTAGTTTTTCAGGGTTTTTTTTGTTTGTTTTGTTTGTTTTTTTGGCTATCTTTCAGTTTTGACTTGCTTTATTAGTTCTATGCAATTGATATAAATATGTAAAATAGACGATAAAAATATAGGTTTAGGTGTCAATTTTCAGCTGCATACGAACAGAACAACGGCCAGTTGGAAACCAAAAAAAATAAGAAAACGAAGGTACATATTAAAAAATATGTCATTTTCAAACCTTAGTACATAAAATATTTTTGTGAATCCTATTATAGAATTATCATTAACTTCTTGAGATTTGTATAGGGTTAGTTGAGGGGTTTGGTTCTAGATATGTCCTCCTGTCAAGATTTTTTTTTGTTATTAACTAAATTCGAATTTTTATTGAAATAATAACATAAATAATATTACAATAATGGAGTAACTATATACAACATCGATGCTAGCTACTTGTTTACTCAAAAATCACAAAGAATAACAATCCGTAGTAATTAAACAAAAATGTGAATTTTTATTGATATAAACTACATGAGATTATTCAGGATTTTGGCCGCCAATCAACTGGATATCTCGGTGATTGATTGGTTGCACTGGCCTTGCATTTTGCTCAGCATACTGCGATAATCAGATAATTAAATTAGAGCTTAGAATACTTTAAGGCATTGCTTAATCCACAACTATGAAATATTAATACAGAAATGTTGGTCACTTACATCATGCACAGCCACTCGAAGTAGCTTTACTTGTTGTCTGGAGACAGTCCTTATCTGAAATGTTTTCAAATCCAGGTGATTAGAATCATATTTTAAGCAAGTAAAAAAAAAAACCTAAATAAATCATAAGAATGAAATTAATGTTTATATATGTGGCTATATATTTGGGTAAAGGAATTGATCAGATATCTTAGGACTAGCTTAGCAGGTAGGAGGGGCGAGAATTAGGTAGAAGTTTTAACGTTCGAAACTTAAAAGTATTTTCATATATTTTTTTTAATAAACCGGCCCCTAAAAAAAAAAAAGTTTAGGGAATTGAGATTAACCTTTTTACTGATGGTCCAAATAACACCTTCAGTGCAAGGAGGGACAGTTAAAGAGCCCATGTATCTATAATACTTTTTTTCTCCCAACTTGATCTCTGATGGGTCAATCACCCCCATATGCTTCTGTTCCTTTTTGTCACTCATTGCTTTTATATCCTTCATCAACTGAATAATCCAAATTTATGACATTAATTAGAAAATTAGAATAATCAAATTTATATGTTAGAAAACTAAATTAATCCATGCAGGTAATGATTATTTATTCTGGAAAGAAATTTTGCTTTCTTTCTAGAAAAGGAAAGAAGGAAACTTAAATCTAATGTTAACAATTGAGTTGGGATTAGCTTATTAGCTTAATTAATGTAAGATAACTTTATAAATAAAGGGCACTTTTTTTTTTTTTTTTGAAATTTACCTTAGAGAGGAAATGATCAGGGCGACCAAGTTTGTAAAGGACACCAACAACAGCATTCTTGGTTTTCCCATTCTCATCTTTGCTTTCGTGAACCAAATGCAGCTCCATATCATACCTAATTTAATGAATCGAGAGATTGATATGAGTGAATTTCTTAAATATTAATTAAACCAAATAAGATAAATTTTTTCATTTCATAGTGCTAGTTCGGAACCCTTATCCTAAACTTTTTATATCAACTCCTTTGATAATTAGCATGTCATCTTTTTAGTAATAAATACAAACCCTTGCTATTAATTAACGTGAAAATATTTCAAAACTATTATTAAAAGAATGATTATTTACATGCCACGTCAGTTAGGATTCAAGTTTAGTGACGGAAAACTCACCGTCTGCCATTCACGGTATGCTCAGAAGGCGAGTGCCAATGAGCTTGGCGGAGGAAGTACTCGGTGCCATTGATCTTGATTGAGCCTGCTTTCCCAATGTCCCATTGAACCTGCACCAATAATTCACCCCAACCTTACTAATTTTGTAGCACAAAAGAGAGACCAAAAGTGTTAAAAAAAAAAAAACAAAAAAACAAAAAAAAAGTTATGTAAATCTGACATACGGGAATGAATCGATGTGATTGAAATATTTGAAATAATATAAATTTATATAGTCCGTATGGTTTAGCATGTAAACATTGGTTTTTGCTGCCCGGCCCACATAACAAAATATGAAACTATAAGGTTTGATTTTCTTGATCATTAAGATAATCTATCTGGCGCTTGGTAAAATTACAGAGTGTATCTAAGATTCCGTTTGGAGTTAAATTTTAAATTAAAGTTGGTTGACTTTTAAAAATTAATGATAATTTTAATTGACTTTTTAATAAAAGATAAAAATCAAGCTTACCGAAATATCATGACCTCTGTTCTTGACGGTGGCATTAGAAGGTACACAGTTTCTTCTGAGATTGTCAAGCCTTGGAATGATCTTCACTCTCTGATTTGCCAAATCAATGGGAGATTGCATTCCTCCATTCTTACAAGCCGCCCATTCTTTCTTCAGCTCTCCCCAATGCTGGGGCCCCTTTTTGCTTCCTCTCACATAATCAAACTCGCTCTCGTCCTCTGCACCGGCCATTTTCACCATTTCAAATTAAATTTCTCAGAATGTCAAATTACATCACTTATACATAAAAGTATTGAATATTTTTGAACCATTATCAAGAATTCATTACATAATAATAATAACAACAAAGGTTTGCATTAGATTTTCATGCATTACATACCGACTTCTTGAGCTGTGACGGATGATATTGAATGAGAGAAGAGCATGATCGCCAAGACCAAGAAACAAGAAATGGAGAAGGGTTTGCTTTGAGACTTCATGTTGACAACCAAAGGTTGCTTGTAATTTGGAAGTTGATCAATAAATGGAAAGATTTGATGAGAAAGAGAAGTGTTCTTTCAGAGAATGTGCTATGAATGATGAAGATGGTTATTGATTTCGGGTATTTATAAACACTTCATGGACCGGAGGACAAAGAGAGATTGATATCATCAGCGACGAACTTTCCTACATGTTTCTCTGATTCAACCTCTCTCTCTCTCTCTTTTTGGTAATATGAAAAGGAAAAGAGTGTGTGGAACAAGGACAGATTTTGCATAGCAATTTGGAAAAGTCACTTTATTAATTACTTTTTTGTCTTTTAAAGAAAACGAGTGCACAGAAGCTAAAGGAGTAGTCGAGTCTTCCCTTGACCATGCTGATCGCTCAAATATTTTGATAAAGTTTTTCGGGTATTCTACTTTTATTCCTTCTCTTAGAAAACAACAGTAAAAAAAAAAAATTAATATTTTATATTCTTTAATTTTAAAAGAATTATTAAAAAAAATAAATTAAAAATTATTTTGAAAAAAATACTACATGACGGACCTGTCATGTAACACGTTTTGAGGTAAGGATGAAAAGCGTCTTTCATCCTTTTATAGTAGCTAATAGATCATTTATACAATATATATTTTATGAACAGTAAAAAATAACATTTTACTTATTAGATTCATTTTTAAACAATATTATATATATATAACTAAAAGTAATTTCATATTACATATGTAATATGTCAATTTTTAACGTAAACCTTTATAATTTAGATTATCATAATTTTTCCGTGGATATAAGCAAAAAAAAAAAAAGTACATACATATTTACTTTTTCCGCGGATATCAACAATAAAAATATATATGTGTGTGTGTGTGTGTTTGTTTGTTATACTAACTTCATGAGCCTGTATTCAAAAAGAGTGTGTTGTCAGATTTTTTGTTCATATTTGATAATTAATGTGAGGGATTACATGATAAGCTGTTTAGTATGATAAGGACAAATGATAATTAGTATCATTCATGACGCGGCGTGACAAACACTTTGTGGTTGTCTTAAATCACGAAAATATGCACACTTTTTAAATTAAAAAAAATGACTTTTTTTTTTTTTGGGTATAAATTTTGTCCTTTTACAGCTTAGCAATTTTGACTTTCATTAGTACACGGTTCAAATTTAACACATGGAAATTGTTATAAAAATAAGCCTCCAACGACTACAGAAATAAATAAATAAATTCAATATTTTGTGGAACGAAACGACAATCAAACTTTTGTGCGGCAAACGGTCTTTCATGTTCCGCACTGTTAAACGCATGATATTGAAACTTGTTTGACAAGAACTTAGAACGCTGAAATTGAAATGCATTCATTTACTTATAATTGATACGAAGAATTCAATATAAACTTATATGTATATGGTTGTGCAAATCTTTGGACATATATATTTATTACGAAAAGTTAGTTGTCATAATCTTTTGATTCTTTTAATGAATCTCAAACATATACATTTACATATATATATATACATATATATATTCTATAAATTCGTGGAAGCTTCTTAAATCTCCAATGTTGCAGCTGGTAGGCAACATGAACACCACAACCTAAAAGATCTGGCAACACCTTATTGATAAGACTAGCACATAATACAAAAAATAAAAAAAAGTGGTGAACTACAACATCGATATGAACTGCTTTTTAATTACTGATTTAATTATTTTTTTATGATCTGATTTATAAATATTCAAATTAAAAATTTATAACTCTCTCTAATTATATATCAGATATTAATCTAATGACTAAGATAATAATTGGCACTGGTAATATAAATAATAGGTTATATACCATAAAAACTTTTCTATATGCAAAACCTATGGGGCAAGAAAAGAAAAAACTTGATCCACGTTTTGTGGGTCTTTGGAAACTCCTAATGAGCATCCCGGAAGAATCCATCCACCCACCCACCTGATTTATTTGTGTTGGTAACTCTCCAGCTCAGTACGCTGAGGCACATAAAATAATTAGAAGATTTGTAATTATTAGTGTTTTTTTTTTCAAAAAGAAAAAAAAATAAAAATAAAAAGAATGCCCCACTGAGCTGTCTTATTGTATTGGTTACAGATGTTCGATCTTGATGCTCTAGGCAGATGACGTTAAAAAAAGAAACTCCATGTGAACAATAAAATTGTAGTTGGTAACTTTTCTTTCTTTTAAGTATATTTTTTAGCTGTTTGTGTGGTGGGCAAGTCGGGCTAAGATCGTTGGTAATTACGGTATAGTTTTTTTTTTTTTAATAAATAAAGAGAAGAGATTATTAATACCATTTCATCTCTTCTTTATCGTTTTTCTTTTTTTTAATATTGGGTCACGTAATTCTACTTGAAAGACAAATTTAGTTTAACACAAATAAATAGAGATCAAATATCGTATACATACTGATCGGACTAAACCTTGTGTATTGAAATTATCAAGTATCAATTCCAAGACAAAGAAAAGTGAAAATATATATATATATATTTTTTTACTGTACCGATCCATTGGTGGTATGTAAGGTTTTAAGTTGTTAAAATGTTAGATGCAGTCACAATAGCGATCATGTTGAAATTATTATCTAAATAACGTAAGCTCTTGCGAGTATAATTATACTTAGTAATTTTAAACTTTAATACACGTGAATTATCAGCAAAAACAAAAACATTAATATGTGAATTTAATTAGAATAAGATTTTTTTTCTCGAATTCTGAACGTAAAGAGTTAATTCAAAAAAACAAACTAGTGATAATTATCTGCAATAATACGATTATAATCTATTAGTCGACTACAGGCGTTAAGGAATATATATTTATGAAGTATACATGGAGGTTATTAATCTTCATAATATTTGATGTTGATGAACAATTATAAGATTAATGATTTTGGCTCTATTTGCAGGATTTTTACTTTTATTTTTAGTCAGTATATAATAAGAAGAGAAGCAAAAATATGTAGTTTTAAAAAAAAATTTTAAATTAAAGTAATTTCAAAATTTTTGAATAAATAATAAAAATATTAAGATAAAGTCTATAATATTAATTTAAATTTAATATAAATTTTAAAGTCTATTCATGAATTTTTTTTTCAGAAGTCATATTTTCTTATTTTATTAAGAAGTTTTATTTGACACACTATCTAAATATTAAAAAAAAAATTAAACTCAAAAACTAAAAATAACTTTAAGAAATTCTGTCATATTGGTTTAATGTTGGTTTGTTGAGTAACGCATTAGGAAAAAAAGAAGAAGAAGTAGACGACTTTTATGAAAGGTTGTTGGTGAGCAACCCTAAAAGTTGTATCTTCGCGTAATTAGTCTTATATTAAACCAATTTTTGACAAGAATTTTTTTAAAAATAAATTTAGAGAAGGAAAGGAAAAGTACAATCATCAAAAGAAAAGAAAAGAAAAGAAAAGAAAAGAAAAGTTGGGATTCAAGTGAGTGATAGCTAATTAGTGTTAATTAATGTGAACAATTTTTATTTTTATTTATTTTTTAAACAAGCCTCCAAAAACAACTCAAAAAGATGTTATGTAATGACAAGAGGATGGCGGTGGAGATAATACCAACTGGTATATATATATATATAGTGTGCCTACATTCCAGGCGTCCACCTTACAAACTGCCACCAACTATATGTGTGTGTGTGTGTGTGTGTGTGTGTGTAGGTGCTATCCACAATCATTAATATAAATATACATTTCCATTATACATACAAGAAACTGGCTGGCCAAAAATCTTGCAAGGCATTATTTCGTTGGTTAATAATTTATGGTTTCTTTTTAGGTCTTTGATATGATGTGTACAATTTATACTTTCTTCTATTATATCCCAAAAAAAAAAAAAAAAAAAAGTGGACAGAGAACCCCTTTTTTTTTAATAGATTTTTTTAATAAAACATTTAAATTTTATTAGATTAGAAAATGACCATTTTGTTAATGGATAATTAATGATTGAATAATAGTACGTATGTGTTTTTATCGATATTGACTGATCGATCGGTTATTTTTCTAAATTAAAAAAAAAAGTCGATCATTTTTTTTAATAAGTACCGTTAAAAATTATCATCTCTATCTAATTTTTCCTTATCTATTAACCTTTCTTTTTTATCAGATCTTTGTTATGATGTGTATATATAATTAATCATTAAACATGAACATCAAATTCGTTTTAGATTTGATAGTGGAGACAAGTCAATACTTTCTTATTTGGGGATTAAATTCCTCCAATTCCATATGGAATGCCGATCTTGGTGTGTGTGTGTGTGTTGGGGGGGGGGGGGGGGGGGGGGGGGGAAGGATCGGGATAATTAATGTGGAGTGGCAATTAATGTTATGGGCACTTGACAATATTTTCTTATATGATCTAAATTAATGGAATTAATGCCGCACATAAGTATTTTAATTAGATTTTTCAATTTCCCCCTAAACCTTCCACTAACTCATCTATCTTCGCTTCTATAAATATGAACCTCACTGTCCACTATTATGTCACTTAGAATTAGAATTAGAATTAATTAGCCATGAGAAATCTCATAATAACCTTGTTACTACTTCTTCAACTTTTGATCATCAACTCATCATGCTTTGCTACAAATTGGAGGATGTTGGTCATGATGGCTGAAATCGGCGACCCTGATATTGCCACATCAGAAGCTGATGATCAGCAACAAAGAACGAACAAGGATGGTGATCGAACGGCTGAGAAGGGTTCTCAGAAGGGTGATCAGTTGGATGATCCTGATGTTAATAGCCACCATGCGATTCCAAGGCAGTTATTTGATGGATGGGGTAATAGCCAACATGGGCAGCCCCAAACCCCAGTAAACAATAATCATGGTTTAGTTAATTAATCCGTGATTAGTCAAGTAATTAGCCATGGTACTTATGCCTTAATTAACTTGTATTTGCTCTTATTAGTGCAGTACCTGCTCCATAGCAACATGTAAAATAGTGTAAATTATCTAATCTAAAAAAAAAAGTAACTTATTGAAAATAAAATAAACTGTTGATTGTTTAAATTATGATCAATGACTAAATGTGGTGTGTGTGTGTGTGTGTGTGTGAGTAAGCTTTGGGGAGTTGTGAATTTTGGTTCATGCACGTATTGTATGGTTTTGAGGGGGAAAAGAGTGTGAAATTGTAATATTAAAGTAAAGGATGTGAATTCAATAAAATGTTTGCTTGTAATATAGCATTTTGAGAGCAAAGGTGGAGCCACCCATATCGAGTAGGAGCACGTATTGTATGGTTTTGAGGATGGGAAAAAGAGTGGGAAATTGTAATATTAAAGTAAAAGATGTGAATTAAATAAAACTTTCGCTTGTAATAATATAGCTTTTTGAGAGCAAAGGTGGAGCCATCCATATCGAGTGGGAGCTTCCGTACCCCAGTGAACTTTTTTTTCCTTCTCAGTTTTATCTTCAAAACATTTTTCTCATTTTATCTCATTAAAAATTTATTAACTTTATATAAAATTACCTAAAAACTTTATCTTTTAATGTACGTCATCACTAAAATAATAGGCTGACTCTGTCGCTGCTTGAGAGCAAAACTTAATGGAGCCTCCTAGCTAGCTAATAGCTTTTCATAGGGTTGAAGTAGCTTATATAATAATCTTAAAAATAGTACTAAGAACATCAATTTTAATCCTAACTTTAAGTATAAACTCGCGTCTCATATTTTTATTGATAGATGTAATTAATTAATATATAATAATTTAAACACTTATAAATAAAAAAAATGATAACTTTATGTCATATAAATTAATATTTAAAATTTAAGATTAGATGTGGTGTCTCTGACATTTTTCAATCTTTAAGAGAATTTTTTGGTATTATATGAAAACTCCTAAATTAGCAGGATATAAATCTTAATTATCAACGTGGGCTTCATATTAAATTGGGCCAAAGGTAGGGAATGGCCCTGCACAAGCCTCGCCTACCATTTGCACACCAATTCATAGAAGAAAGGGGTAGTATCACACAAATTTGAAGACTTTTTATCAATATTACACAAATTTTAAGTTCACAAAAAGAATTTTAGTTGAAGGTCAATCTAATATACTTTATAATATCAGAGATCGATCTAACATATTTTACCTAAATTACTCTTATTACTTAGAAAATCTACTATAATGCTATATATATTGTGTTGAACTTTTCGGTTTTGGTCGCCGAAATATTATAGTAGAATATTACTAGAATATTTTAGATATTCTTTTAGAAATTTTGAACATTATACTTAAAAATTTTCAGTTTTCAATATAGATGACTGAATGTCTCTACTTAGTCACTAAACCGATCGCTAGAATATTCTAGTAAAATATTTTGGACATTCTATTAGAATGTTTTGATATATTATCTTAGAATTTTTTTTTCAACATAGATGGATTGATCTAATTGATTGGATGCTTAAACACGTACTAGTCTAACTGTAACACCCAAACTGATTGCATTTATAAAATTAATATAATGACAAACCATGGCAACACGATTAGAATAATCTATATTGCAAATTAAGGTTTAAATACTTAGAAAATGCTTGTCAATAATCTATGACGTATTAAGTTTTATTTTATGATCAGTGCGTTAAGTTTATCTAGTGAATGATTATATTTATTTAAATTAAAAAAAAATTCCACGTTATTACAAATAAGTTATTGAGGAAAGTCTGATCTTACAAACCAATTCCTAATCATGTTCATTTTGTACCACGTCATCTAATTTTCTCTATATGAAATATATCAGAAAACTTGAGAAGGACGGCCAACCACAAAGATTGTCTAGTGCAAAATTGATGAATGTAAATTGTTAGTAATAAGTTTCAACCAAAAAAAAAAATGTTAGTAATAAATAATTTCATATTGTAATAATAATTTACATATAATTTCGTCAGAAAATGTTGAGTTCAAATTACTCCATCTTAAACTTAAAAAAAAAATTAAAAAAAATGCAAGTAATAAAGAATATCAGTTTTTTCTTCTTATTTCTAAAGGGTTCCTACATTTGCCAAAAAGTGGTAATTTATTTATTTATTGTCATCGTTTTTACCTCCATTAACTATACATAAAATATTTCTAAATGATCTCCCGCCGCAGTCTACGGCAAGAGTGACCAGCGTACCTCACGAGGTGCATGCTAAATAACCTTTTCTTAGCTTCTAATGTTCTTTTTTGTTACCAATAGTTTCAAAGATTCTTGTTCTCTGCTTTTGTTTTTGTTTTTGTTTTTGTTTTTTAATTTTTCCTGTTGGAGAACTACATATAACGTTTGCAAGTAAAGCCAAATCTTTAGTAGTTTCTTTTTCTTTCTTTTATTTATTTATTTATTTATTAAAGATTCTACTTTAGCCAAATTGGATAAGCTAAAGCGAAGTACGCATTCTCCTCTAGGCCCCACATGTTAGAAAATATATTATGGAAGATATTACAATTGTTATTGTTTTGATAATAATTATTATTATTATAATTAATGTGGTAATTAATAATCTTGGTTTAGGGAAAATCCCACACCGAAATCAAACATATATACGGAAACATCTTTTTTCTTAATATGTTATTATCTTAATATAATTAAGAGTGGTCCAGAAAGAAACCCGATTGATTTTTTCTAATCATATTAGAAAATTCTCTTTTAATATGTTTTCCTTCTCTCTATCCAATGTTAAAAATAAAAGGGCAGGCCGTTTCTTATTCTAATGAACTTAAAGATTTCTGGTCTCTAAAAAAGTTATAGTAATCCACATTAGTCAAACCATATATACCTCGTAACACCAACCCTTTAGGATAAATGAATTTTCAGTCACAATATCTTTTGTAATGCTTTAAATTACAATATTTTGTGATTAAATGTCATTTTTAATTACAAAATATCCGAAACATATTCCGTGAATAAAAATTTTAGTCATAATAAAAATTTGTGACTAATTACATGTTAATCACAAGACTGTAAAGATAACATTTAGTTGGATAAAAATATTATAATAAAAGTGTCATTAAAAAAACTGTTCCATTTAAAAATTATTTTTCTTTTTTGTAGCAATGGTTAGCCTGTGTCGTTCAAATGCTTGATGATGCTGCGGAAGAATACCAGCAAAGTGGGCAACAGCGCATGCGCACAATATATATATATATATATATATATATAGGCGCTATGTAGCCCATAGATATAATTATGAATATCTAAACAAAAAGTAAAGGTGTAACGATAACAATTTAAGAAATATTATATGCTTTCACTAACAATGTTCGACATCCAATATATATTCATAGAATATGTAATCTGATGGCAATTCAGGTATTGTAATAGTCATGTAATGAAATCAGGCCTTGTCTACAATTCTTTTGAAAAGATTATATTTTTTCTAAATGAAAAATATTACATAATTATATTCATTTATGGTAATAGTCTACAAAAAGGATAGAGATATTGATTAAAATCTTCATTATATGGAGTCAGACTTATCAGCTGTTGTTTAAGGCTCATAGAATCATTCTAATTTTCGAAATGAGTTTCCGAAGTTTATGTATAGTTTTGCTTCATTTTTTGGATTAGATTGAGAACCCATTTGTTAGAGCTTTTTCTTTTGCCTCTATTCTTGGAGAAAGAGAAGAAAAGCTGTGGGTTTTTAACAAATGTTTGAAATTACGGGATGTTTGGTTCACCACTTAAACTCAAATTTTTTAACTCAATTTTTATCTTTTTTGAAAAAGTTTTTTATCTTTTTTGAAAAAACAACAAAAATTACTATTGAAATTTAAAAATCTTAACTCAAACTCAAATACCAAACACCCCTATAATTAAAAAAAAAAAAACTTATGAGGTCAAAAAATAATTATAAAGTGTTTCAATAACTAATAAAACTTTTAAAAATGAGGTTCCTAATCTTTAATTTAAATTCTCATAAAGTTTTAAAGTTTATTAATTTAGAAGAGTTTTCTTTTTCTTTTTCTTTTCGAAAATCATATTTTGTGGCTTCAATTGGATGCTCTTTCAATAGAATATCAAATTATACTTCAAGAAGCATTTTTAGATTTAAGAAACTAAAAACAACTTCAGAAAACTCAATCAAACAGGTCTTAGATGGATGCTAACAAAGCATCTCATGGTTTGGCTAGTTTTGTCCTTAAAATAGATGATAAACTTGTATGGACGAGTAAAGCCTGTTATTGGAACTTATGCTCTAATTTAATAACAGATTCTTGTTGATTTTTTTTTTTTAAATTTATCCAAGATTAGTGTTGCGACAGTTTTACTTTAAATAATTCCATGTATAAAAGTACTTCAACATATATATACTTCAATAGGTTACGACAATAACAATCTTTCCTATAAATTGTAGACAAGTCCTGTGATCAAATCAGGTGTGTATACATATAAATATATATCTTGTAACAGATAATTCTTGTTTTCCAATGGGATGATATCTCTTTAGTTTGCTAAAATGTCGTGATTATTATTGACCTTATTGGCTAAGCCAATACATTCATGCATACGTTAAATAAACGCTTCCCACTAATAGAATTTTTATTTTTAAGCAATAAAAGAAGAAAAAACAAAAATTGTGATTTTTCAGTTAGTGTTTAGAAAAAAAAAACTTATAGTTCTATAAAAACTACATTAATTTTTATTGTATTCAAATACAATATAAGATAATATACGTTTGGATGTTCTTTTTATATTATATCAAAATATAATATATGTTTGAGTTATTAGGGAAAAAGAGTATGTGATATAATTAATAAAAATAGATAAAAAAAAAAATAGATAAATAGTATTCTGAATTAATTTACTATTTAAATTTATGTGTATTTGAACCGTATATATATAAAGAATCAAACACATGTTACATTGCATTGGAATATGATATAGTATGAAAGATGTTTCCAAACACATTGTTAATCAAAATAATTTTTAAAACTTTCTAATAAATCATTAAAACATTGAAATATCTATCTTAAACTTTACTATAAGTTTTAAAATTTGTTCAGAAGAATTTTTACGAGAAACGATATTTTTTAATTTTGATATAAAATTTTCTAGAGATTGTAAATAATCATTTAAGTATTTTTAAAAACTGCTTTAAGACTTAAAAATAAAAAATTAATAATAAAAAAATAAAAAACCTTTCAAGAAAAACTCTGTCAATAAAAAAACAGTTCTGGAGCCTACCATGCATGACAGTCTTGTGTTAGTCAAAGAAGAGGGACCCGCCGAGTTACCAAGAGTCAAAAAAGTTGCTCGGTTTATGGACTCACTGCATGTGCCAGCCATTGTGGGGAAACAATCGAAATCACCGATCTCAACTCTACATTATAATTTACTATTTACGTCAATCATTCCAACAAGACTTTGTATGTATCGACCTTTACTATACTTATCTAAATAAAAAAATAATAATAATAAGAGACAGGGTTGTGTTTCAGATTTATAAATTTATATTCAATATTTATTTTTTTTATATTTTCAATTAATTTTTAAACACATCTAATATTCCAAAATATATGTTTTATGAGTTATCCCACCATCATCAAGTCTTCCAAAATTTTATTCTGAAAGTATCAAATCACTATTAATTACAATCTATAATACTATTAGAATATTTAAACTATTAGATATTTTCATTAAAACTCACTAAAATATTATATATCTTTTTATGTAATAGATTTTTGAAGTGACAATAAATAATTATGTTCTACCGGTAAAAATTTTCCCTCATCTTCCCATAAAATTTTCTGCCTAAATTAGACATCAAAGAAAAACCGTGTAGGTTTGAAAAGGGATTGTGAAAGTTTTGAAATGATCATGGCAGGATAATGTACTATATATCATTTAGAATTTAGTGGATATTAAAAACAGAACTTCAAAATTCAGAAGAATTATTGTTATATTTTTCACATAGTGCTATCCAAAAATAGTATATATAGTTTTTTTTTAATTAAAAAAAGTGATGTTTTCACGTCCTCCGATCCAATATTTAAAAGATAAGCAGTAATTAGAACCATTAATAGGATGACAAAGGATCATGTTCATAGACCTTCAACAGACTCCTGATTTATTAGAAACGAAGGCTCTAAATAAACCTCCTTGTCCTCTATGCCACAATCACCGGCGGTAAAAAGTACATATAGTAATGGTCCATTTGGTTCGTCAGTTTCAACTTAAAATTTTCAATTCAGTTTTGATCTTTTTCTAAAAAATTAATAAAAGTAAATAATTTTTAAAAAATCAATAAATTTTAACCTAAAAATCTAATTCAAATAGGTATTCTAAATGGACCATATTATTTGCAAAATAAGAGGAAATTATGACACTGAATGTGATAATTTACTTTTGCATGGGGTATATTCTTAATCTGTTGCCAAAGTTTTCAAAAAGCTAGCCCAAGAAACCTAAAGAAGTAGGGCATTGGATATGGTGCTTCTGAAAAGCCTTTAATAATAAAATGGCCCCATTTTCTACTTTACCAGTTTGAGAGGAAAGGAATATGAAAACAGGTTCCATAATTCTTGCCAAAATTCAACTTTGGAGGACACCCCATTTGCATGAAATAAGAGCACCTTTGAATAATATTTCAATTTCAACTCACTATAATACAACTCTGCAGGGGTTTCAGAGAACAAAAAACATGCAGAGACTGAAAAATCTCCACCTTCAGTAGGGTTAAAGCTGAAAACTTGGGCTTCACGACAACAAAAATTCATTGCTAGAATGAATTAACAGAGATTTTTATTACTATTATTATTATTATTTTTTGTGTGCTGAAATTTGGAAATGAAAAGATAAAAGAGAGAGAAGAAAAAAAAAGAAAAAGGAGGACAAGTAATGAATCAAGACTGATTATAATGGAAGCAAATTTGAAAAAGAAAAGTGGGATTTTATCCTTTAAATTTTTTTTTTTTGAGTGGGACCCTTGTGTTGAAAAAGAATGTATGTACTATGAGGGAACTTATCAGTATGTTTCCTTCCGGATTCTATGGCTCCATTGGTTACCGGGATATGTACTGGGTGTACACTTCACATATATACATATATGTATATGCATGTATTCTGGTTTTTTCAAAAGCTAATGAAAAGGACTCAATTTGGCTTCGATATGATGGCCAAAAGCAAAAGAAGAAGATCATTAAAGGTGTGAGAGGAAATCTAATTATATTTAGGAGAATCCTATAGATAAAATAATGTTTTGAATCGTTATATTTATATTAGTTGGTATCAGTTAAAATACTTTTTATTTTGTGAATTTTAACCAAATTAACATTTATAAATATGTATTATTGATAGGTTATTCCTATCATAAAAAGCTCAGGTTGTTGGTTATCCTTTTATTTTTTGTTTTTTTTTTAATCTCTTTTGAAGATCTTTACTTCTTGAACAGATGGGGGTTATCATAAGGAAAACTCTCTGATGCTCAATTCAGAATTTACTTAGGAAACCTCCTAAACGAAAATGACATTGTTTCATAAGAAAATCTTAGAAAAAAGAATACCCCTCTCCCTTGCATTCATTGCTATTTAAGGCTAACGAGTGTGTAAGAGATCTGAATAAATTTTGATCTCAACTAGTCTGGAATAGTTTAAATTCATAAAGATCAGTTATACACGAGAAACCTGTTTTCTCAAGTCATTCTGAGATTGAAATTTAGTATGGATACACTTTGCTAAATGGATTCAACGGAATGATATCATCATTTTCCATGCCCCTCCCCCCTCCCTCTATTTGTAATTAAAACGTCATCGTTTCACCTAATAAAACGTGGTCGCCTTGTGAAAGGTTTATTTTTATTCCAAAATAATCTAACTTTGGAAGGGTGAAAATTAAGGCTTTGGTTATTTAGTAATTATAAGGATTTTTCTAAGCAAACCGCTTCTTTGGTTTGACATAATGTAGCAAATGTTTAATCCATTGTTAGAAGAACTTCATCACTCCTTTTCTGATTATCTCAAGATACGATTTGGGTCCTCTTATGGCACAAAACTAATTCGATGAGATCTATAAGATTCAAGAGCGTTTTAGATTCCATTAGTTGTTAAGTCTTCACTTCAAAGCCATCCAGTTCCTCAACTGCCACATGGAGTTGGTATTGAACCATATGAAATTTTTTTTATTGGTAGAAAACCTTCTGCGACTTTTTCTTCGTTGAAGTGGATAAGTTTTTTTGTCTTGTATTTGTACAATAAAAGTAACTACGCAGTAAACATGAAACCTGTCATAACTTCAAACAAACTAGCAAATAATTAGGCTATAGACTTACTACTTTTGAAGTAAGGTTGTAAGTATTTACCATATTCTTGTTAATTTTTTTTCTTTAATAACTAATGAATAATTTTTCCTAACTCACCCAACAAAGTAATTAGTGTAAGCCAGTAGTGTGGTTAGCTTCAAACTTAGCTTTAGACTGTGTTTAAGTCAAAAGGTCTGCTGGAATACAAGGACTGCAACATTACCTACCTTGTCTCCAAGTTGTATGAAACTAGTTTTATCGGCCCAATCAAACCACACCACGTCATCAATGTTGTTTGAACCTACAAAGTTGATTGAGAGCAAATCACAATGGTAATATGATAAAGAAAATACTTTATATGACTTTTTTTTTTTTTTTTTTTTTTTTTTTTCACTCAAAACCTATTCTTTTTAAATCAATACGTGTCTGTTGGCCTTATTATTATTATTAAGATCTAAATTATATTTTTTCTCCTCGAACTTTAGGTATTGTTACAAAATACCCTTCGAACTTTAATTTTAATATTTTCCCCTTGAACTTTGAAAAAGTTTACGAATTTCCCCCTCAATTAATTTTTTGACGAAAAAAAGACACATTACACTCATTAAAAGTATGAGTTGTGGATATTAAATATGAAACACTTATAATTAAGTTAAAAAAGTGTACATTTAGGGTTGATTGTTATTTTTTTCACATACTTCTCTCTCATATGAAATTTTATTATTTCACATTTAAAAAAGGTAGCAGATGTCAGGAGTGCTCTCAATGTTTGTCATTTCATAATTCTATAGGGAAAGAATGTTATAAATTAAAATTTGAGGGGTATTTTATGACAAGGTCTAAAATTCAGGGGAAAAAGTGTAATTTGTCCTTATTATTATCATTATTATTATTAGAAGTAGACACATCAAAATAAGGTTAAAACCCTACATCAACAAATAAAAGTCCTCGCATGATAACTGTATCTTTTAAATTTTAAATCAAATTACTCTAACGATCTGCTTAGATTATAGGTATATATATGAGAAAAAACACTATCGAAAAAAGTGTAAATTATGGATTCAAACGGTAAATCAAACCCGAGGTTAAGATCACTCTTGTCTTGGTACAATGCTCAACAAAATTAATAAATAAAATAATAGACAAAGGACAAGTACATTGGAGACCATTCCCCACCATACCAGGCGGGAATTCTCTAATTTTTCTGAAACCGCACTCTCTTCTTTCTTACAACACTTTTACCTCGTGAGTGAATATTTCTATGAAAAGTCCTCGACAATGATTATAAATAAAGATTGAAATGATACTATGTGGGCACAGTTAGAGAGAGAGAGAGAGAGAGAGAGAGAGAAAGAGATGAGACAGACGCTCTAATTACATACTATGCACTAACTGTTTGTAAAACATGCTTCATTTACTGAACTCTTATTACTAACTCTATTTTTAATTTTTTTTCAAGTACAAGAATAGTTGACAATAAAAGTTCTTCTTCTGGGCATGCAGTGAACTAACTATCTGAGCTTGTCTTAGCTAGCTAGTTCACTACTCCAGCCTTTTTTTTTTTTTTTTGTACTTGTAATAATAATAATTATTATTATTCATTTCTTCATTCATCAAAAGATGCTTGGAAGAACCTGCATTTTTCTGATTAGTATCGTCTCTCTTTTGAGCTCATTTGGTGTCGTTTCTTTCAACCTCACTCTAATCCCTGGTCAGCATCCCAACCCTGAAGCTGTCGTTCATGATGTTCATAGGTACAAAAAATAAAAAAAATAAATAACGACATTTGCCCTTTTTCTGCTTTATTATTAGATCTCTTTTCAGGACTTCACCCGTTTTTTTTTTTTTTTTTTGGCTTTCTTCTCTCTCTTGAAATGTATCTCTTAGCTGCCTCTCAGATCTCTTGTCTTTGTCTTGTATTGAGAATACGTATATGTATATATATGAGAACATTTTTACCTACATTGTTGTTTTTCTTATGTTTAGGAAGGTAAATGCATCAATGACAAGAAGGCAAATGCTACAAACATTTCAAAACCAAGACCAGTCGGCGTGCCTGACTGGTAACCCGATAGATGACTGCTGGAAATGCGACCCGGAGTGGCCTAACAACAGGCAGCGGCTAGCCGATTGCGCGATAGGGTTCGGGCAGTACGCGCTCGGAGGAAAGAACGGCGAGTACTACATTGTCACCGACAGCTCGGACGACGACGCTGTGAACCCTAAGCCGGGGACGCTGCGGTTCGCGGTGATCCAGACAGAGCCGCTGTGGATCGTGTTCCCGGCGAACATGCTCATAAAGCTTTCCCAAGAGCTCATATTCAACAGCTACAAGACCTTGGATGGACGTGGAGCCAATGTCCACATTGTGGGTGGTGGTTGCATCACATTGCAGTATATCAGCAATGTCATTATACACAATATACACATACATCATTGTTATTCCTCAGGTACGGAAAAAATATTTATCTATATGTATATATGTTTATTACACACACATTTTCAATCTCTTTGATGAATTTTTGTTTGTCATGTTTTTGGACTTAAATAAATAGACAAACATGTTTTGTTTTGTCTTCTTTATTTCTTTTCTTTTCTTCCTTTTTTCTCGAAGGTGTATATATATATATATATATATTTATATTTGTATTTTATATATGTATTTAAATTTTAATATCAAGTATATTTTGATGCTGATCATTAGGAGACTTTTATCCACGGAGATAAAGCAACAATTTTTTTTTTCTTTTTCATTTTTACTTTCATGAATTTGGCCCACGCCAGCAAAGCAAAAGAGCCAATGGCCTACCTAAAGTAATGGGCCACACAATATATACATAAATATTTACATATGTATATGCATGTATGTATTTAAGTTGATTTTTTTTTTATCCTCTTTTAATTCTAGGAATATTCTTAGCTATTGTATTAGAACAAGATGAATCCCCTAGTACTTTTTTAGCCCTCAACTTTTATCCATTCTCCAAATGGTAATATTTTCCAACCTACTAATATGGCAGGGGTCCAAGTTTAATGTATTTTATAAACCTACATATTTGTATAAGATTATGACTATATAAAAAAAAAATTTAGTTCTATTCTTTTTTTTTTTTTTTTTTTTTGAAAAAGGTGATGCTAATGTCCGGTCGAGCCCCACGCACTACGGGTATAGAACCAGATCGGATGGCGATGGGATCTCGATCTTTGGCTCGAAAGACATATGGATCGACCATTGCTCGCTGTCGCGCTGCAAGGATGGGCTGATTGATGCAGTGATGGGGTCGACAGCGATCACAATATCCAACAATTACTTCTCTCATCACAACGAGGTGATGTTGCTCGGCCATAGCGATGATTACACACCGGACTCCGGCATGCAGGTCACCATCGCCTTCAACCACTTCGGAGAGAACCTGATCCAACGCATGCCCCGATGCCGCCGGGGCTACATTCATGTCGTCAACAATGATTTCACTAGGTGGGAGATGTACGCCATTGGTGGCAGTGGTAACCCTACTATCAATAGCCAGGGCAATCGCTACACTGCCCCTTTTGATCGCAATGCCAAGGAGGTTTCTTTTCTTTATCTTAGTACCTTCTTTTTTTTTCCCCCTCCCCCCCTATTTTATTTGATAAAATATTAACGTGAAATTATTGTTAGAATATGTCTACAATCACAATACGGAGGCTTTTTAAGTTTTCGAATATAATCATTTTTCTCTTATATATAAACTGAATTAAAAAATATTGTGACCTTTTTAAAATTAAAATAGAACCCTCCCGTGGCAATTTACTCCTTTTTAACATATTGTGATTTATGTTAATTTCTGTCTTTCAAAAGCCAGAGACGTAAACTTAAATTTACTTTTCAAAAGAAAAAAATAAAAAATAAAAACACATTTCATTTCTCAATTTGGAGTACACAAAGAGATCGTTTTCTTTGAGATTTGGTTCCCAACTTTATTAGGCAATTATTTTGATGGGATTTTAGTGGTCCAAATTTTTTACCTTTGTTTAGTTCTAAATCTTTAATATGATTGGATTTATTGGTTTAAAGTTTCACGATATTAGAAAGATACATCTTTTATCCTATTACAAAACTATTACTAAAATAAATAAGTTTTCATTAAAAAAAATAATTACATATATATTTTTTTAATAAGAGAATATCTTAGTTTTATTTTTTTTTCTTATTTTATCTTATGTTTTCAAAATTACAAAGAAATCCTGAAAATTTGAAAAATATGTATCGATTTCAGCCCTCACATAATTTTTAGACTTGAAAACAAAACGAAAAGACAAAATTACCCTTATAAGTTTGTGTAATATATTTTAAACACTTGAAAAAATTATATCAAAGCCACTATGATGTATCATCAAACATATGACATCAAATCAGAATAGAAACATGAAAAAAAGTGTAAATCTATTTGATCTTGTATTTCTGATGTGCAATTGTATATGCGATGATAGAAATAGAAATGATAAATAAGATTTTTGTTATTGATGGGTAGACAGTGAAGATTTTTCTACATTATCTCATTAAAATTAGAAATCTCTATATATCACACGTTAAAACTATATATATATATATATAATATATATATATATTATCTGACTCCGTCCTAAACAGGTGACCAAGCGAGTGGACACAGCAGAAGGGGATTGGAAAAGCTGGAATTGGAGATCGGAGGGTGACATAATGGTAAATGGAGCATACTTTGTGGCATCTGGGGAGGGGTTAGAATTCAAGTACGAGAAGGCCTACAGTGTGGAGCCTAAGTCCGCTGTTCTCATCGATTTTCTCACCATGAACTCTGGCCCACTTGGTGTTGGTGGCAGGTATTTTATTTTTTATTTTTTTCCTTATGTTCTCTTAATAATTTCTCTAACTTTTTTTAATCATTTTTTCCCATAACTTTTTTTTTTTTCACTTTACTTTAAACTTTCTCTTTTTTAGGGTGCATTTGGAGTTCATATTGAATTTGAAATGGATGAAATTTTAAATTGAATTGAGTGACTTTCAAAAATTAATTATAATTTTTGTTAACTAAAAAAAAATAAAAAATCAATCATAAAGTATAATTGGGTTTAAAATGAACTCGAATACCAAATATAGCTTAATTACCCCTAATTAACTCACCCCTCGACCTGTAAGTTTTCACTAGGGTAAATTGCACTTTATTCCCTCAATTATGGGTTTTTTCTTTTATTTTTCACTTTAGCTATTGTAATTTTTTTTGACATATTATCCCGTACATTTTTCATACTTTTGCCATATGAACCATCTACTAACTATATTATTTTTTTTTAATAAACACGAGAATTTTCTTTAATTTTATTTCCTATTATATTTTATAATTAATCCACAAAGGCAACATGTGTGGGTACATATGTAATTTTAAAAAATCAATGTGGTTGCTTGTGTGGCAAATTTAGTTTTTAAAGTTAACAGAAGTTAGCAAATGGTTGATATAGCAAAAGATTTAAAGGTGTAGGGGTAGCGTGAAAAGTTTTATAAGGGGTAAAGTGTCAAAAGTGCCGTAGTAAAAGGAGTAAAGTGAAATTTTATCCTTTTCAATGATTTCTCACGCAAACAATTCACAATAAGAAAATTTCAAAATCCAAAGTTGGGGTCTAGGCTGGCTGATGAGATCCTTTCCAATTATGTGTTTAGAGTTTGGACCATCATATTAACTCATTAGTGAGTCCCTATCCATGACTATTCTTAGTTACACTACTAATGAATATGAAACATAATTTCATTAACGTCAACGTCATTTAATTATAAAATTCACACGTCAATTCTAATACTTATTAATTATATATATATATATTATCACGAAACGACCCATATTATTTAACATAATTTATCTAATATTGAAAACAAGTAACGTAGCCATCACAAATGATATTTGGCATTTTGATAACGCTAACACCATACCTTGGTTGTCCATGATTAAACCAAAGTCAACAAGTTACTAGTGCTAAATTATATAAAATTGGCATAATTCTTTTAAAGAAAAAAAGAAAAAAGAAGGAAGTTTTTACAATAGGACGTACTAGAAATCCAGCGGTTTACAATAGAGCAGCAATAATTTTTTCATTTCGTACGATAGAATTTCAGGAAAAAGAAAAGAACAAAGGCGGAAATAATAATAAAAAAATTGAATTTTGCAGGGACAATAATTTGGGGATGTGGAGCGCAGGACCAAATGGTGGTACAAGTGGCTTAGGATCAGGGCCAGACTATACAGATGACATGTCTGGAAAAAGCATGTCTCTGTCACCTTCATCTACATTCACTCTCTTCTCCTTATTGTTATCAATCTCATGCTTGTTATGTTGGTATGCAATCCCTAACACCCACAACTTTATCACAAAAATTATGCTATGACAATTGGAAACTTTGTTGCAATCAGCTTATTTTAAACAAACACAAATCACTGCAGAAAATCTGCTCTTTGTTTTTTTTTTTTTTTCGTAAATCTGCATAAAGATGTGTCATTTACCAATTTCTCCATCTAATTTAACTCTATCCCGTTTGGCATTATATTTTTAAACTCATTTTTCTAATTTTTTTTTTCTTACAATATGCTTCTCTATAAAAATTGAATTTATTGTTTGAATTATGAGTTTCAACATATAATCTATACTATAGTTATACATTCATTAATAATGGACTAATAACTATTTTGTTTTGCTTTGCTTTCCACTTGTTAGTGAAAAATGTTAAGTTAAATGCAAGTTGAATGTTGTACCAAATTAATTGGATGGGAAATATTTATACCTAATAATATGAGTTTTATGTAAAATTGTGGTTCAAGATAAGATTATATAATCCATAGGGGCAATTTCATAATTACATAGTTGCATAAATATTATAGAGGGCCAGAGAGAAATGAAAGCCTTTCTTAATTAGTTTATTTATAATTATCACAAAAGCACTATCAGCCCCAAACCTTTTTATTTATTTATTTATTTGCCATTTTCCTTCCAAGTTAAGCTACTTAGTTGAAAACAAAACAATTATTTGAGTACTATGGCCAAAAGATGACGCAGTCTCCATTTATAGTTCGTGCCCATTTATCTCAAAATGACAAACTAATCAACTAACTCATTATAATCTAAGTGTCTGCTGAAGTTCTGTTTTGATTTTATATATCCATTCAATCTATCTACAAAATAAAAAAAAATAATAATAAAAAAAAAAGAAAACAACTTCTTTAAAATATAAAAAAATAATTAAAAAAATACTTAGATAATTGAATAAATAGGTGGATTTACCCCAAAAAAAAAAAAAACACTTATCCTGATCCCTGGAAAGAAACATGCATATATGTTATTTGTACTCGAAATAGGAAGGGTTTCGAATTACACACAAAAAACCATTTCAGATTATGTTACATTTTGACTGTTTCCGTTTGCCTTTTATGTAAGATTGTCTCTTGTTTTGTTACTAACCCTTTGCGCTGGATTTTGAACTTCTTTCTTTTTTTCATTATTGTTTTTTTTTTTTAAATTAAAAAAATACGACTAGTTTTGCCAGGTAAGTGGATAGAATGTGACGTTTCTTGGGTAGGTTATTGTTGCCAAATTCAGCCCCTCAAAAAAAATTTTTTTTTTAAAAGAGGAGAAGGAATTATCTGATATTTTTTTTTTTTGTCGTTTTAAGGCTTATGACATCGTATTATGAAAGCCTATCGTCCATTATCGGTTTATGTAAGCCACTATATCATAATTAATATAGTTGCTGAAATGGATAATAGTGTTATCTTCCAATATATATTTTATATTATGCTTGACCAAACCTTTTCGACAAGAAGATTACAAGATCTAGAAGCGAGCAAATGCAATATGGTATTGGCTACTAATTCATGCCTTAATACCTCAGAAACAGTAGAAAGTACACACACACACACACACACACACATATATATATAGCCCATTATTCACTTTACACAATAACCACACTTGGTGATTACAAGTGGTCTATTATAGCTCGATAGTTGGCCATTGCATACCTTAATACCTCAGAAACAGTTAACATGATCATTATTCACTTAACACAATCACTACTTGCTTTAATTATAATAAAACAAATCGCCCAATGTCATTCCGTCCTTCACTTTCTTGGTCCATAAAAGAAATCCCGAAGCCCATCAATGAAACGAAAAGACTCAACCAGATTTTGTTTATGAATTGACTAATTTGCTTAGATTACCATATGTCCTAATGTCGTATATTGACATGACAACGACTTCAAAGTGGGATCATAAAGTATCGAATCTTGAACTCATCTTGAAAAGAAAAGATGAAAAGATATCTTAACTGATATATCAATCCATTAATGATCACCATTTGCTTTTGAAGTTTAAGTATTAAAAAAACTAAATCATGAATTTAAACGGACAAATCCATTTTCATGAGCATAAACTTACGATCACATTAACAGTCGATTTTAACAATTTGTACTCAAGTTAACTCCAAAAAAGAGTTTAAGTTCGAATCTCTCACTCAAATTTAAATTCAAAAAGAAAATTATATATATATATATATATATATATAGTGTTCCCTTGCAGTTAATTGATGTACTTCATGTAAATATAAATGTTGTTTACATATAAATGTCAGGCTAAGATCATCACCAAACGTTTGCTGCTAGATAAGCACATATAAAGTCTTACGAAAATAGTTCCTTCAAAAAAAACAAAAAAAAAAAAAAACAAAACAAAACAAAACGAAAATCAAACTTGACCCCACGTTGTTGAATTACATCAGACTTTCTTATCTTTTCCCATAGTTAATTAATTAATTGCCTCTGCCTCTTTAAGTTTGTTTCTAATAATTTACTGATCATCTTGATTATTTAAACTTATCCGTTCGATCGGTTTCATACCATTTTTGGGATGTCTAAGGAAGAAAAGGACAGCTTAACTTTCTTCTCATCAAACCCTGTAAGGATTTTGAATTTTATTCTTTTTTAATCTTTTGGCCTTAATTTACTGCAAGATTTTAGAATTACCAAAGATAAAGACAAAACTTTAGTATCCGAACATGCCAAAACAAGTGTAAACATACTAGAAGGAAGTCATCAATAAATGCGGGCTGATTTAAGGAGTCGAGATTTGATATCCGAATTTTCTGTTTTTAACTGTTTCCTCAACAATATTAAAAACTTTTGGCCACATAAAAAGTATTAAATATAAAAACACTGAAGCAAATTGATAAGCTCATAAACAGTCAGACAGAAAAATATGACAACATATCTGAACTTAGTTTATGGTTGATCAGCGGATGTTTGATTTACAGTTTGAAGCTTCTAATTCATATTCACAACACAAAGACATTGTACATTTTCTGGGTTAATTTGTGATTTGTACTTAATTCATGTCCCACAGTGAACCGGAACAGTCCCATGTGTAGGAATAATCAGGAGTAGTAGTCCAACATTCCGGATAAGAAGAACTTGCAGATTCTATGGTAAAACAGTCATTGTTGTAGTTCATTTCGTTTTGAATGTCGCTTGAGTACTCCGATATCCAATCCGATAAGCGGTTTTCATACGGCGAACTTGTTAATGCAAAGCCAGCTGATGATATCCCGGAAGCTTCAGAAGAATTGTCCCAGCTGCAGCTTCCCCATTTGTCCTCGACTGAACCATGGTCATGAGTAGTACTAATTTCAAAGCTAGTATTTTTCTTAGAATTCGACTCAATTTTGTTCTCAAACACAAAATCTCCACTGGCCTTCTCTAATTCATACTGGGATTTTCCTGCAGAATCGAAAAATTGTTAGTTTTGAGAAGATAAAAAATAAAATCAGTCAAAAGATAAAATGTACTAGTGAAAAGTGTACTAGAAATATTACTACACCTTCTTGAACTTGTGCTAATCTCTTTCTCAAATGAGTTCTCCAGTAATTCTTTACCTCATTATCGGTTCTTCCTGGCAATCTTCGAGCAATTTTCGACCACCTAAACGGAAACAGAGGCAGTACTTAAAGAGATCAGAAGTATTAGCTTTGTGAAGAAGAAATTTTGAAAGCTTAAAAAAAGGCAAAAAACCTTACTTGTTACCCCATTTCTCATGAAGTTCAAGGATGATATTCTCCTCTTCAATACTGATTTGGCCATGCTTTAGATTTGGACAAAGATAGTTCAACCACCTTAACCTACAACTCTTACCACTCCTTTTCAGACCTACAATATGTAAATATACACATTCAAAAATTGTCGCAAAATGAATCCAGATCACTTCTTCGCTTTTTCAAAATCCGCATTTCAAAATGAATTTGTTCATTTTAAGATAGTGTGTCAAACGAGGCGTGTTGTAAAATCATAAAGAGTGACTCACCCGAAGCTTTGGCTAAAGCATCCCATCTTCTCTCCCCCATAAGTTGCACAAAAGAGACGAGTCTCTCGTCTTCCTCTTCAAGCCAAGTCCCTCTACGCATTTCCTCTCCTTGCATGGCTTCTTCTTCTTGGTTTGCCATTTTGGTTTGCTACAAAGTGTTGAGTTCTGAAGTTCCTTTTATATGTCTAAAAGTGAGGCAAAGATTTGGTGGGGGGAGACAGAGAGAGACAGAGAGAGAGAGTGACCAGAAACACTTGCCTGGCAAAGAGTTGCTTGGTGGAGAACACTAGTTTGTGGGAACTCCACCAATCCAATTGGCTTACATAATATTTGTGTTTATAATAAGGTAATCTATAGAAACAAATTAATGTTTAGGCCATTTCAATCTATGAAAATGTACTTGTTAATAATCTCTCCTTAAAGCGAAGGATATATCATATATGGGATGTGGATGCAGTTCTATATCTTTCCTTATTGCGTCACCTTTGTTTGTTTGTTTTGTTTTGTTTTGTTTTTTTTTTTTAAAACAAATTTCCAAGGTTAGCCTTCATTTCATGACTTTTATGACACAGAGAAGATTAACAATTTTTATTTATAATATTGTAGTTTTGGAGATAGAATTTGTCTCTAACCGGAGGAGTTGTAGAAATAGTAAAGATAAAGGAAAAGATAATGTTTTAGTGGGTACGCAGGAAAGGGAACCAAGATCTGAATCATCGAGTATATTTTTCTGTGCTTTCTTTTCTCTATATCTGATATACGTTTACTTTGATCAAATGTCGCCTTGTGATGTCTTAAATCCTTTACATCAGCAACAATAAAATTAAAAACAAAAAATACGAGATTTCGAATGATTCACTTTACTCCTTAGATTTGTGAGTTATATTCATTTTCAACCATTATAGAACTTAATTATCACAAAGAAAATTATTGAAAAAAACCGCACACCTTTCAAATTCCGGGTGTTATTTATTTATTTTTTAATCTAACCTTTCTCAAACTTCAAAATGAGCAACCCAAGTCATGGTAATAATTTGACTCCACATGCTCGATATATCGATCATCTGGAAGTGGGAATAATCACGGGATCAAAGTTAATCACTCTAGTTTTCTTATAGTTTCTTGTAAAAATTCCCTGCTTAACCAGAAAGGGATATTATCAAATAATTTAAAAACAACAGTTGAACAACATTCAACTAAAAGAAAATGATGAAAATTTTCAGATTTGGATTTCTTACAAGAGAAAATCGCATATCTTGATCCGGATTTATTAACGTGATCAATGCACTACCAATGCCCATGTCGCCGAGGTTGTCCCGAAGCGGATTCCCCCGATGCTTGTGCATTAACCAATCTGGAACTAGGTGCAGCTACATTACAAGCTTATGTTTTTACGATCTTAATCTATATTAACTCTCTTTGCCCCCTCAAAATGAGTATGTCCTTTTTAACCTTCCAATTTCCCCAAACCTAAAAAGGGAAAAGTGAGGTTATAACAGGAAGACAATACCAAGTACAGATCATTTGCAAGCAAAACTAATCAGACTTGCCTCAGCAAACTTGTATTTGATTTTAACACAGGAAAATTATTGTGATAAATATATTTAACAAGGAAAATTCCATATAACATGTAGAGCCAGCCAAAGGAAGAGAATGGCAGGCCTACGACAGCACAAGGACGAACCAAAGTGAAGGGACATATCCTTTTTTTCTATAGCCACTTTTCCTAGTCAGGCTCAACATTGATAGCAGGTATAGAATAAGAGGAAGCAAAAAACTTGATGCCAAAACTGTTCAGCGACCTGTCTTGTTCATAGCAGGAAGTCCGCCACTAGCGATCTATGAATGACTTATTCATAAGGTTGACAGCATCATCCATGAACTGCATCGGAGAAACAAGAAACGTGTTTATCATGAGAAGATGCCAAAATTTTCTTCAAAAAGAATACCGGTGCATGTAGTTCTGATACGGAAAGGAGAGGATCTTATATCCAGGATACCAAAAAGAACCGAACCCTAATCACTTTGCTAAGAGTTTTTCGTTCTCTAGAAACTTTGTTTGACAAACATAAAATTCACACTTTCATCTCTACATCACCATTCGATTTTGAGGGTATCGTACTGAAATAAACTATATCCTTTGAGAATTCTTAAGTAAATTATATACTCTTAATCTGGGTGGCCTTGAACAAAGATCATCTCCATAAGTTTCCCACTGAAAAAAGATAAATCAAGAAGAGCTTTTTAACCTTTCCAAGCAACTTAAGCTCTCGTCCAACAGGTTCCAGAAATTTCAGGTTGACATCAATAGGCCATACCTGCAAGCAAAACAAGGACCGGATATAATGCAACTATAACTTAAACTGAAAAATACACGAGGTGACATAAAAAGTGGAGACGAATTTCTATGAGAAAACACAAGAAGCACATCATCCAGCAACAAGACATTTGACAATATGTCCAAGATCCAATCTCAACATAGCGCATTAGTTTGAGAGGTATTCTTCATCAAGTTTTGGCACAAAACTTTGTTACAAGCTATCCTCATCGAGAAAATCAACGACCATAAATAAAAATGAAAAAGCTCGATGGTTTCCTATACATTTCAAAACAAAAACATTAATTCTTCTGCTTTTTGTTAATTTTCTTTGCAACTCTAGTGCAAGTTTAAACAAGTTATGAGAAGTAGAGCTTCTTAATCTAGTTGGATACAAATAAGTTTATGAATGACTGGCTTGCTTGCGGAGCATTACAGTTTTGTAATAAGCACATTTACGATCCTAGAAGTGAAACTCTACAAATTGCTAAAAGGAAACCCATTACTTCATTACATGCATCATTAATACGATCATCACTGAGAAAGTGCTGAAGTACCCCCAAGAAAGAAAAAAATAAAATAAAATAAAATAAGGACGCTTCTCTTTCGCCACCACACAAGTAGACTATAACCGATCCCCATCGATAAAGAAGAATCTTTCTAAATCACTTCAACCTGCAGCGAGGCATAGATGACTAACATATGTAATATGGTGACGACAACATGTAGAAATTGCTAGATTGTTAATTTGTCCTACATCGCTAAGTTACTAGACTGTTGTGGAGTTTATATGTGGATTGGGCTCCCTCTCCTCTTGAGCTAGCTTTTGAGAATAAGTTCTATCCAAACCCATTTAACATGGTATAAGAGTTAGATTTTGCAGGTGATGGTGGGTTTGAACCCCTGCCCATTGGCACAACACGCTAATTATGATGTTTATATATGTGGATTAGGCTTCCTCTCCTCTTGAACTAGCTTTTGGGGATGAGTTCTACCAAGCCCGTTTAATAGAAATATTATCGAGTATAAACCACGACTGAGTCATCTTCTAAAGTATTAATTCCTCTATATTGCCCTAGCTCAACAACTACACTTGCAATTCGAAACCCGGTTCCACATCACAAGCATACCAATAAAAACAGCACAAAATTATAAAGAATAGTCCATGAAATATAATAATTCAGGAAAATGAAATCAATGCACATAAAAACATTCTTCAAAAATTACAAATCCAGTGACTTTCAAAAAAAAAAAAAAAAAGTCACCTTGAGACCAAGTAATTTGACGGGTGTAATCTGACCAGGGACGATGCAATCCGGACCGGCCGATTCAACTACGGCCTCCGTCGCAAACCCATTTCCAATTGGGTTCTCTTGCTGCAAAAAGAGCAAACTAATCAACTAATTATTAATTAAAAAAAAATAGAGGGAGTGAAAAATGAAGGAAGAGACAAAAGAAGGGACCTTGAGGATGGAAAAGGCGTAGTTGGAAGTGGGATTGTTGGGGACGCGGAGAATCGGGGAATGGTGAATTTTGGGGATTGGCTTCACCGACGACGACGCCCTCCATGGAGCCTCCTTTGCAAGTGAAGTTGTGGCTCCTCCTTTTCGAGACATGGCCCTTATTTCTTCTTCTTCTTTCTTTCTTGTTTACGGGTTTTGCAGGATAGTGTTATCAGTTATGTGAAGGGGAAAAAAGAAGAAGAAAGTTGTTCGATTTGACTGAGGAAAATGGAAAGACAGATATAAGACCTCACATAGATAGATATTAGATGTTCTATGTTTGGTGGATACTATTTGATAGACACAGGACTTGCAAACGCTGCAAACAATTGTGGTTTGGAAAAACTCTTTTTTTCTTTTTTTTTTTTCTTTTTTTAATAAGTCGGTTTTCTTTTTCTTTCTTTTTTTTTTTCAATTTAATTATCAAGGTAATAATTATTCGCTTTAAGATTTTTTTTTTTTAATTTAAGGATAAGAAATTTAAACCTTGTATTTTTAAATAAAATCATATATAATATTATTATTAAATTATATGAACAATCATAAGATAACTTTTGTTAAATGATATGAGTTTTTTTAAATTAAAAAACAAAAATGACTGGTTAAAAAGAAAAGGTAATGAATTTTGCTGGCCACACCACCAACGAAATCCTACAATTATCCCGTAGAAAAATTTGGATTACAATGTCTCAAAATCATATCAAATTTTTTCTCAAAATCGTATCAAATTTTTATCTAAAAAAAAATCATATCAAATTTGTCCCAAAATTTTTTTAATATTTAATTTTGTGTGAACTTTACAAGTTATGTTTTTTTTTTTTTTTTGGCTATTTAGGGTGAGGGTGAGACCCTATTTAGAGACACCCAAAAACAGAATAAAAGACTCCAACTTTATACCTTGTATTTAGAGGCACTCAAACAAAATAAAGGTCTCAAACCTTAAACCTGAAGGGTCTAAGAAGTAAATAATCATCATGCGACATATCCAACAATTATCCGGATTAACAACTAATCGTGATTCCAAACACAAATAAAACGAAGATAATATGTTGACTGCAGTAGTCTCATCTTAGTACTGAAAAAAAAAAAAAAAAAAAAAAAAAAAAAAGAACAACGTAAATATAGAAAATGGTCTTTTTGCAGAGGTCTCGGGAGAGCGGAGAGAGAGAGAGAGAGCATTTTCACAAAATCATTCTTAACCTGCAGCTTGTTTCTAAGAAATTCCGTGCATTATAGATTACATTTATCGCTGCTTTCTCCGATTTGTTTAATCATCGGAGTTGATATTAAAGAAAAAAAATATTATATATATAAAGATAAGAGTTAAAAAAAAAAAAAAAAACTAAGAAAAAGAATACCATCAAAATGGGAGGAGCAGATTGAAGATCTTGCTTGAATTTTCTTTTCTATTTTGTCACACTTTTTTTTTTTTCTTTTTCTAAATCTCAAAGTAATTAGAGTCAAACTGTGACCATCTCATCTCCCCTTCTCTGAGCAGCCACATCTGCAAGTTTCTTCCATGTCAATTCCCTCTGCTCCTCAACTTCTCTGGCCTTGGCTTCTTTCTTGGCGTGCTCTCTTTGGGACTCTTCAAACAACTCGGCGTCCATTTCCAAGAACATTTTCCGAACATTGACGGTCAGCCCATGAACTGCCTGGTTCCAGTGACTCTGGATATTTCTTTCCAATGCCTCAAAAATAATTGGCAATATGACAATCCGATTCTGAGCAATTAAGCTCACTATATGCTCATTATTCCACAAAAACAGGGCTCGTTCCGCTACCTGCAATGTGCACATACACCAGATTTAGTCTAAGAAAAGACTTGGTGTGCATATCTAAACCATGAGGTCGTTAGTCGTTAACACAGTAATTCACTAGTAACACCACATATGCAAAAGAGTTCACATATTGCATCAACTAAAGTAACGATCTGCTCTTTGCATCAAGAATTTGTTCATTACATTCCCATTCTAAAAGGCAGTGTAGCAGCTGCCAAATTAGTGCCGAAAACAACACATTGAAAAACACCAAATTCAGTGTCACGCCGCCCAAAATGGAAGCTAAGAATGAGAGAGTTTCTACTAAAGTAGATTCAAACTCATCTTATGGGCATCAATGTGGTTCTCTCTCCCCCCAAAACAAAAGGAGAGAGAGAAACCATAAAGCAAGGCCGTCGTTTTCCTTCCGTGATGAGTCAAATACTAAACAATACTATCTGTCTGGGTATCACTCACATAAAGACAGCATCAGCAATACCATGAAGAATCGATACGAAAAACTTGTCAAACCAAAATACAGCTTAATTCAGAAGTTCTAGCTGTGGGGTTTAAATAGATCACAGAAGAGCATGTGTCAAAGTAACGAATAGTTAGTACTCGGTGTATATTAGCAAGCATAAATGGATCTAACTGTCACACGAATAATATATTCTGGAACCTTCTGCTTTTATCTAACAAACGCTCTCCAATGAATCAGAGAAAAAGTAATAATACAAAGAACTATAAACTGCAACTGAAGAAGCGGAACATGCATTAAGCAGAAAAACAAAAGTAACAACAATTAACTGCAATTAAGCTTTAGGCAAAATTCAGAAACAGACTAGCAAAAAGTACGGAATAGAATCCAAATAAACTTGAGAACAAACATAATATCCACTCATTAAATGGCTTAAGAGTAGTGCAAAGATCAGTAAATTCGTAACAACTACACCGGGTGAAATTTCAAACTGCAAAAAAAAAAAAAAATGTTGGAATGTCCCAAACCTGAAAATGAGAGCTAGTAAGGCAGCGGGCAATCTGTCGGAAAAGGGGAACCATGCAGCGTTGGAATTCCGCAGATTGTGTTGCCTCCAGCACTTCTTCAAGTTCTCCAAGGAAGAGAACTTCCTTCTGACAATTAGTCACTGGCCAGTACTTCAACAGACCCCTTATGACCGTATCTGCCAGCTTGAAATCCTTTTCCACAAACTGGGTAATGCAATAGGAGAGCTGCTGATGGTACACTGCAATCGGCTTAGGCTTATGCAATGGTATGAGTGCCCGAACAAGAAACAACTTATGCTCCTCCTTCATTGGTAGTGCGAACCCATTAATTATACTCCCAAGAATCTCCAAAAGCTCAGCAATCCCACTGTGCCTCTCTGTCTCATATATAAACCGATAGAAAATGTTGTTAATTGCCTTCCTAATAAAAGGCCTGTGCACCATAAACTTTCCGTATATCCGATGAAGAATCATCTTCAAGTACTCACGCTCGCGTGGATCCTCAGAATCGAATAAATCCAGTAGTTTCAACACAAACGAGTGATCAATATACCGTTTAGCAACCTTCGTATCAGTATCAGATGACACAACATATCTAAGAAGCAACTCGTACACAAGCTGCAAATGCGGCCAAGAGGGCTCCAAATACGGTTCCTCTTCTTCAGGATCACCACCCTCTTGACCAGTGTTTTCATGGGACGCTGGCGGCAAACACCGGAAAATATTGATGGAGATCATTTTGACCATTTCCTCTTGACAAGTCTCGGTGATCTTCCCCGACCCGGACTGTATGAAATCAACCAAGTCCATCAAAGTCTGCCGCTTGATTTCCTTCTCTCTAGCGGATTTCTGCGTGTCCGAGAAGTCGAATAGGAAGCAGCAAGTCTGCACCTTTCGAAGAAACAAGTTCTGGCGTTCGGAGACCACAACTTCCCGGAACATGGGAAGAGGCTCCACTGTACCCGACATCGGCGCAACCACTATTCCCCCAACTCCGGGGGAATTCGGCCCCCCCACAAGCGGTCCAGCACCACGCGAAGCGTGGTTAACGATCACATTCATGGTCGTGACCGACCCGGAGTTACGATTCGCCGGCGGGCCATACACGTAGAGCGAAGGATCATTGGCGTCAGACTTGGGGGGCTTTCGATGCCCTCCTTTCATGATTTTCCTGAACATTTCTTCTTCTTTCCTATATAAAAAACCCTAAACCTAACACTGAACCTAGAATTCGAGCCAAGGAGCTTGAGATCAGATCAAATTCAAGTCCCAATTCTTCCAAATAATGGATCAACATGCACAGAAAATACTACGTCCCCAAAATCAATCACAACCTGGAGACTTTCTATTTCGCGAAAAAATCATCGGTCGGTGATTTTCACATCAGAGATTGAGATCGCAATCGGAACTGAAAACGAGCATAGATCTGAAAAATGGAGGTTTTCGAGAAGAAGCGTACCGCTTTCGAATTCGGAGACGAATCGCCGAGAAATTTCGCGGTCGGTGAGTCCGTACGAAGAGTCATCTGGGCCGGATTGCCGGATTGCCGGCGAATTGATCGGACGATGAGAGCTCCGGCGATCAATGTGACGAGAGAGGTCGAGAGAGAAAGTGTGTTTGTAGAGAGAGAGAGAAAACGGAGGTGGAGGGTAGAAGATAAATAGATAATAAATAACGAAAAGAAAAAAGAAAAAAAAAACATTTATAAAATAATTTTTTTTTAAAAAAAATTGTAATGATTGCAGAAACCGCTTTTATTAATTCTAAAAAAATTAATAAACAGATTTTGTTGTCTTCCATTTCCACTGTTTTAACTTTTAAATAATAGACAAAACTGTGATAGAGTTTTAAGGAAGAACATTATCAGTAATAATTTATTTAACAATTAAATTTGATTATATAAGTAAATAAATGATTATAATCTAAGATATATCTAATGTTAATATAGTCTCACGTACTCATAATCTTTTATTTTATTTTAGATTTAACTTTTTTTTTTTTTTTTTCTTTCCTCAAAATTTTTATCTTATTCTTAAAAAAAAAAAACTCCTTTAATCTGTTATGAAGCCGCTCCCTGCGTGACCTCCCGCGAAGCCCCTCCCCCCGGAAAAAACAAAAACCCTCCTCCCTCCCTCCTAACATGGTGACAGTCCTTCTTGGGGGTAGGATTTGTATATCTGCATGTCAGACTTTCTCCGGTGACTGAGTATAGATCTCGGTTAGGGGTATTTTTTAGGTTTTGGTTGAATTTGAGGTTTTTTTTTTTTCATTTTAGAAAAAATTGTATATAAAAATTTTATTAAGTGTACAAGTGTGCATTAAAAGTTGCGTGCTCATCTATATTTCTATCGTTAGATTTCATCTTAACTATCTATAAAAGGGTAATTATGATAATGTCTCTCAAAAAGACTCTACCACAGTCATTCTACCACAGTCATTCCTTTAAATAATAATCCTTCAAGTAATTAAAACATTAAATAGATTTTCCATTTTTGAAAAATATTTTAAAAAATGGGTTCCAAAGTTTTTGAAAAAAAATTATATATACTAATTTTCTTAGAAAATCTATTCAAAGTATTTTTCTCAAAAATATATATAATACTATTGACGCTATAAGTTTTTTTTTTTAATTTTCATACGAAGTAGTAGGGGTGTCAATTCGTGTCTCGTGTAGTGTTTGAGTTGTGTTGAATTTTTTCTTCCCCAATCCGAACACGACCCGTGACACGAAACCGACACGAAACCGCGACACGAACTCGTAAAGGATTGACACGACACGACACTAACTTGACCCACGACACGAACTTGATTCAAAATTGACCCACAACACGAAATTAACACAAAATTGACATGAAATTTGACCCGAAATTGACACGAAATTGACATGCGATCCGAAATTGACCAGAAATTGACACGAAAAGTGGACACGAAATTGACACGAAAAAAACAAGTCCAACCCGAACACGACACGAATTTTTTTCGTGTCAATTTTTCCCAACCCAAACACAACCCGCTCCATATTTTTCCCAACCCGAACCCGTGAAATTCGTGTCGTTTTCGAGTCGTGTCGTTGTGTCGCGACCCGTATTGCCACCCCTATGAGGCAAGGGCGGGGCGAAGAGCTGGGAAACTACTGGGGCCCACAGGGTGACACCACACATTTATAAATAAAAATCCTTTTTTTTTTCTGGCTCTAAAGCCTTGATAGATATTTTTTAAATTTTTTAAGGAACTTTTTTTCATATATAAAAATAATTTTTGGAGGACCTTGGATTCTTGGAAGTAGATGGTTTTCGGACCACTTCAAATTTACTATCTTATTTTTTATATTTTAATAATTATCTTCTCAATAATATTTTGATAACTAATCAATTTGTTTAAAAAATTTTAGTATTTGATTTTTTTATGTGACTAAATTTTTAAATTCGGATAATATGACATAATACTATAGATAGATAGTCAATGAAATAGAAAAATACAGAACAACATATCTTAACTCTCTAGGATATTGAATATGTTTTGTCTCATAAAATTTCTCATGTTTTTTTTTCCAATAATATCTTAAAGTTTTTTTATCTAAGAAAATTTTGGATGGTTTGTAGGATTATTCTTTAAAAAACACGTCTTTAAAATATTATCTCAATTATAATAATTTAAATTTTTTATCTTTTAATTAGACAAGTGTAAAAAGTAAAAAAAAAATATAGATATTAAAAAAACAAAAATAAAAACATATTTATTTGAGATTATTGTTTGCACAAATTTCTCTAAAATTTATGTTTACATTTATCCCATTACTATATAACCCTATTCCTGTATAATATAACCTTCCCAAAGTAATTAAATTTATGAGTTGGGGCTAGGTTCAGGACAGAACACATATAAGAGAAACTAATGAAAGAGAATAATTTCCTATAAATAATTTCCTTTGTTTTTAATCCGAGTACATCTAATAAAACCAAAATCAAGCCTACTTTAAATGTATTTAAAAAAAAACATAAGAAAAAGAAAAGGTCAAATAAACTATTTAAGCTCTATCTCTCTCTCTCTCTCTCTCTCTCTCTTAATCAGTAAAATAAACTACTCGGGTTGTTGTCAAGCAATGGGGAGATAAAACAAGTGGCCTTATATTTATTTCTTAACAATTTCTCCCAATTACATAAAAGCCTTGTTCATTTTTTTTTTTCCTTCTTTATTATTACTAATATTTTTTAAAACTTTATTTGCTAAAGAGATTATTTGAAATTTTCAAAGTTAGAATAGAACGACAACACGGCAAAGATTGGGTCACTAGACCTTGAAGAATGAGTGCTCAGTCAATGGTGTGACCTATTAAATGTTTCTTGAAACTATATATGTAACTACAATATAGTGGAAAATGATAATATTGTTGATATTCCAAACCCAAAAAAAAATAAAAATTAAAAAAATTCTCATTTTCAAACTATTAGCAAGGAATTGAATCTAGCAGAACAAAAGGGCCAAAGGGGGACCCATTTTTTGGAGAAATCCATAGGATGTGATTATTGAGATATTTTTATTTGGTGGGAGAAGATAAGGTTAGGGGTATAATATTCATCAATATATATTGCTAAAAAAAATGTGGCACAAAATGTAGCCCTCAAAATGGGTTCAACCCCAACAAAGAGGTTTGTTGTGTTGTGTAAAAGTACTATTCCCTACTTAACAAAGTTTTTACTTATTGAGTCTCCATCCTTGCCCACTTAATTTGACTAAAATGCCAAATTGATAAGGATGACCATATATTGTTTTTGTTTATGTTTGGATGCATAGAAATCAATCTTTTTATTTATTTTTATTTTTATTTTTATTTTTTGTATTGGTATATAAGACTTGGTCAAGGTCAACCACAAACAAGAACAAGAACAAGCACTAGTTCATGAATTTTAATTCGTATAGATGCTCTAATTAAATGGTACAAAACTTGGAATAAAATTGTTTGCTAATTATAAGTGATAATGGACGAAATATATTTCTAAAATGAAGCTTCTAAGAGCTAGCAAGCGGTATCTTCACTAAATTTATCTTTCAGGTATTGTACTAAGATTCCATATTTTGTATCAACTTGTTAATTAGTAATGATTAGATTAAAAAAAAGTGTATAAAGAATTAGGGGTAATTTCTTTTATAACATTAACAAATATTATTTAAATAAAGTATTAGTTTTGACATTTTTTTTTCTGTTATGGTTATGTTACTAATTAAAGCGTGTATTAAAAACTGGGGATAATTTTTGTAACATTACAAAAACTTATTTATAAATAATACTAAATTCAATATTTTATTTTATGTGTTCCTTATCAAAAAAAAAATTTATATATAATTATAGGCATAGTCTAACAATAATTTTACATTTGATTTCACCTTAAGATGTAAAGTTTGAATCTCTTACTCTCAAATTCAATATATATGTATATTTTATGTCATTGTTACTAACATAATTTTTATGAGTAATTACTATAATTACTACCATTAATGATAGAATACACTTTCTTGACTAACAATGCCTATCATAGTTATTAAAAGAATATGATTTGATGGTGATGTAAGAGAAAATAATCAAAATTAGTGTTATTTTTTAGAATATTTTTTCATTAGTGCGCTATTATATAACCAAACAAAACAATGAATTTGGAGTTGCTTTTGACTTGGACACTTTCATAGTTTTCAGTTCATCATGAATCGAAGACTTGGAACAAAACTTCACAAAGGTATCTACAAATAGAACACAACAAATTAATGCACGCCTTAGGAGAAGGATTGGAAAGTGCTCGGAAATATCGAAGTTGGTGTTAGATTTGCATGTATTTGGGCTTCCTTATTGTGAAGTAATTCAAGTGAAGGTGCGGTTTTGTCAATTCCTCCATGTGCGCATATACATATAGCTTCATTGTTGCTCTTTTTTCCGTGTTGAAAGTAGGATATCTTGTTTGGTTGTTGCCGACATGGAATTGACCAACTCCAAACTCAAGTATACACACACATCTATTACCTAAAGAGCCAATGTGTTCTTTCGTCTCCTTTCTTGGTTGTCCATGTCAACGTCACATGATAGGTCCTAAATTGTCGCGTGACATTTTTTTATTTTAATTTTTTTTTTGTCTATTCCACATGTGCATAACGCATGTTTGTCAACTAGTATATATATAAATGAGATAATCTATTATTCTCTCGAAAAACTATACTTCCAACATAATATATAAAAGTGAGAAGTGTAACATGATACTGGAGTTAAAAAGTATACCACAAGGAAATTTATGATCTTATTTGTATATGTTAATAGAACCCTAACAAAAGTGTGTGTGTGTTTGTGTGTATATATATAAATAATTGACCTTTCCTATCACAATGTGATTTCCATCCATTATCTCACTCTTGCTTGTAGTCCGTTTGGTGCAACACTATGCTCACTCGGTCCCCAAATCCATTGCTCTTCCTGCATATATTGTTCAAGATTGGAAAATATGTTGCTAATTTTATGATCTTACTTATTGATAATTTCATTTTATTTTAGTTTTTTGAGTGCACAGAGTAGTTAGAGGACTTCACTTCTACTTTCAACTTCTAATTATGACTGCGGAAGAGTTCATCAGCACAGGGATTTAGGTCCAAAATGAAAGGATTTGAACTTGGATTTTACCGAGCGGCTATAAGTACTTAACATGTTAATCGATGGGTTCTCTTTCTTAGCAATCATAATCATGTCCCTTAAGATTCGTAATTTTTTAACTTCTTAATATTTGAGGAATTTTACGATGAGAACTTTAAACTAAAAAGCCTCTGAATTCAACTTTATAATTTAAATTAAACAGTTGCAAAATTTAATAATTTAGGAAATCCTCTCTCATATCCAGTCTTGTAATAAAGACTGTCCGATTTAAATTATACCGCCGATCAATGATGTTGTAGACCCTACGTTGAAACCACCCCAACTAAAATCAATAATGGAATCTTATTATTTGCATGGAAAGAAATTATGGAATCTTATTACAGGCTAAGCAAGTGGAAGCCTAGGAAATGAATCAAGTTGATCGGACAATATCATATCATAAGTGATATTAGATGACTAAACTAAGTGCTCCATTATAGATCACTTTTCATGTCCCCTTGAGATATTCTGGGTAGTAATTGAGCACCTTTTTGTTTTGTTGTGCCTCCAACCAAGCAGCACAAGATGTTTGTGGGCTAATTAGACAAGATTTTTCACCCAACCAAGTTGTTTTCAAAGTCTTCTTACAAAGAAGCCCAATTTGAGGCCTCTTTATTTGTAAAGAGACTCTAACATTGCATATTTTATTCTCTTCACACCTAGAAAGTTTATTGGACTCAATCACTAAAGTCATCATTCTCCTAAAGTTGATGGCATTTTCAAGTCTATTCATAATCTCTGTTTGGGGAAAAATTTTACACGTAGAGCCGTGTACTTCTGCAATACAGCTAGCTTCCACCCATTTTTGTCAGCAACACTAATTGGATTTTTTTTAATCAAAAAAAAAAAAAAAAGTAAAGTAAAGAAAAAGAGTCAGGAAAGAGAGCTTAGTATATTCCTCTAAATGTTATTAAAAGAGTTCTCCAAATGCGAACAAGAATGTTCAGTAAAGACCCTATAGGTAAATTTATCCTTCGACGAGTAATGCATCACTCCAATCCTATCAAATGTGCTAACAGTAAGGATTACGTGTGGGTGTGATCAAGCACTATCAATCAAATATTATGTTGGTAGAAATTAAGCCTTTATATTTAAGATCCCCGAGAGGGTCACCAAATACTCAAATTTTTTACCATTAATCCATCACGATAAATTCATTAATACTAGACCACCAATTTTTTTTTTTTTTTGGATCAGATCATAGATTTGATGTTACCTAAGACTACATTAAATGAATCATAAACAAATTAAACTGTAATAATATAGTAATCATAATCATAAGTACAATAATAATAACAATAAGAAATAGATGAAAGTTACTTATCAAAAAAGAAATAGATAAAAGTTTTTGTTGTGATGATTCTCATCCTATTTGTGCTAATAAACTGGAAAAACTTCAAGTGTAGTAGAAAGCTGAGAGACAATTCATTAATAGGTATGGTTTTGAATTTTTGAAGAAAAGATAGCAATAGGAAATTTCTAAAGCTTAGAAGCTCAAATGATGAGATTTTGCTAACATTAGAAAGCTTTGCAAAAGTTTGTGATCTATTCATTGGATAATATAAGAAAACAATATGTATGCATGTACACATATAAATTAACAGTCAATATATATATTAGATTCTTAAAAGCAATAAACTCTCAAATCTTCATAAAATTCTACTAAATTTTCTTCTTTTTCTTCTTTGTTCTAGTGTGAAATGACTAAAGTTCTTTTTTAACTTGGGAATATAGAAAAAATACTTAAATGCCCTTCTAATTAATGCACTGTTAAATATCATGTAAATCTCTATCAGATTGGCAAGAGGGCCATAAAAGCAAGAGTAAGTTACGTTACTTCAATTGATCTTTTATTGTCACAGAAGAGAAAAATTCAAACTTATTAAACAGAGCATCTTGGCTTATATCCAAGCCACATGTAAGTCTATTCTCTTGCACGTCAAAACGATAACGCAAAGAGAAAAATCACAAAGAATGACTTGTAGTACTTTTGTTAGTCCCAAAAAAGAACGTAACAACAAAGAAAAATTTTTTTTTGATAAAGTGACGCTCAAGTGGGAAGGTAGGGACAAGTTTCAACTTCACATGACAATTTGAATTGCAATAATAATAATAATAATAATAATAATAATAACCTTCACATGACTGTGTGGAATATTCTGAGTGGCTGTCTCTGAAAAACCAATATTGAGAAGAGGAAGATGCGGTTAGAATACCAATGTTTGAGTGACAAATATTGCTATTTGTTGAATCACGAGTGATATAAACACCAAGCATTTTTTTGTCCAATTATATACAAACAAATGTTACTAAGTAATACGACTAAATTATAATCGAGTTAAAAAAAAGAGATAAAAGAAAAGGAAAAATCAAATCAGAGAAAAGCTACACGCTCTAATACTTGTTAGTTTAATAGTTTTTAAGCAATTGTCTTTCGGATTATAAGGCAATTAATCTGACTAAACTCATTGTATTATGTTTTTTTTAATTAAAAATAAATAAATAAAATCACATAATTACACATAATTCATTTTTTTTTAGTTTGTTTTAATTGAAATTATAATGTAAGGGGTAAAGTAGGTAAATTCAAATTTTATGAAGTAAAATAAGAGTTTTTAAAATTCTGAAACTTAACTAAGAATGAGCCTAAAATTCGGAAGGTATAAACGAAAATATTTTTTTCTATAAAGGTTTTTTTTTAGATGAAATTTATAGAGATAGAAGATGGACCAATCTTTTTTTTAGGGAACCAATCTATGAGTTAAGAAATTAAAAAAAAAAAAAAGATGAGCCAGTCTTAGAAAAAGTTAAAGATTCATTTCGCGTTTCAGTTTAACTCCAACTAAATTATATTTTTTTCATTTCAGTTTTTGTCTTTATCTGAAAATTTAACAAAATTTATAATTAGTTTTTAAAAAATCAACTAACTTTAACTTAAAAATTTCATATCCAACCGGCGAAGCAAACTCTGGCTTAGGCCTTCTATGTTGTACTGACATTTACAAAGTGGCCACACATTCATAGGTAAGATAGATCAATGAAATGAGCACCCAACTGTCTGTGTCCCCCCCAAAAAAGTTAATTGCTATGTAGCTCTTTGGTCTTATTCAGAATGTGATCTTTGATTGCAATGTCACGTTATCTTGTGTCCATTTTTTTGGCCCATATCCTCTCTAGTTGAGAAAGAGATGAAAGTGAAGACGAGAAGGATACACTAGGGATTGTTCTATTGTGCTGAGAGAAGTACTCCCGATGCCGGAAGTGGTAAAATGTACAATCTCCGTTGTAAAAGTGACGTTAGGTAGGGAAGTGTTCTTGTCTGTAAGAAAAAAAACTGTAAATGACGAGATCATCTCTATATTATTTATTTATTTTTTAATAAAAAATATATATCATTTACTTCAATAATGTGTAAATATACTATTTATTTATTTAGCTTGAGTTATTTACTACGAACAAAAACTTTGTGGTTTTTTTTTTTTTTTTGGCTATTAAATTGAAGCTTGTAATTTGGTATCTTCTTCTGTCTGATGATAGTGAATCTGAACATTGTAAAGTTCAAACCCAAGTTGTTTTTAGCTGACTTTTAAGTCCCTCTTTTGTCTTAAGTCCATCATTTGTGGCAGATGATTGGTACTATGATTGTCCACTTATGTGGAAAAGCTGTGGACAACGTTTTCACACCAATTCAAGTTCTAAAAGTAGTTTGAACAAGCGGCAAATGAATAAAAGACTTTTCTTATCATTCCTTATAAGATAAATCAAAAGTTAAAAAAGAAAAAGCAAAGCATGTTACTACAAAAGCAAAGTGGCACTCAATAAGCCTCTAAGTATATCTTTACTAATTTTTACTTCTAGAAAGAGGGACATCAGGATCCTCATGTCTTTTTCTAACGTCACTGTTAAAATATATTAAGATGATAAGATCACTGTAAAACGAGAACGTGACAGTTCACACTTGTATCAACAATCCCGTACAATCAAATCTACGACGGAAAGGAGCGAGAATTATGGAGTAATAATTTCTTATCACTATGCCATCAGTACTGGCGTAAACCTATTCATGACGAACTTCTATGGGCTTGTGACTCTTTCGTCGTTTCAATGGAAGAAGGCTCAATCTGAGTCAAGGGCAAAACCCCAATTGCAGGCTTGCCCACAAGATGAGCTTCATCAGCTGATTTATTATTAGCCCCTAGATCTCGGAACTTCTTGTAGATATCACCTTCGTAGAACTTTCTAGTCCTGACAACCAAAATCGCAGAAACCAAGGTTCCAAACAAATTGACCACAGTGATTATGATAAAAGCCAATCTATAACAACCAACCCCTTTGCAAGTCAAGTCCTGCCCTGGCTTCCTTGTAAGCCCCTGAGCTTTCAATTGCCTCAAAGCCTCTCTATCATACAAACGACCCGTCACCAACACGTTGAGAATGTAACACCCGATCGGGCTCGCCAAGCCGCCGCAATTGTGCACAGTGGCATAGTATTTGAGTCCAAAGATCTCGGAAATGATTGCGAAGATCAAAGGCCATTGTGCTCCGAAGCAGAACCCGATGATCACAGAGGCAAAGTAGAGGGAGTTTGGGATAGGGAAGGCGATCAAGAGGTGACCGACGCAGGCGAAGAGAAGCACGAATGTGAGCATGAGAGGACGCGGGAACTTGTATTTTGTCAATAAGATTTCAGAGGCAAAGCCCGAGGTCACTCTTCCGAGGTAGTTCCATATGCTGACTAGGGACACGAATGTGGTGGTTCTCTGAGCTGGGTAGCCTAGTGCGTGACCGATCTGTCCCAGGTTGTCGATCGCTGTCAATGTCCCTCCGACGCCGCAGATTGTCACCACGATGAGGATCAGCATGTCGAGGCTGAATATCGCCTGAAAAATGGTGTAGTCCTCGCCTCTCTCCGGCGGGGTAAACACGTTGGCAAAGCAAGGCGTTTGCTTGTCATCCGGAGTAGAAATTGTAGCTAATTCAGACGGTTTTGCGGCTACGTCAATTTGTAGCTCATGATGATGGGAAGAGGAGAGGAGGAGGAGTACTAGAAATCTTCCGGAGAACTAATTCTTCTTTGATGACAACGGCAATAGGTAGGAAGAGTAAGAAAATCACAACTGAAGAGCAACTAACATACTCAACTCTACTGAAGCTGAACTTGTTTTGAATTATGATCAGAACCATGAGGAACCCGGCAAGGCTAAGAGAGATGTATAGGAGATTGTAGAAGACCTTGAGCTCGTTCGCTTGTCGGAGGGTCTTGATGATCCGAATGATTCGGAGAAAGACGAAGGAAACAGCGGCAGGGAGACAAGCAATGAGCAAGATGAGAGACTCGGAGTTGGCTCCATAGAAATGGTACAATTGAGTGATAATAGCGCCACTTAGGCCAACAAAGCCCTTCAATAGCCCCAACACACTTCCTCTATTCTCAGGAAAGTTCTTCACACAAGTCACCATAGCCCCGGTATTGGCATAAGTTTGGGAATTAGCCCCAATACAAATGTACAAGCACATTTGCCACACCCGGGGCTTGGCAATTCGGTCAGTGACGGCGAGCCAGATCATGAAGTAGCCGAAGAAGTTCATGACAACTCCGATGAAGAGCACCACCCCCGGCGGCATGATCTCGTTGATTAGGCCGGCGAAGATGCCGACATTGGCGCCCAAGTCCTTGAAGAAGCTCAAGAGGTTGAGTGTGGTTTGGTCATAGCCTAAAGAGCTCTTGATGTCTGTGGAGTAGAGACCAAACATGTATGTTGCACCAGCCACGGACATGACTAGTATTGAGGCAAAGAACATGAACCATCTTCCTTGAAGGACTTGATAAGCGAAACTATGGCGAAAACCGCCATAACCGGATGAAGTGAAAGCTGCTACAACCATGTTTCCCTAACTTTTTTTTTTTTTCTTTTTCTTTTTTGGAGTTTTCTCTTGTGGTAAGAGGGTTGGTTTTTTCAGGACTTTAGGTGTATGAGATAGGCTTATATAATACAGAAAAGAGAGTTTCAGGCTGACTAGCTAGTTGACTGCTGTGGATGGTGGATTCCTGGGAAATGGATGAGAAAAAAAATTAAAATTAAAAACATGTGAACGGATTCATGGTTCAATGTCTGTTGTAATTTTGTCCACATTATATTATGCGGCCCAGATGCTAGAAAAAGATGTCCAACATAATTTCTTTTTTTGGATTGATTCTAGAGAAAGTCCATTTTAACGAGCATTCTTTTCTTCTCAAACATTCTTTCTCTCTTTTTTTTTTTTTTAAATGAAAAATAGATAAATAATGTCTTCACGTTCACTATTTTTTTAGACTTTTAATAACTATCAATTCAAAATATATACAATCTATCAATAACTCATATAAGTTAAGAAATACACTCTTACGAACCGTAGGATTCGAATCTTGAATAGATCATGAAAAAGAAGGCTCGAAAAAAGACGTCTTCATTGCTATAGCAACACCACTTGTAATACAACTTCCCAAAGAATGACCTAATAACTGTGATATGTACCGCCACTATTTTCGTCATAGCCTCTTGAGTGTTATGCTCAGGATATTTTTGGTTCTATGTGGCTTGTTATGCCGAAAAGTTTGACATGAGTACCAAAATCAGACGATGTTTAAACCAAATTGATAAACCCAATAATATTGTGGGTATTATCCAAAATCCCATTTTTCGTTTATTAAAAATAAATAAATAAATAAATAAATAAAGAATAAACAATGAAACAATCAGGGTTCGTTTGGTAAATGAGTTGAGTTTAAAAATTTTAAGTTTGAGTTGAAAATTTTAAGTTTGAGTTAAAAATTTTTATTGACTCTTCAGAAAAAACAAAAACTTTTTCAGAAAAACACAAAAATTGAGATGAACGAGTATATTTTAATTTGAGATGAACTTAATATCAAACAAGGCCCGAATGTTTATAATAATACCCACCCTATTCAATTCACCTTACAATGTGTTTGAATAATAGCATCACTATCTACGTCATGTTCTTTGTCTCTCTATTTATAGAGATATGACTATTCATAGAGATATGACAATAAGATGTGCAATATTGAAAGATCAAGCACAAAATCAGCAAATGTGTGATATGAAGATTCAAACATCCAATTGCTTATAAAAAAGAAAAAAAGAAAATTCAAAACTTCAATTGTTATAATTTAACGACACAATCATTTTATTGGACCACAATATGGTTACGTTGTGTGAGAATTCAATTGTAAACTTCCCGTATATGATTACTAGAGAGATAATGAATTAGTAGCATTCTAGTGATTTAATATCTTAGCTAACCTTCCAATGTAAGCAAACCAGCGAAGAAAACAAAAACTAATTAAACAAGAAAGAAATATTTAAATTATATTTAACTAATAATTTAAACTACAAATGAATCTTCACCTCCTTTTTTTTTTTTTTAATTCTAGACTGGGAATATTAGTTAGGTTAAATACAAAAATTACCCAAATGTTGTAACAAGCATATTTTTGTATGTAATATTTACTCCAAAAGAGAAAATTTAGAATCTTTGACAATTATAAAATTATCCAATATTGTAAAATAATTTGATTTTTGTACAAATAAATAGTTGAATTTCATCTTAGAGATATATTCTTTTTATAATTTACTAAGATCCATATAGTAATTCTGCTACAGATGTGAGACCAAAAAGCCAATAATTCATGTTCAACATCAACTTCATTAATTGGAAATATGAAGGCAAAAACGTTAAGCATTTTTGTGCTTGGTCATTTCTTCACTTTTCTTTCCATTTTAGATTTTACATATTTGTGCTAGTTGCTAAGAGACTTGCATATTATTTGCAAGTGGGTTTGAAAAAGAAGTAGCATGTGGTTGACATCCAACCCTACTTAGTTTCCAATCTTTAGTTAGTTAACTCTCTTCTGGTTTGTTTGGTGATTTAATTTAACTCTAATTAAACTGTATTTTTTTCAGTTGAATTTTTGTCTTTTTTTTTTTTTTTTTTTTTGCCTGAAAGCTCAACAAAAATTATAATTGTTTTTGAAAAGTCAATCAAATTTAACTCAAAAATTTTAACTCCAAACTGACGACCAAATAGAATGTTATTTTTATTTTATTTTTATTTTTTTGTCTTTTCATGTATTTCTGGCCCCTTTGGGTTTAGACTTTGATGGAAATGACTCAACATGACAGGTTCTTTTCCAAAACAAACAAACCGAGATGTACAAACTCCTCCATATAATAAGCTTAAAAAACAAACTAAAAAATACATCAATATATCGGCCGGCTTGATTAAAAAAAGTGTAGTTTGTGCATGACATTGCTTACCAACCAAGAACCAAGAAACTAGATTCCCTCCAAACAGATAGACCAAGAAAGTTTATATCCATCTAAATAACGGATAAATTAAGCATAAACTTGGACTTAATCATGTATTTATTAGCTCCAACTCTAGACAATCTTACAGGGAGAGTTAGAAAGAGGAAGCACTTGGTCCCCAAAAAAATGGCGCTCGAGTTTGATTCATGGCAAGAGTTGAGGCTCTTTGCCTTGCATGTATTTGCAAGCCGATGGTTCACGGTCTTTGCCACGCTCTTGATAATGAGCGTCAATGGCTCAGGTTACATGTTTGGTCTCTACTCAAACAACATCAAATCGTCATTAGGCTACGACCAAAGCACGCTTAATCTGATAAGCTTCTTCAAGGACTTGGGAGGCAACTTGGGGGTCTTTGCGGGACTCATCAACGAGGTCTCCTCACCTTGGGTGGCCCTGTTGATCGGTGCAGCCATGAACTTCTTTGGCTACTTCATGATATGGATGTCCATCGCTGGTCATGTTGCGAAACCTCACATTTGGCAAATGTGTCTTTACATCTGCATTGCGGCGAATTCGCTCTCATTCCCCAATACTACTGCACTAGTCGCTTGCGTTAAGAATTTCCCAGGAAGCCGAGGAAGCGTTATAGGGCTCTTGAAGGGACTGATTGGCCTAAGTGGCGCGATCTTGACGCAGCTTTACCATGCCATCTATGGAGATGATTCAGAGGCTCTTGTCTTGTTCATTGCGTGGCTTCCAGCTGCGGTTTCCTTGGTTTTCCTCCAAACAATTCGTGTCATGAAGAGTGCCCGACAACCAAATGAGCTGAGAGTCTTCTGTAACTTCCTCTATGTATCACTTTCTGTTGCAGCATCTATCATGGCCTTAATTGTTATACAAAATAGGATACGTTTTAATAGACTCCAGTATGCAGCAAGTGCTTCTGTGGTTTTGGTCCTACTCTTCCTCTCGCTTTATGTCGTCGTTAAGGAAGAATTGAAATCGTGGAAGCATAAGAAGCAAGCTTTGGAAGACCATTCCAAATTCACGTTAGTTATTGAAAAGCCTCGAGTGTCATCAGAACCACCGCTGGACATTAGTGAAAACACGGCAACCTTGGAGCCACAGCTGACAACAGACGGAGCTTTTACGAGTTCACAGAGGCCATACTTAAGCTGGCTGAAGAAAATCTTCAAGGCACCGGGCAGAGGTGAGGACTACACCATACTGCAAGCGGCTTTCAGCATCGACATGCTAATCCTATTCATTGCCACAACTTGCAGCGTTGGTGGGGCATTGACAGCAATCGACAATTTGGGTCAGATAGGTAGCTCATTAGGATATCCGAGTCACAGCATAGCGACCTTCATATCACTCGTGAGCATATGGAATTTTCTAGGACGAGTCACCGCAGGATTCGCCTCTGAAATTCTCCTGACAAAATACAACTTCCCCCGTCCCTCAATGCTCACTGTAGTGATTCTACTCTCCAGCTCTGGCCATCTCCTAATAGCCTTTGCTGTACCGCATTCTCTTTACTTCGCTTCAGTAATCACGGGGTTCTGCTATGGAGCTCAACTATCATTGTTGTTTACGATCATATCCGAACTCTTCGGTCTCAAATACTACTCCACACTTTACAACGTTGGAGCTCTTTCGAGCCCCCTCGGGTCTTTCATTTTCAATGTGAAACTGGCTGGCCACTTGTATGACAGAGAGGCACTAAAACAGATGGAAGCTCTTGGCCTAGTGAGGAAACCTGGACAGGAACTGACATGCAACGGAGGGAGGTGTTACAGGACAGCTTTCATGGTTATCACGGCAGTGACGTTGTTCGGGTGCATTATTTCATTCATTTTGGTGCTTCGGACAAGAAGGTTTTACAAAAGTGACATCTACAAGAAATTTAGAGAGGAAAGGTCTCTAGTCGAAACTGAGATTGCACCCACTGGAAATGGAAACAGAACAGTGGAAATAGCAAACAATGCAGCTGTAAGCACCAGTTCTACTGTCACCGTCGCTGCATCACCAGAAACACAACCTCCAACCAACAAAAAATCATAGATCTACCATGCATTTGGCTTAAAAAGAAATTTGTCATATAACGTATTTGACTATATATTCTCCTCTAGGATCACTTCAGTACTTGTATTGTTTTCCAATTCCTACAATTTTCCTTTTCAGAAAAGTAGCAGCCGATTCGCATGAATAGGACTAGTTAATAGAATTGTCAACTAAATACCTTAAGCAGAATCAAAAACTCTATATATCTGTCGATAAGCACCAGTAGAGAACAGTTTAACACCAGCTCAGCTAGAAAAGAAAACTGCTTACCATAAGAAAATGCTAAAAGGGTCGAAATACACTATGCATTTCCTTTGTTGTCTGCCTGTCTTGAGAGAAACTCAAACAGCTTCTCATACCAAGAGAACACTTAATCGGAAACATTCAATTATCTACAAAACGAGTCTCTGCCTGCCTCAGGTATTCTGATAAACAATTTGCATTGCTAGTTCTATTCCATCTCCTGTCCCATCTTACTGAAGAAAGAATCAACTATCTCAAACCCAAATTTAGTTTCATTAGACATTCAAGTTCGAATTCTTCAATTATTAAAGCTAAGAAAGCGAGCGAACTACATAAGGTCAATGGCAACAGACATAGAACCTAACTAGAAATTGCCTCCTCCACATGAATCAGAAATTGAAAAAACTGTCCAACCGTTGCAAACAGAAAATCATCCTAATAAAGAAACAAACGACCCGCCTCAGTACCGATCGTATGATGATAGATGGTCTCCCCTCCTATGACGGTCATAAGGACCGGTCCTATCTCTGTAGCTTCCCCTGTCAGAACGATCTGGCCCTCCACTTCCATACCTGTCACCACCAGGTCTTGGTCCTCCATCTCTGAAATAACCTCTTCCTCCGCCATACTCATTTTGAAGCTCCCGATCGGCATATCTATCACCTGCATAGCCTTCATGAGCAGGTGCATACCTGTCACCGTATCTATCACTGGTAAAACGGTCATGGCTCTCATACCTACTATCTCTAACATCCAAATGATCCCTGTCTCCAAAACGTCCACGACTGAAGCGATCATCATAAGGGTCCAACCTGAAACGATCTCCACGTCCACCTCTGCCAGAGCCAAACTGCGATGAGAAACGTCCCCCACCATCACCCAAAGGGCATTCACGGGCAAAATGTCCAGGACGACCGCACTTAAAGCAGTCTGAAGAACGCCCTGCCAATCTGTCTCCTCCCCTGTGACTGCCACCTGAAATATAGTCCCTGCCATACTCAAAACCAGCATCTTCATCCCCCGTTTTTGGCTTTGCCTTGTTCACTGAGATAACCCGACCGTCTAACTCCCGACCATTCATGTCACTAATTGCATCATCCATAGCTCGATGATCAGCAAAGGTTACGAATCCAAACCCACGGGGGCGACCAGTGTCTCGGTCTGCCACCTAAAAAACACCATAGCTAATCACAATACTGAACTGAAATGCACAACAAGACAGTAACAATAATTCAACTTTCTGATTAAATCATCAATTATGTTCAAAAAAAAATAATAGTAATAATAATAATCAACAATTACAATTAAATTAGTCAAAAAAAAAAAAAACAATTACAATTAAATTCATGCTCCCACGAAACAAAAATCATGGAAAAATTGAATTCTATGGAATTTGTAAACTCATAATAAAAACTCTTTAATAAACTTAAAAAGTAAATAAATTTTGTGGTTGTAGCCTCTAATGATGTGATCTAGCATTTGAACTATGTATTTAAATATAGTTTGCATGAAAATTGAACAATAACCTCATCATAACTAAAGGCAAAAATAATCCACAGATAAAAAATATTAAAAAAAAAAAAAGTTCAGCTTTGTTTTCTAATACTCAATTTGGCGCCTGATCTCCCCTAATTTTTCCAAAAACAGGGAAATTCTTAAGAAATCATAAACTTAAAAAAAAAAAGTTAAATTTAAAGTCTTTGAACAAAGGAAAAAAAAAAAAACTTGAATTACACGTCTATATATATATATATATAGACTATAGAGAGAGAGAGAGACTATAGAGAGAGAGAGAGAGAAGGGAAGGATCATACGACACATTCGAGAACATGGCCGTAGCGACTGAAAGCATATTGAAGTTGTCGGTGAGAGGTCTCCCATGCGAGTCCTCCCACAAATACCCGATTCTCTTCTCTCCCACTCATGTCCTCACAATCACCACGTCATCTTCCTAATTTCAATTACCAAATTCAAACCCCCCACCAAAAAAAAAAAAAAAAAAAAAAAGAGAAATTGAAGTAAATTGTTCAATTCTGGAGATAAACCCTAACTGATGAGTTTCTGTGAGAGAGAAGAAGAGTAGAAACTGTAATTTGTACCAACCGCTGTGAGTTTGCAGCTTACGTTTCTCCCGTCTTGGCCAATGGGCCGTACAAGGTTCTGAAGTTCGGTGCTTTAAGTTGAGCCTTTTTTTTTTTTTTTCTTTTTTTTTTCCTTCTAAGAATAATTTCATTTTTGGTCATCGAATTATAAATTAATCTTATTTTAGGTCCTAAATTTTAGAACGTTTCACAATAAGTTATTGAATTTTCAATTTATCTCATAATAATCTTTCAGTTCAAAATACTACTAAAACATGAACTATAATTATCGTATTAACAACAATAGGTGTTTAATTTCAAATAATTCAATTCAAATCAAATCTAAATTTTTTTTGATTTTTTTGAAAATCTATATTAAATTCATTTTTCTATCGTACATACTATCAAATATTACCTTTAACACAAAGTTTTTTTCTTAGGGGATTTAACATAAACTATTTAAATACATGTTTTATTTCAATATCTATTTAAATTTACATTAAAATATAAACATTCATTTATTCAAATGTAATATGTGATTCAAACAGATCATAACGTTGCATATTTTTCAATAATTTATAACTTTCAAAATTAAAATTAATATTTAACAAAATACTTTAAATCGTAAAAATGATAAAATTAATTGCTACTAAAACTCACTTTTAATCTTTACATGACTTACATTTCATATTTAAGAATAGAACGAACGGATAATAAGAGACAAATTATTCAATTGAAAACCTGTAAGAGGAAAAAAATTATTATAAAGAAAGTTAGGTGACAGAAAAATCAAGCGAGCTACACGGGCACGCGAACGGTTGGATGTTTATGAGATCACCGACTTCCTTTGACAATCAGTTGGGCGTTACAAGTGATGAAGGATTTTCAAAATTTTATAGAGATAAAGCTTTCTTTTTGCATAAAACTAAAAATTGATTAAAATATTCGAGGCACAAAGTTTTTTTGCTTCGTATAAAAGTCAAATTCCAACTTTAAAATTCCAACTCAGTTTTTGACTTTCTAAAAAATTAATAAATCTCTCAACTAGTTTTTAAAAAATTAACCAACTTCAATATAAAAATTTTAACTCAAACCGATGTTCCAAACACATGATTAGTTTTTAAGGATTGTGGATAACATGAAAGAGAATATTTTTACTTGATGTAATTTTCTTTGTAAAATTTTAAGTTATCGCGTGATAGATACGATAATATCTATTAATTTTTAAAAATTCTTCGTTAATTTTAATGTTAAGGATTAAAGTTGTAAAAAACAAAACCTCATGGAGTAATAGGCCAGAATTAGTACAAAAATGACACAATACTCACAATTTAAGAACTAAAGGTGTGAATAATCTTTTTTTTTTAAATTAAAAATAAATAAGTAGTGTACTCACACCGTTTTAGGTCCCACCTCACAAAATAAAAATACTTGCAAAATCCTATGATCCTCTACTGAATGAAAAAGAGTTATAGAGATATCATTCTTCAAACGTCCAAGTATTTTATATGTATGTATATTTTAATTAAGTGAGTTCCTACATTAGGACTTGTTGTTTTGCATAGTTGGTAAAAACTGTTAATTTTACTTGTTAGATTAATTTTTTAAAATTTCAATATATAATTTGAACACAATTTTGTGGGTTAGTTGCGAATTTTGATTGAGAATAGAAAACGCAGTAATTTTTTCTTTTTGAAGTGTCGTATTGAGATTTTAAGAACTTTCATATTTCAAAATCATATTATTTTTTCTATTTCCTTGGTTGTTTTTGCTATAAATTCTCATTTTCATTTATATTCTTTTTTTGAACTCAGAGGTGGTGTATTCATTTTATTTGGTTACAAGTAATGAACATTTATTGGTCCTCGAATTTCATATGGATTATAATTTGTTCTTATTATTTTCTTCATTAGGAGCAGTTTCATTTAAAAATAAAATAAAATGTTAGAAACACTAATACTAATATCAATTTATAAATATAACTATGATATATAAATTGTTATTAATAATTTTTTAAAATTAATAGATTATATCTACAAATAAAAATATGATAATTTATCGTCACATAAATTACTACTCTAAAATTGAGATTTAAATAGATTTTTATAACACTACTCTTTTTCCATCATTGTCGTTTTTTTTTTCCGGAATATTAGTTATTATTTATTCTATGATCGGTCCCATAAAGTGATTCAAAGTCACAATTAATATGTGGTTAATTAATTCAACAAGACAAAACACAGACGAAAAATGGCAAATTAATTAGGTTACACAAGCTATATATATATATATATATATATATATATATATTAAGGAATTACAAGCTATTCTTTCTCCTTGGTCATTATTGGCAACAATAACTCATACGATAACACTAATCAGCAGCTTGTGGCTGATCGACTTCGTTGATTTGAAGATGAACTCGGAAGATTGGCCCTTCAAATTAAAGTAATTTTTAACGATGGATATATAAACTCAATAATCCAAAGGGTACGTTACCTCGTTAGGGTAAAAAAAAAAAAAAGTACGTTCCTGTTTAAAGTGACTCTACACTTATTCGTGGCCAAATAAAATGGCATTTGTCATTTTTTTTAATTAATTTCTTTTAATACACTACGGGATGGAACTTGCATCCTTTTAAACTCAAAAATTCCACTCTATATCCGTCTTATGATGTTTGACCAAACTGATAAAGTTATGAATAGGAGAAAGTAATTATTTAACCCAAATTTAAAAATTATTATATCACCATTATATTAAAATTTGATATCAGATCAGTCTAACACAGAATAAAATTAAAATTTATGTCATATTTATTAAAAATAAAGAATTTGTATCATATTAAATAATGGATAAAAAAGATAAGTACCTCAATGACATAAATTTAAATATCATTACATCAATATGATATAAAAAAATAATATTACATTTATATGATATTAAATTAAAGTAAATTAAAATTTATGTCATATTATTCAAGACGAAGGAGTTTGTGTTATATTAGTTAATAAAAAAAAGGTGGTTATTTGAATAATTTTCTTAAAAATTTTTTTTTTTTGTGGATCCGGTTGGCCCATAGAAGGAAGCAGACCAGACCGAATGAAGAAAAGGATGGTCCAACTAGGTCATATAGCCTGGCGAGCCACTGGCCGTTCCACACATTTATAGAGTAATTTTTTTTTTTTAATAAGAATCTCAAAATAAGGAAAACTTAAAAATAATAGAAAAAAAATACCCAAGAAAAAGAAAGAAAAAAAGTTCAAACAAGAAAGGAAACTAAGCAAAAATCTGGACCAAATTACGAAAACAAAAAAAAAAATAAAATAAAAACGGGCAATTCAGAAATCAATATAGTCTAGTGGCGAGACACCACTTTTTACTAAGTTGTAAATATGAACATTCTTAGTTCGAAATTCACGAAAAGAACTTCCAAATTTTTCTATTAATGAGACTTATAACTTGCCTCGTTTAAAAAAAAAAAAAAATGCACAGTTCGAGTTCGAATTTCACTAAAATAACTTCCGAATTTTTTTTTTTTTTAATTTATAGGACCTAAAGCCTGTCTCGTAACCAAGAGACACAACAAGACAGCAAAGAAACGGCAAAACTACAACTATTTTTTTAGGTTAAAAACCTCAAATAATGTCAGCACGACAGTAATATTTGCCGTTGCCATGCATAATGCGTCTCAGAAACAGCACTCAAACAGTCAAATATACAGCAAGAGATATCAAATAATATATATATATATATAGATGTATATATAGAGACAAAATAGTACATATTTTAGTACTGTATGTGTGTAGCCGGCTACATTGTAAAATGTTATTTTTGTAAGATTAGCTGCTAAATATCAGGTCATTTTGCATTAAACTATGTAGATGCAGATTTCAACTTTGTTGAATATTCTCCAAATATATTGAGACAAACATGAAATAGGCATGTTGCATCTAATGACTTTAAGCTACTTTCATTAGATTAAACGCTCATAATTAAAAGATATTTGATACATATCTAAAGATTTAGAATAAAATCTTGTCTATGATACGGTCTTTTATTTTTATTTTTTGACAAAAGTCAAAACGCTTGTTTACACGGTACAAAAGCTTACAAACAACACTTTTCTATACTAAACTATTAGAGAGGATTAGAATGAAATATTGCCAAAGGAATATTGGCGTTCAAGCCGCTTCAAGTGTATCCAATAAATATCATATTATATTTAAAAATATAAATATAATATAATTCTCAATTCAGCGACATCTAACCTATTGATTATAATATATTGTGTTCCTTTAATACGTCTTAATTGCATATTATTAAGATATTATATGATACACGCTTATGGTTTTTCTTGTATATGTTCTGTCAATTGCTACTTGACAAAAGTAGTAGTCAATATTAAATTTGTTGTTCAACCATAACGTAGGACTTTTCTAAACATAAGAAAAGCAAATCCTTGCAAATATATATATATATATATTTTTTATAGAGAAGGATTAAAAAAAAAAAAAAAAGCTTTAAAGTTGTTTTTCTTAGAGAAGAAAGGCTTTTGTTTTGCAGTCTGCCATCTGTGTACAAAGCACTCTAATGAAACAAAATAAGGGCATTATAAGAGTGGAAATTCACAACACGGTTAACTCTTAAAATTTCCTTTGTTCTTCATCGCTGGGTGATCTGCCGGTGTGCCTACAAGAGAGACTCCGACGCTAAATTCAGTTAACACAAGATTTTTACGAACGCAAGTCATTTCAAATTCACATATTCAAATCTCTTTCATTTTAAAAAAAACTCAAACTTTCAAAGTAAATAACTTGCTTATTTTAAATCGAAACGAATATTTTTTTTATTAAATTACATGAAATGATGAGAAAAAAAATAAAATACTATCTTAATAGTTTTTCTCTGAATACAGTTTAAATTTTTATACATTTTGCTGTTCATTTTTAACTAAATATATATTTACAAACATTTACTCATTTTAATAAAAAAAAAACTTTAAAACTCCAACTGTAATTAGTGTTCCAAACTCCCCTAATTAAAGTCAGGATGAATAATGTACATCTTATGAATGCAAGTTCAACTATTTATAATCTTAAGTGGATTATAAGTGCCTACAAGTTTTTTTTAAATCAGAAAATATATTTCAGTTATAACTTAATGACATCTAATTGTGAGTCCATATGATTTATTCTCCTAAGATCATTTACGATCGATTTGCTAGTAGATTAATGTGGGATTCTTACCATGTTTTTACCCAAAAAAAAAAAAAAAAAGTACACCTATTTGTAAGAAAGATGGCCAATCAGTTCCCATTCCCGAATGTCCTTTTTTTATTTCTGATAATGTCTTTCCTTAATTCTCCTGTGAAGATTGGACATGTATCATCATGGTGTCATAATGTGGATCCCACAAGTGGTTCGACCACTCCAACGGGGTTAAGAGGTCGAGAATCTTTTTCTATTTTGAACTCTCGAGGGTCGAAATAAATTGAAATTTTGATCTAAAACATTCATTTATTTATTTATATCTTTGATTTTTTTTCCCTTTACATTAAACTAGGTCTAATATAAAATTCGTTTCAACTTTTAAAGTTTAGAGATTAAGAAATTATTAATCTTTAAAAGAAATGACCGATATAACAGATGAATTTATATAGTAATATATAATGGTTAAAATATGAAATTTAAAAGAAAACCTTAGGTTATCAAGTTAATTTTCTTTGAGTATAGCCCCAATCATACACCTTTATATATATAAGATGTTGCATTAATCATGCCATTTTATACATGGAAATACATTTAACCGTTCAGATATTGACATTTAAAATTAGATATCTTGTATCATAGTTAACAGGTCTTCAAATTGACATTTGAAGTTTTATTTGGTTGAAAATCAATCATGATAACCTCCTGATACATAAACATTTTTTTTAAAAAGTGATATATTACATTGCTTAATATGATTTATATATGACATTGACTATAGCTCGTTTTCTTTATGAAAATACATATATGTTTCATGTCAAAACGTGTCCATATTGTGATTTTACTGTAATTCCTTGAATTTTCAGAATCTGTATTCCCAAAAATTGATAGTACTTCCTTGTAAAAATCTGAGCAATGCTTTATGTCACGGCGGAAAATTACCACCAAACTTTTTAAATTAAGTACAAATTAAAATTTCAAGTTTGAGATCAAATGATTATAACAAATGATCCCATATACAGACATATATATATACAGGCACATATATACATATGAAATAAATCCGGAGGGGTGTCTGAACTATAAATAGTGATAAATTTTTTTTTAGAGTACCTTTAATGGAATGGTAAATTATTATGTTAGTGATAGATTTTGATATTTTGATCCCAAAAAAAAAAAAAGTTCTTTAATAAAGTGTTTATTTTTTATATTAAATTTATCTTGTGCTAAATTTAGTGATAAAGTTCTCACTAAGTAAAGCAATTATTGAATTTTGTATTTAATTATTATTGTTTGATTTCTAACTTTTCCATCTAATCATTACAATTTTATCTTTTTTTTTTTTTTTTACTTATTAACTATTGCTTTACTTTTACGAATTCCAAACTTAATGGTGATTATAAAAGGTAGATCTAATCTAAAAAATTGTATGATGCTTTGGAGTGTAATGATTTAAATATGTTATTTTCATACTTTTTTTGTAACAAATATGCATTAACATTGACATATAAATATACAGTAATATGCTAATTTGTCATGATTACATATATAATGTTTATTTTTTATGTCAATTTTCTCATGTGCTAAATTTAATGACAAAGTTCTCACCAAGTATATCAATTATTGAATTTTGTATTCGATTGTTATTATTTGATGTCTAACTTTTCCATCTAATCATTAAAATTTTATCTTTTTTAACTTATTTAAACACTAATGCTTTATTTTTACGAATTCCAAACTTAATGATGATCATAAAAGGTAGATATAATCTAAAAAATAGTTTGATGGATTGGAGTATAATGATTTAAATATATTATTTTCACACTTTTTTTTTGTTTATAACAAATATGCATTAACTTGGCATATACAGTAATGTCCAAGGGAAATGTTAGTTGTAAGTTGGTTGCGAAGTCGCCTGAATGATATCCTGCGGTGCTCGCCATCACGAGATTTGAGATTGTGCGTGGTTTGCTTGTATGATATGAGGAGAAGTTGTTTGTTATAAATGTTAGTGTTGTGGCAACTAGGATAAGGAGATGTTTTTGATTAATCACTGATTTATCATAATTAATTATTGTTTTATAAATAGTTGATTATTAGTTAAACGTGTTACTATACTAAGTAATCATTTTGCAAACTTTAAAAAAAGTTCATTATAATTTGTTATATAACAAATGATTACCAACATTTAAATTTTTATAAACTCCAATTATCCATCGTAAAAACGACGTAGGACATTCCATTTAGATAGTTACTTAGTATAGTAGTAGCACCGTCGAATCTGGACCTTACATTCAGGTCTTTCTTTCCCAAGAACCTTGACTTGTCCTCGTCACCATCCTTTTGTCTTTGTCCAACCTTTTTTATTAGTCTATGTGACCCAGTTTTCCAGCAGACGCCAACTATTGCCGGCCGTTTGATCACTTTGTTGTCTCTCTCTTCCTCTCCTACTCACTTATATTCCTATCATGGGTGTTCAACAACTTTATTGTTGCATTTATATACTAAATTTGTATTAGAGAGCAAGGTTGTCACATTATTCAAACACCAGTGATCATGGAGGAGGAGGCTAGGAAGTTGGAAGAGGGTCTTGTGAGCAACACAACACTTGTCAAGGCAGAAAAGAAAGGGGAGATCATTAGCCATGTCCATAACAAGGAAGTGATCAACAAAAGTGACCCTGGGGACGCCATCGATAGCCACAATCAAAACGATGAGAAGAACGCTAAGGCGGCCGAGGTGCAACCTCTGGTTCAGCAGAAGAGCAAGAGAGTTGCAACCTTGGATGCCTTCAGAGGCCTTACCATTGTGGTATTTGTGATAAGATCACTAATTCTCGACATGAGAACTTATGTTTTAATTTTGATTTATTTAGAAGTACTAGAAATTATAAATTTAACTTTTTTTTTTTGTGTGTGGCTAACGAATGGTAATGTGTGTGTGTGTGTGTGTGTATGTATTTATGTAGTTGATGGTGTTGGTAGATGATGCTGGGGGAGCATACTCACGCATTGACCACTCGCCGTGGAATGGCTGCACTTTGGCCGACTTTGTGATGCCTTTCTTTCTCTTCATTGTTGGGGTTGCTATTGCCCTTGCTCTCAAGGTAGGGTCTTCAACTTCTAACTTGTAGGTCTTCACTAAATTTGACACTCACCCTTTCACTTTCCCGTATTTGAGAACGCCTCAAAGTAGAGAAAGGGACTCGAACCTTAGACCTCTCTTTTTGTGGGAGTCTAAAAAGTGAGCCCTCCACCCCTTTGTAGACGTTTCATAAATTTATCTGATAGAGGAAGAGTATCAACTCATGTGAGATGTGTGTGTTTAAGTAATACGAGAAAATTATAAGAGCTTTATTTGTATTCGAGTGAAATATACACAATATTTATAAAAGTATCCATTTAGATTATCAATCTCTCAAAAATTGCACTCTTAGTGTCAAATTAGTTCAAAATCAGAAAAGAATGTTGCCTTCAAATAATAAGCATAAATTAAAGTTGTTTTTCCCCCTCTAATTTTTGGTAATTAAGTTAATTAAAAGGCATCAGAAGAGAGGAACTTTAGAGGGATTTGGCCATTTAAAGGAGTCTTTTTGTAAATCTAGAGAATGCCAAACGTCACATTCACATGAACACGAGGGAGGATTTTACAATTTTTCCATATAATAGGGACACTATTTGAATTTCTTCTTAGTAACTTTTCCATTCGAACAAAATTCTTCTCATGAATTTTTATTTCTTATTATTTTTATTTTTATTTTTTGGTTGTGCAGAAAGTTCCTGAGATCAAGGCTGCAGTAAAAAAAATAGTCCTAAGAACACTAAAGCTTCTCTTTTGGGGCATTCTTTTGCAAGGTAAACAACAGAATTGAAGCAAAGCTCTTTTATGTTCATTTTAAGTCTTTTGTTAGTTTTAAATGTAGAAAACTTCTCTGTCAAGAAACTAGAAAATTTAACAAATGTTGTGCAGGAGGGTACTCCCATGCCCCCGATGATCTAGTTTACGGAGTCGACATGAAGCAGATTCGCTGGTGTGGAATTCTCCAGGTGATTTTTCTTCCCAATCTTAATTTTATTTTATTTTATTTTTTCCAAATTTTGATGTTTTCTTGTGATCTTTTTGCCTTCTCATGATCAAAAGATACAGTTCATTTCCTCTTCAATCTGCCGCCCATCTTTTTTTTTTTTTTTTTTTTAATGTTTTCTCTAAAAAAAATGTGTCGTTCATTTTCCATGAGCAGAGAATAGCTTTGGTCTACTTCGTTGTAGCTTTGATAGAGACATTCACTACCAAACGCAGACCAGCTGTTGTCGAGTCCGGTCCCATCTCCATTTTTACCGCATACCATTGGCAATGGTAAGTTATTCAGACAATTTTAGTAACAGATAAATCCTCTTAATAATGCGTTTCTAAATATTAATTCATATAAAAAATCATAATATATATTATGGAATTTGATCAAAATCCCAAGACTCAAAAAGCATTCACCAATTGCAGAGTATTTTTAATGCCTACCACGGAATTCACCAAATTTGCAACCCTTTTTTTTTTTTTTTAAATATAAATATATTTTTTCATAAGCTATATAAATAACCATAAAAAGCTAGTGTTACTAAGAGTCTCTATCTTAACTATTGCCAGGATTGGAGGGTTCATTTCTTTCGTTATTTACATGATCACAACATTTACATTATACGTTCCGGATTGGAGCTTCGTGTTACACCACGAAGATAATACAGCAGAGAAATACACGGTATGTCATGTCCTACATATATATGCACATATATAAACGTATACACACATATATATATATCAAATATACAAAGTTCCACCATTGATATGATTTGTCTCATATTTTTTAAGGTTAAATGTGGAATGAGAGGACACTTAGGACCTGCTTGCAATGCAGTCGGGTACGTAGACAGACAGGTTTGGGGTGTTAATCATCTCTATTCGCAGCCCGTTTGGAGACGCTTAAAGGTGACACAGAATTAATAGTAGTTTTCTTGTCATGTTATGGAGACAAATCTTAGTTAAGATTGATCTTTTTCTTTGGAAAAACTTGTAAGGCTTGCACGCTGAGCTTCCCGAATTACGGACCCCTTCGCGAGGGCGCTCCGTATTGGTGCCTTGCTCCGTTCGAACCCGAGGGCTTGTTGAGGTTTGTTAATTTTATCACCACAAAAAGAAGAGTTCAAAAGAGTGTTTGTTCACAAATTTGGAGTTCCAACTTTAATTCGTTTGTTGTTCGTGTTTTAGTTCAATCTCGGCTATCCTTTCTGGAACAATTGGCATCCATTATGGGCATGTTTTGATCCATTTCAAGGTTAAGAAGAACTCTATTTTATGTGTGTAATGATCAATACAATTTATTATATAGAAGTTCTTCTGTAGGATATGAAAAATACCCTACCGGGTACTCCCCAATTCTCAAGTCCTAGATTTTTATCAAATTCTATTAAATTTGTAAATTTTTCAACTTGAATATGATTTTGATGTGATTTGATTGTTTAGTAGGACATTTTTTTAATCCAAACCAAAATATCGTCACTTTATGCAGGGTCACTCTGAGAGGCTTAGGCATTGGGTTTCAATGGGGTTTGCCTTACTTATCATAGGCATAATTCTTCATTTTACTGATGGTAAGCTTCCCCTAATGAACTTAGCTATGTATTTATGTGTTTGAGTATGAACCAAAATGAGAAATGTTAAGTCCATTGATGGCAAGGAAGTTTTAACTAGAGACTTCGTTTCTATCGGTCTCAAGACTGAAGTTGTATCGCACGCAATATCTAGCTTTCGATAGAAAAAAAAAAAAAAAAATTGTTGTGCAGCCAGTTGAAGCCTAGGATTGCTAGTTGTTGAAAATCTATGGAGGCGTGAAAATAGCACAGATTCTTTTTATTCATTAAAAAAAAAAGAGAGAGAGAGAAATGTTACATTTTTTCTCCTGTTTTGCAGCCATTCCCATAAATAAACAACTTTACAGTTTCAGTTACGTATGCTTCACAGCCGGTGCAGCTGGAATAGTTTTCTCTGGTTTCTATATACTGGTACGAAAATAATGCTTTTTTTTTTTTTAAACAAAAGTTGTTAACTACTACTCACGGTGATCATCGCTATTGTGTTTTTTTTTAATAATAAATAAAAATCGACATTTGCACATTGTTAAAGAGCAAAACGAAACTAGACTTACTCTTCTCACAAGGTGCGAGCAACACCTTACCTGACAAGTGAAGTGGGACCTACCCTTGAGAGACAACTAAACCGGACCAAGTCGTGCTCTTTATCTCTAAACTAAAGTTGATACGTGAATTTGTGATTAGTTCAAAAGTACGGTGATTGTTTGAATGAATGATAGAGAACATTACTCTCTTTTTTTCCTTCTTTTTTGGTCCTTCCTGTTGTTCATGCTGCTTACTGTGATCATCATGAATAGATTGATGTTTGGGGATTTCGGACTCCATTTTTGTTTCTGGAGTGGATCGGAATGAATGCAATGCTCGTCTTCGTCATGGCGGCTCAGGGCATCTTTGCAGCATTCTTCAATGGATGGTACTATGAGAACCCAGACAATTCCATTGTGAGTATACAGCAAATCAAGTTCTTTTTATTTTGCTAGTGACATTCTTCTTCTTTTTTTTTTTTAAGTCAAAAAAAAAAAAAAGAAACTGAATGGAGAAATATAAATTATTAACAGGTCCATTGGATTCAAAAGCATGTATTTATCAACGTTTGGCACTCTGAGAGGCTCGGAACCCTTTTGTATGTGATCTTTGCAGAAATCACATTTTGGGGCGTAGTTGCAGGCATCTTACACAAATTGGGAATTTATTGGAAGCTGTAACCCATCCAAATACACGCGCACACACATATATATACATATTCAATGGAAGACTCGATTATGGGCACTTCACGTTGTTTTGCATACCAATAGAGTAAGTTTTTTTAGTTATCGGATTAAATAACTAAAGATATGTTTGATATATCGTATTATATTATATTATATTATGTAATATGTATTGTATTGTTTTGTATTATTTTTATACAATGTGCTGTTTGATTTTGTAGTGTATTAAAATATTATACGATATTATATATTGTTTGTTTGTTACCATATTATATTGTATTAAGAATTAGAATTTCAAAACATAAAATTTTGATATGGTTCTGGATCAGGTTTCGGAACGGGGGTTGGAATCGAGGTCAGGGTTAGGTTTTAGGACAGGGTCGAAGTCGAAATTGGGGTCAAGGGTTAGGGTAGGGGTTGGGTTTCAAAACAAGTGTCAAAATTGGATTTCGAGACAGGGGTCGAGGTTGGATTTCGAAACGAGGGTCAAGTATGTGGTCGACTTTCAGGAGGAGATCAGGGTCAAATTATTTTTCTTCGTGCTCAAATCAAAATGGCGCTTTACTTTCCAAGTAACCAATCTAATTAAATTTCATCCACTTTGGATGTGTTTAAAATCCTAATTAAAAAAATTAGGGCAAACGAAAATCAACCATCGTACAAGATTTGAAAATTTTTTTAAAAAATTATGTCATAAAAGTATTTCTATCAACAAATCGCAGCTCAAATTTGATCTCACAAAAAATAAAAAAAAAATAAAAAGATGAACCTTGGCAGATAAGAAGGAGCAGAGGCAATTTAGGGCAAAACAGAAAAGTCTTTTGTTTGAGATCTGAATGGAGAATGAAATGAGCTTTATCATTGGAAGACTACCTTTCGTCACCGGAAAATGCCATTGAAGAGGAGTTCAACAGTCGAAGGTTGAAGGAGGGTTGAAGGAGATTCGAAAGGAGAGAAGGGGAAATCAAAGAGTGAATGGAAAATAACATGAAGATTTTATAATATAATATACAATATGCTTTGTATATTATACTATACAAAGCGTATTGTATTAAAATGAGATCTCGTATTATTTTATATAATGAATTGATAACATCAAACGTTGTATTCTTTAAAATAATACAATACAGAGCTCTTATACGGGGCACCAAACATGCCCCCAAAAGAACTTACTCTACCGGTTGGGTAAAAAAAAAAAATAGTACCCTATCGATAAAGTATATTTTATTGTAATGTGATTCTCTTTTCTTCTCCTTTTTTTCCCCTCTTTAGTCTATTCTTTTTTTTTCTTTCTTTTCTTTCTTTTCTTTCTTTCTTTCTTTCTTTTCTTCTCTTCTCTTCTGGTGAACTTTTGTGTTAATTCAGTCCTTTGTAATTCCAAAAAAAATGTTGTATAGTGAACTAAGTAGGGAAAATGATATAATGGGCTTTTTTTAATTTCTAAGTTTTTTTAGTGCAATTAATGATTCAATGTTTTCTGTAGCTGAAGATTTAAATCTAGTAGAAAGTGATGTTTTTAACATTTTTTATATGATATCTAGATCACAGCATTTCAGCAAGCCAACCAGACAAGAGATTTGAGGCCACTAAATTGACATGCTATCTTTAGAATAGGACGTAGAATTTATATACCTAAGAACTGTGAAAGTGAAGCACTTTTTTTTTTTTTTTTTTTTTAGTCTTGAATAGAATCAAGTGAAGGAGAGACACTTGACAAAAGAAAGCATCAATCCTTGTCAAAAAAAAAAAAAAAAAGGCAAATGTGAAAATTCCTAGATGCAATCTAACAAAAAGAATCATGCAGATACTGAAATAGAAATAATTATAATTGAAAATTGATTTTTTTATATATAAAAAAAATATCAAGGGAAAATTGTGAAACTTTAGGCTCCGTTTGGTATTATAGTTTAAGTTGAAATTTTTAAGTTTGAATTTGTTGATTTTTTAAAAATTAGTTATAATTTTTTTTTTACTTTTCAAGAAAAGATAAAAACTGAGATGAAAAATTTGAGTTTAAGATGATTTACCAAACGAACGCTAAGAATATTTCTTTGATCAAAAGGAGGTTTGAGATTACTACGACAAGGTCCCACCCTGTCTAGTTTTGGGAATGGAAAACAAAGTAAGGTCTATCAAATATAATTGATTATGTTTGACCCTTTTCCTTGGTTCAAATATCTTCCAAAAAAATATCAACATTTTGGAAAAATATCTCTACCACATTTTGCCATATAACAATTATAACAAGAATCATGACCTATATAAAAGTACAAATGCCAACAGGAAGCTTAATCAGAAGATAAAATGTCACGATATTTATAATAACAAACAATGTTGTTTCCCCCTTTTATGTTTATTAGGGATTAAGGTGGTGACTAAAATAATTCTTGTGCCGGGGACTGTCTCGAACCTAAGATCTTGTAATTCTCATGATTACCGAGACATGATTTCTGTTGTTCCGTTTAGTGTCATTGAACTAAAAACTTTGTTGGAACTGACCGTATATTTACAAGAACAGAATTTCAGCATTTCAGCTACCATAGAACACCAAATAGAAAACCGGAATATGTTCACCTCTTTACAACGATTTTACGCATACAATGACATGAGAAATTCACTCTTACTTCTCTATCTTCTTGCTCATTTTCTGTCTCTTTTTATACTACAAAGTTAGCATGATCAAAAGAGCCCGGTGCCTTTCGGTAACACGTCTATGTCTATACGTAGATTTATCATTTACATCTAACAGCTAGAAGGTAGCAGGGATAAGTGTGACTGTACAGGCGTTCATGGCCATCCCGGAGGTTTCATATTTGCAGTTTTTAATAATCACTCCCAGCCCATCAACATCTTCCACACATCTCCCTCGATCATGTTTCTCGGTACGCGCGAGATGTCTCCTTCATCAAGCAAGACTCTGTAGACCTCCCATTCCCGCCCACCGACCATATGTCTCCGAATCTCTGCCTGAAGAAACAATCAGCAAGATTTAATTCTCGTCATCAGAAAAGAGTGAATAACAAGAAAACTTGTCAAGATAACGGCATTCTGAATTCAATAAGTACTAACTCGTGAAGACAAGAGTTTGTGTTATATACAGTGGCATAACTAGTGCCTTTAAGGCTAAACCAGGGAAAGCTAAATACTATAAGAAAGATCGGTAAGTACCGAAAAGATGCCCGTGTTGAGCATCTTAAGTGCAAGGGTGATATCATAGAAAACAAGAGGCCGGCCCTTGCCAGATAATTCCACGGGGTTTGTAACCAACAGCTCCGTCTCAGGGCCCCGGCTAAGGACAGCAACTCTGAGAGGACGAAGTAGTTCTACTCGCAATCGAGAAACCAATGATTTCTGCTTGCTTGGATCAACTATCTTCTTTCCATCGACTTGCATGATGAACAGGTCAATCTCACAATGTCTTCTTTGTTTTATGGTGAATCGTCCATAAGAAATCTGCTTGAAAACAACATTTCAGATATTAAATTTTCCATTAAGCCTTTCCACATTTTTAAGTACAATGATAAATGTTTGAACGTGTAGTACAGCGTAAATCAAGAGGATAGGTCAGATGCAAATATTCAGTGTCATTCAAAGATCATCAATTAATTTACCTGAATGTTATACTCCTTGAGAGTCCTCATTATGTCGTAAAGAAGACCTTTGTGATCTTGGCAAATAATTTGGATGAGCGTGTGAGCAGGACTCAACAAGTTGTCAAATGTGATGGAAACATTGCTGGAAGTGAGCGTTCCACTTGGAAGTTCATTTGGCATTTCCAGTAAAAACGTGTCTTCTGTGATTGCCGATGGAAGAAAAGAAGACGCCTGCGAACATGCAGTGATTTCTGAACCGACCTTTTCTATGTTGCAACTTATCATTGCATCCCCAAAAACAGCTTTCAAGTATCCGAGTGTCTCTTTCCTCCTTTCGTTAGTAAGAAGAAGCTCTCTGACAAGGACACACAACCAATAAGTCAATTCACCATTTGTAACAGCCGAGCCGGACAAATGTTTATGGAGGACTCTATCCAGAAAGAAGTGTGTGCAGCCTAAATGCGAAGCTTCAAAATATCCCCATTAGCCTCCACTAATATGTACTAATCACGACAAAAAGTACCAAGGAAAATATATAGGGGAAAAGAGAAACACCAAAGATTGATGTGCTATCATTCAATTTTGCAACAATAAACGTTGGTTTATTTTAGCCAACATGTAAACTTATAAAACTCCATTTCGGTAATATGAATCTCCAGCTTGACCTCAAATACTGCCATGGTTCACCATCAGATTTGCAGCGAGATTTCAAATTAATGTTATTGCTCACTGATATTACTTCCATAACTCCTAACAAAAGCTAGCAAAGAAACCGATATATTCAAGGACAAACAATCTAGCAAGAATGTTCTACTACCTGGTGTCTGTGACAAAAAACATATCCATGACTCGCCCATCCGGGGTGGTCGACACCTTAACTTTTTTTATAGTCAACTCAAGCTCACAAAGAATCCTCGTCACATCTGCCCATAGAAAATTTTAACAAAAGAGAGAGATAAACACCAATATCAGTAACAAACATAAATCCTCTCATTGTTCATCACCCAAATACCCAATAAACATTCCCACAACAACCTTAGACATAACAACACAAAGAGGGACTCAAATTTACTAAAATTTGTTAGGTATGTGGAGCCTTATTATCATCCTGATACAGAACTAGTATGCAGATCTACCTATTACAAAAGGATAGAATGTGTATTAGTTTGCCCTGATTCTCGTGATTCTAAAAGGAACTTTTAGTTAGATAGCCGTTCTCCGTAGAGAGAGAGTGGGAGAGGCATTTTGAGTGTACTGTATCTTGTATATTCTGTAGTCGACGTAACTCTCAAATTTAAAATAAAACCACCACTATAAATCTTGTGCGCACTCTATGTTTATCATAATTCCTAACAAAATCAACATTTCATTTCATAGAAACAACCAAATCATAAACCAACGTGGTTTTAACCTAGACATTTCCAAAAAAAAACAAAACATGTAGACATAAAGAGAATTACCATGTAAAAGCCCTCTTCGATCATGACAACACAAGGTCAAAAGAAACACATCAGGAGGCTTTGGCGGCCGCAATTCAGAGCGGAAAAAGGAGATTTCAGAAGCTGAAGAACAAGAAGGGCATGCCTCAACTAGCCTTCTCTTCAACAAACTCCACCGCGTCTCTGATTTCCCTATCACCCAGAACACCAAGTAGCACCATTTCCCATCCGTCGACACATCTAAAAATAAAAAAATAAAAAAATAAAAAAACTTCAGAATTCCCCAAAAAAAGGGAAAAATCGAAAAGAAAAAGAAAAATACCCATCTGCTTTAACAAACATAATAATGAAAAATCTCACTTACCCATGTCTTGTTTCACAAGATAAAACAGAAAAAAAGACACTAAATAGGAAATTTCTCAACTTTTTTTTTTCCCCTGTGTTTTCTCGGCAACTAAACAGAACCCGGATTATAACCATGCAATATAAACAAATACATACATACATATATATAGATATATATTGTAGTGTGCTATTACCTCCTTTGACAATGCTAAGACCAAAGAAGAGAATGATGCGACACAAATCACAGCCTAAGCCGGTCTTGTCAGGGCAATTTATTGTAATCTCGCTGGCTTCTCCTTCTTTCTCTGATTGCCTTATTATCACCACGTCTTCTTGTAGTATTCCCATTTCTTCTTCTTCTTCTTCTTCTTTCTGGGTTGTTTGTTTAGTAAGAAAAAAAAAAAAAAGGAGATACAGGAGAGTTTTTAATATAAGGCGCTCTGTAACTTTTTGCTTGCTCCTCTTGTTGGTTCTGTTGTTGTTGTAGTTGTGGTTTCTTTGTCTTTAATTTTTCCTATTTATTTTTAACGATTTATTCTCATGTTTGGTCTCCTTGTGAGGACTAAAGGTAGTTTTTTTTAATGATGTTTTACACATTTACCCTCTGGTTTTTTTGGATTTCGGTGACTTGCCCCTGTAAAATTTTATTTTTGACGTAATTTAGTCGTCTGATTTGCTAAACTGTCACGATGTGTTACATTTTGCTGATAATTGTATTAAATTAGTGATGGAAAAACACGTTGACAAAATTGCTAAAATCTTGATTTAAAATCCTAACATAAATCTATCAAATCCTTACATCTAATCCAAATTTAAGAGCAAAATCATAAAAATGGCAAGTTGGAGGGATAAATTACTAAAGATTATTTGCACCGGTGCCCTTTGAATTTTTGGTTGTTTTTAAGGGTTCGTTTGGAAAACCATTTCAAACCAAAATTTTCATCTCATTTTTTGTTTTTTTCTGAAAAAGTTTTTTGTTTTTTCTGAAAAAGTTTTTATCTTTTATGAAAAGTCAACACAAATTTACTATTAAAACTTAAAATTTATAACTCAAACTCATTCATCAAACGGACCCTAAGTCTAAAAATTTTCACCTTGTTACACTTAATTTTGAATAACTCCCACTTTGCCCCCCTATGTTTCATTTCTCATGAAAAGAAATGAAAGATCCTCATGTATGCTCACGTGACGGGTTGTTGAAAATTTTGTCCTTTTAGTGAATGTTCCTACCGCCCTTTTACATGAGAGAAACCCTAGATTTAAAATCCCTATTATTTTATAATTTGTTATTAGGTTTTGGTGTTCTAATTGTTCTATGAAGCTGTTGCAATCGTGGATTCAAAAAGGATGGCTTGCAATAAATCAGATTCGTTTAGCAATAGCTATAATTCGTGTGGGAGACGATCCTTTTCTGTTTGTTTTTTAGTGGAAATGAATCAGAGGGAGCAAAATAGGAGTAATTCAAACTTTAGTGTAGTAACTGGAATTTTAAAATTTAAAGGGGTGAAGTAAGAAGGATCCTAAAATTCCGGGAACAACAGTGCAAATAATTCAAAATAAAAATAAAAAGGACATTGGATATCCACATGTTCCGTCCGGTTACCAACTTCCATTACCATCCAATTTACCACTTGTGCCGTTCAAATTTCTCATATTGATTTGGAGCTAAAAGAAGCTGTTTTTTTTTTTTTTTTTTTTTTTTCGTTTCTTTTTTTGAACGACAAGAAAATGTAAAAAAGAAAGCTTTTCTCAAAGCTTTTTAATTTTTACCAGCTGTTTTGAACTATTTTCTTCTTATAATAAATATGTTCCTTATGAGGAGCTCAAAAGGACAAATAAAAATCCATTAAAAAATGAATAATCATTAAAAAAAATGTAAGAGATTTAAAAAGATGAGACTGTCTTTTGGTTTTAAAAAAAAAATGCAAAAGGAGGACAATCAAGTGTAACAATAATTTTTAAATCTTAGTGTGCGTTTGGTAAAATGATTTGAGTTGAAATTTTTAATTTTGAATTGGTTGACTTTTTAAAAATTACTTATAAATTTTGTTGATTTAAAAAAATATAAAAATTAAGATTAAAAAGTATAATTTAGTTAGAGTTAATCAAATAAAGAGTTACAATTAGTGATATTTGTATTGAGTCAAAATTATTTGTTCATCGTTCACCAAAACAAGAATTATTTGTTCATCAATTAAAGTCGATGAATCTTGAATTAAAAACATGCAAATAATCTCAAATATTCACGGATGGATTTTTTTATTATTATTATTATAGATCCGGGGACAGTTGCCCCACAGTCCTCACACATCTTCTCCCAATGAAGAGGGTTTGTACAAATTTTTTTTTTTAATAGTTTTCTCCATTAAGATTTTCTATATACGGCATCTATATGTACATTTTTTTTAAATTTCAATTAAACTCTATGTTTCGACTAATAAGTACATTCGCATTATAAATTTAATCTTAAATTAACTAAAAATCAACCATATTACCCTGTAAATTCATAACTTTTGGGACACTGTACTTTAAAAACTAAATTAACTCTTATCACAAATTTAATTCACTTAAAATAATAGAAAAGATGCAAATAGATAACAAAAATAAAAGAGAAAAGCAACTTGAAAATAAATATATTACTTATTTATTACATTGAACTTCAATTCATACCCTTCTTTAAAAAATTTAAAATTTAAAATTTTTTTAAAAAAATCGAACCTAAAATCTTTAGTCTACAAAGTTACCTTTAAAAAAAAATAAATAAATAGTCTACTAAATTACTTAAAGAGTATCTAACATTAATATCCATTCAAAAAAATATGATATTGAATTTTTTTTTTTTTAAATCTCAAAACTTTTTCATTTTGCGTTCTCTAATTTTGGGCTTGCATTCTTATCCAGATCGCAACAGCATCAGGTTAGTGATGACGTGGTGCAATCTCATTGGTGTTTGTTTTAAAATAAAACTGTCGGCATCGCTCTATTACGGAGAACTTGGAACCATCTCGTCAGCCGATATCTCGCCACAGCCGCCATCACGTGTCGCCTTAATATTATTAATTAAATGATAATTTTTTAAGAATATTATTAATTAATTTATTTGGTCTTTGTTATTGACAAATTTTTTAATAATAATTTTGTTTATTAATTATTTTAGTGGATGGTCCCCATCACGTGCTTATCTTTCTAAACCGATGCTTCAAGTGAGGTTCCTTTGTCAATTCTCTCCCCTAATTTTTTTTTATTTTTTCTTTTTCAATCTTCATTTAAATAACTTCTCTATTGCATGTACTCTTACCTTAATTTCTCTCTTCTTTTTTTACTTCTAAATTTAGAAAATTCTAAAAATATATATGATAAAATACACGGTACTCTATTCTTAACCATCGTAAAGCTATATCAGTTTTAAATACTTTTTATTTTAATGTTATTTTCTCATATTCAACGTTTAAAGATGTACAAAACCAATAAAGATACTTAACCAAAAAAAAAAAAAAACTTCTCTTCATATTTTCAGTCAGTTTTTATCAAATCCTATTTTCTTAGTAAAGGTAATTCTTTTCATTGTCAGTATTGAAATAAGAACAAAAGAATATTCTGTACTTTTTTTAGTGAAAACTTTTTAATATTTTTTGTATTGAAATAAGAACAAAGATTTCCGAATTTTTTTCTGTGAAATTTTTTATTTTTTATTTTTTTTTTGGTTTAATCGAAAGTTTTTTATTTTATTATTTTTTTTTTTGAAAAGGAAGTTTTTAAGTATTAAATACTCTTTTATACCTCCTATTCCGAAATTTTGTTAGTTAAACATTTTTAAATTTTCGTAGTTCTTCTTTAAAGATTTTTATTTTTTTTTAATAGGAAGATTTTTAGTACTAAATACTTTTTTTTTTAGGAATTATTAAATACCCTTTTAGTAACTCCTTTTCTTGACGGGGAAAGAAAAAAAAAAAAAAAAAGACACGTCAAGTAAATCTGTGAGTTAATTACATTAACTAGGTCTCATATAGTATCATGTATATCCAATACAGATTATCAATTAAAAAAGATGGCCATGTTTTACGTGGATGAAATTTTTTTACCACTACACACACACACACTATCATCATGCGTCATATGATATTACTAAATTCGCAACTAAAGCAATGAGGTCAGGTTACACCATTTCATAAAATCTTGACAGAGACCATAAATATTAAATTCGTACTATTTATATGATAATGTGAGTATTCAATCAAAGTGGTGGTACACTTGAATCTTGAAAAAAGTATATGCAAATTGGAATTATATATACATATATTTATGGTGCATCGTTGAGAATCTTCCCGTTGAGTTGGATGAGTGTAATGCGCACCTTAGATGCACTTGTCCCTTTTTTGTCCTGATTTTTCTACTAAAAGATTAAAAAAAAAAAAACAAACAAACAAACAAACAAAACAAACAAGTATGATAAATATGATGATTATTATTTTTTTTTTCTCCCTCTTTTTCTTACGGACCACTTTTTGGTCAATCTTTATACCTATAGAAAATTTGTAATAAGTTCAAGAAATCAAAAGAGTGTGTACTTCTTATGATGGCTAATTGAATTATTTTAACACAAATTTTGACACATCTATTTCAACTTTTCGAGTTTCCCCATGGAATGGGACTTGTTTAAGTTCCGTTTCTACTAGCTCTTTTTCTTAAAACACAGCAAATGTTGAACTTTAAGGTTCTTTTTCACAATCAACATCCAAAAATTAACGAAAACAGATTAGATGCTGTATTTTTAAAATTCGAGAAAAATAGATTTTACAAATACGAGTTCAAGACAACTCAAAATCAAGGTTAAAGATGTCTAGCCTTTAAAATGACATATTAAAGTACTTATCTGATCGGTTATAGTGGAAAATAATATTAACTAATTTATTAACAATATACCAAGAATTCTTACCTAATTTTGGGTTGTTAAATTGTCATATGCTTACTCCACATCAGCGTAGTTGAATGAAAAAGACAGAGATAAAAAGAAAAAAAGTTTAGGAAAACCATCAATACAAGAAATAAAAGGTATAAAAAAAAAAAAAAAAAACCCCCAACCAAAAACACCTGTGTGTGTCTCACACTAGAGCAACAAAACCAACGGTAATCCCTAGTCCCACGTCGTAAACCTAAAATCAAATTTCCATTGCATCATATTTTGTCAATGCAACAATAATGTGCGCAGTCTTTTTCTTTTCTTTTCTTTTCAAAGATTTTCTAACAATAACTTTTTATTTTGTATACTCTTTTATTTTTTAACGGTCAGAAATATACACAATTAATACGAGACCTTATCGATAAAAAAAAAAGTTGTTTTTTTTGTTTGTTTAGTAAATAGGGTGTGACAAAGAATTCATAGTCTTGAATCACATGGATGCGACTCAATCCCCCATGGAAAAAAGTTAATATGTCAAGACAGATAATTAAAGCACTTTTTTTGGTGTTGTAAATGGCTAGGCAAAAAGACAGTGGTTTGGTCTCCAAGTATTCCACCACTTAAGCTTGTCCCTTCTATTATGGTGCAGTGATTGAATTTGAATCTGACGACACTCACTGACGACAGCCTTTCCTCCTCACTTTGCCCAAGCAGTATCTCATTAACAAGGGATCCGTCTTGTTGTGCTCGGATTTAATGTTGTCACATGTTAGTATTGATCAATAGCACCCGTTCTTAACCGTTAAATCTTGACTAAATGTACTCTAAGAAACTCTTAAATAGGATATTGAAAAATAAGTTAATTGTTATGAATAAGCTTCCAACTTGGACTTGTTATATACTTATATACTTTTATGAATTTGTTAGATTTAACATTGAGTGTTAGTGCTAACGTAAATATGGATGTTATCTATCTTTTATACTTGAATTAAGTAAACCTCAAACACTAATTCTCACAAGGAATTTCTCAGGTGGGGCATGAGAATAATACTTGATTACTAGTGATTAACGTCTTAAACATGTTAGTTGTGTGTCTGTGTGGTTTTTTTTTTATTATTATTATTTCATTTGAAGGTGGGAGATTTGATCTCCATCGTTTATAGAGGTATCGTGTGGTGAATTATTAGAAGCTAGGATTTTTTTTTTCAAGGAAAAACATATTAGATGTAGACAAAATCACCTAAGGATAGGTACATTGTTGTGTATTGGTAGTTGAGTGTTCTTAAATTTTAGTGTTCTCTCATTGTAGTACTTTTATTATGAACCATTTTGTTTGCGATCGCATTTAGGCTAAAATGGTTCAGGCATACATCAAACATTAAAGTTTGGACTTCTTTGCTTTGGAGAGCTTGATACTTACAAAATTTGTTGATGACATATATACACATACATATATTCCGTATAACTTCACATGTATGGTAGAAAATTTAAACGATAAATTTTTTTTTCCTCCGAATTGTAGATCTTATCACAAACATTTTTTAACTCTTAATTTGTAATATTTTTTCCTTAAACTTTGAAATTTTTGCTAATTTTTCCCCTCAATTAAATTTTTGACAAAAAAAAAACACATGTGAATGAGTTATAGGTACTAAATGTGAAATTATAAAATGACAGTCGTTAGCCTTATTAAATATGAAATTACTAAGATCAACATTAAATATTTTCTCTTTTAATCTAGCTATAAGGGTAACTATATAATTACCCCAACTCATGCTGCTAATGATATCATGTCCAATTTTTTGTTGACAATTTAATTGAGGGTAACAAAAATGTCAAAATTCAAGGGGACAATGTTACAAATTGAAGTTCGGAATATATTTTGTGACAAGATCTAAAATTCAGAAGGGAAAAGTGAAATTTATCCAAATTTAAATGTTTTTCTTTTTAATCATTTTCTATTTTGAATAAGTTAATCACTTATTTAAACCCGTTGGGATTAACCAACGAATGTAAATAGAATTTCGAATCTTAGGTCCCAAGTCGGAAGGGAAAAAAAAAAAAAAGAAAGGCAAAGGTGGGGAACACATAAAATAAAAAGCTATTTTATTTCTCCTATCCAACTTCCTTTCCAAAGTGTCACCACTAAGTTTATGATCAACCCAATGATCTGTTTGTTGGAAAATTATTGTATATAGTACTATACTTTTAGAGCTAATTCCTCCTTTACACTTTGGAAAACAATAATATAAGCATATGAGGCCACATTTAGAGTGCATTTATTGAAACATTTACGCCACAAACCCAAATAAAGTACTTCAATGGAAATGTGTTGTACGTGGGAAAAGAAAAAAGTTTTCCACTTATTTTTTCCCAAGTTTGGAGCTATGTTCTATCACGATATACTCTATTTTTGCACTAAAAAGTTTCCACTTATTTTTGCACTAAAAAAAAGTTTCCCAAGTTTTTGTAACATACAATTTCCTAGGGAGTCGTTTTTAAATCATTGATCACGGATAATTATTTAGTGCAAGTTATTAAATAATCGCTGATAATTATTTAGTGTAACCATTTTTGGTTTAAAAAAAATATGGAGAGAGAAGATGAATCAAAATTATCTTTAAAACCATGATCAAATAAGTTCTCATACGTCGATATATGTAAGATTTTGGCAAAATAAAAGGAAAGTTTAGTCCCACATCGGAAAAAAAAAAAAAAAAAAAAAAAGAAGAGTTGAGGGATCTTGAAGTTTATAATAAAAAAACTCAAGATCTTTGTTTCTAATTGTCTCAGTTAAAAAGCACTTTAAACGTTATATTTTTACTTTAATTAAACTAAAAAATTATTATATTATGATGATTGAGATTATTTTCTCATCTATTTTTAATTATTGATTATTGTAGTTTTGAAATCCAATTTTCCAACAACATTAGGATATGATAAGAGTAACATCGGTTATCAAATGGTTTTTGATAAACTCATAGGTAAAACCTTTTCATCAGACTTCTCCAAGACAAAAGTGCTCACATTTCTCCATACAATTATGTATTGCTCGTGCATATAATATGATGAAAATATATAGAAGAAAAAAAAATATTACTCATCCACATTAAGCGAAACATATACATGCATCGTTTTATATAAATGTTAACATGTGAAAACAATGTCAACACACTACTAAACAAATTATATTTCGTATGGTAATAAAATAAGGACAATAATTATCGATATTTATTGTGGCTAACCATAAATTATTCTACTAATTTGTACAAATGAATTGGACAAGTATTCCATGGCCGGTTGCTTTGTCGGTTGGAATATTGTGGTCGTGTGGGGTTCCAACCTAACAAGTAGCCTAGGAAAAGGACAGCCACAAAAAAAAAAAAATATAATAAATTTTTATTTTTTTAATATATATATATATATATGTATATATTTTTAAACAAACAATTTTGCACCAAAGGAGATGTTAATTGGTCACTAATAGACAAATATAAAACCGAAGGTTAATGTTAATTAATTATATACATGACAAAGCAATGGTTAATGGTGTTTTATAAGTGTGGTATCCAATAGACTTATAGAATAACATTTTCATGAAAAGTGCCTCTGAATATTCAAAGGACGGGACCAAACTAGTTGAGGGGGAAAAATAATTCATATCTACTTGTGGTAGGAAAAGGTGGGTAAAGGATAAAACTATGAGAATCTTAAACACAGTGTGATAAGGATTCCGCATCAAAAACCGATAATTTATAGTACAATATGTAAACATATTATATTGATAGATCATATTTTTTTAATCGGTATATTTCTATCAAGTTATATTAAATTATTAGAATTTTCAATTAATTTAATATGATTTTAATATAATCTGACATTTATAACTGTGTTTTATAAATAGTATTTGTTTTAATCATATTTTACTGTAGAATTCTTTATACGAAGAAATATTGAATATTATATATTCTAAGAGGGGATTTGAGATTGCAAGCCTGGCTGAAGATTAGAGTCTATCCACTTCAGAATTGTTAGAATGAGTATCAATTTTATACTTTTATTACCAACCAATTTTGGATAGTAAATAGACAATTTGCCCATTACACTATAAATCAAACAAGTAAAATCCCAACAGTTTCTATGTTCTTAAGTATTTCTTTTCTTGTGTATTAAATTACCAATCGTTATTTTTGGGTCAACTAAGCTTCGATTTGTTAAGCAAACTCCATTTCCCTTCTCACAAGTATTTGAGTCAAATTTGACCCAAATAGAGAAAGATAATGTATTCATGTATTCATATATATATATATATATACACACACACACATAAGAATTAGAGACGAATGTTTCCACCAACCTCACAAACAATATGTGGCATGTGGTTTTTCTTAGGTGAAAGTAAACTACCAAACATGGAAGCATAACCTTAAAGAAAATGCAAATTTAGTTGGATTGAACAAGAGAGGTCATTGACTCATTGGTCATGTTTTTGCCCCCCTTTGAGAGAAAGTCAGATGACATATAGAGTCACTACTTCTCACCAAACTACTTGGAAGTTGTAAATATCTTTCCTCATTTCCTTCTATAATATTTTAAGACCATAACCATGTAAACCTAACAAGTGACGTTATTTATTTATTTATTTTTTATATGAAAAAAATACTATGTAATTAAGGGCGGTTCAAACACTAGAAAGGGAAACTTAATACAGTGTTTTTATGTCTTTTTCTAAAGAAAAAGTGAGACATAGGTCTAAATGTCAGTTTAAAATGTGTAGAGCTTAATTAGTAACAGAGATATAGAATTTTCCTATAAAGAGGACTCAACTTGACCGAATTGAATCACGGGTCTCTACAAATAGTGGGATCTATGTGAACCTCATTTGGAGTCACCATGTGAGCGTCATAAAATTTTTTCAACTTTTTTAAAGAAAAAGTGAGGTACACGTCTAAATATCAACTTAAATTGTGTAGAGGTTGAATAGTAATAAAGTTACATAGAATTTTCCTTTAAAAAGACTCAATATGATAAGATTGAATCGCGTCTCTAACAAATCATGGGATCCATGTGAGCCTCATTTGAAGTCAGTGTTTATGAGAGACTTAGATTCAAACCGGTTGGGTTGAACAAGAGAAGATATTCTGTAAATGTGTCTTAACATCTTCAACTATGGTAGGCGCAAAGTCGGGCTGTATTCATAGTACTAGTGAACCGTGTCTACAGCTCATGATACGACTTTTTCACATGTCATTCTCAATCCTTTGCTAGTTCAGTCCAACATCAACATAAACAGAGAGGATAGAGGTACTGATTTCTGACCCGTCAAACCATTTCAATAAGCAGACCCCACAAAAATTGTTTCCGCACATTCACCAAAGAGAAATAAAGTCATTGGAATGGCAGCAAAAGTTGGAAAGCAATTTGATCAAAACGGGCCCAACTTTTCCAACATTAGAATAGAATTCCAAAGCAAACAGCCAGATAAATTTGCTGTGAGTGAGTGGTTTGATCAGTAGAATGGACAAGGACTCGGCTTTTTTCCCTCTTCTTTTTCTGCTCTTCTCCACACATATTGTAATGGTTTCAAGCTTCGCAAGCTAAGATAATTTCTATTTATCGGTTTTTCTTAGTTTTTATTTCATAAAAATGGGAGCAGCAATATCTTCACATCCTCGGTTTAGTGGGATTGGAAGAGCGGTGGCCATTGTCTTTCATGGGATTACAAATGATATTGGCCCTAGTCTTTCATCGTGACAAATGATCTCGGCCCTAGTCTTTCATCACGCGGGCCACGTGCTTCGTTGCTTGAAAGCATAGTTTAGGACAACACGCAGACTTTTACACATAGCAAGACTCGAACCTATAACCTGATAAAAGCGAAGGCCACATGACCACCCGGTAGTCTGCATGGGTTTTTCTTAGTTATTTCTAGGAAGTTTTAGCATCTAACTACAAGCTTTCCTTTAGAATGCCCCCCCTTTTTTAGTTATTTTGTGAAGCTTGTAAGCATAGAGATAGAGGGTTAGGGTTTGCCCGGGAATTCGTTTGTGTCGGAACTCGAAACTAGATGATCTTGTTTCCCATGTGCTTGTGTATCATGAATACATAGAAAGCTCTTTCTTTTCCTGGATTAGAAGGAAGTCGGAAAAATGGAAGCTCATTATAAGGCTTGGCTTCGGTCCTTCAATCATAGCTTGTAAATCGGAGGCCTTTCAACATGGGATCGACAAAGCCAACCAGAATAGAAAAGTTACTAAAAAAACACCACAGGGGAAAGGAAATGGCAAAACAAAGTTCTTAGATGTAAGTTTTTAAGTGCCAATATCTTTTCATCCAAAAAAAAGGTGCCAATATCTTGTTTAATCCAACTACATAAGAATTAAGTTTGTTTTGCCCCCAAAAAATTCAAAACATCCGGCCTACCATGCCATCAACAAGGCCGGTAATTACATATACAAGATTTTCAGATCCCGGGGGTTAAACGCAGAGGCTGGGTAGGGAGGGAGGGACAGAAAGCTGGGTTTCTAAGTTCAGTCTCCCTTGCCGTGATCTACCAGTTTGGATACTGGCTCTGCCGGACTAGCTTCAGCCCCTTCCCCTGCCTGTTTGGACATGTGATTCAATAAGCACTAAAGGAGACATTGGACAACAAAAGAAAAGTAATAAAAACCATACGGCATATGCACACACATAAATGAAGGTACACCATGGCAATAAAAAAGAACCAAGTTTGTGCTGAAGAGAACGAAGCAATACTCATCACCACAACCATTGGAAAGAAGTGTTGTTTGTAGCAAGACGAGTTCATGCTTTGTTAGTTTCTCGATGTTAAAACTTAGAACGGGGACACATAGTCAAAACAAAAGGTAACGTCTTATAAGTTGGAAATAGCAAATTAGCAATTTCTATTTACTTCCTCAGGAATGAAAAAGCGTATTTCTTTTCAGACCTAGGCAAAGCTTCTAACAGAAATCCAACCCATCTTTCAATCCCTCACTTGCCCTCCAAACCTCGCTTGAAATCACTTTTTTTTTTTTTTACCCATTCAAATCGCCAATTGTTATCTCAGCAATAGAAGCTAAGAAGGAACACAAATCAAGTACCATCACCGTCTTTCATGTTTGCAGTGAGATCCCAGACATAATCAATCAACAATTCAGCTTCAATCTGTCTTTCAAGTGGCAACATCAGCTGCCTATCAATTTCTTTCTCACGATATTACATCTCTAGACGTTGCGTATGTGATCAATTTTTCGAAGACTAATAATAATAGCAAAAGGTTTTGTAGTACTTTTGAAAACTAAGAGAAACACCATCCACATTACGAAACTCAAATATCCAAGTTCATCATCCTAAAACATCCTACACTATGTTCATATCACCATTTATCGCCCAAATTATTCTCACCCTTTTTTTTTAGCTCTAATCACTATAAACATTACTAAACTAACATACAAGTTTATTATCCTAAAACACCATACAGTATGTTCATATCGCCGTATTTTGCCCAAAATTATTCTCTCAAAATGGGGGGAAAAAAGATCCTACTTTGCACAAGCTCTAATCACTATCCACATTGCTGAACTTAAACAATCATGTATGTCAATATACCACCAATCATGTCGCCGAAATTATTCGATTTAATTGAAAGTTTCAAGATAGCACAAAAAAACTACCATTACCAGCAATTTTAACCCGCAAAAAATACAATTTCCATACTAATTCACCCACTATTTTTTCCAATAAACAAAATTCAAAGCACAAAATTGATTGGTGACCAGATTAACTTACTTTGGTGTCCTTTTTAGCTGAGGGATTGTACGGACACGCCGGAGGAGCCCTCTCTGGCTTCCTGTACTCCCACCCAAGAACCCCATAAATTTTGCCCTAAAAAAGAAAATGGAATAATCACAATTTTACACATTAAAAAACAATTCTTTCTTCCAAAAACTATCAGATTGTATTCAAAATCAGGGAATTTTCAAGCAAAACCAAAATAATTGAAAAAATAAATTATGATTTGATCGGAACGTACGATGATGTAATCAAACAGACGAGGAAGTAGGTTGACGATGGGTACGAGGAAAAGGGGCAACAAACACATCAAGCAAACCTGAAAAAAAACAAATAAAAATGAAAATCAAACTCCATTAAAGCAAAGCAAGGATTTTTTGTAGCTTAGTGGGAAAATTCTGGGGAACGAGAAAGTGGGGTTTTGAAATTTACCATTTTAGCAGAAGAAGAAGCAGGAATTTGGAAGGAGATCGATCACAGCGAAGGAAGACTTTGGAGATTGTGAAATTTGCAACGAGAGATTTGGTTATTATTTTGATTTTGATTGATATAGAAAAAAATATAAGTCGTTTTATTTACATTTTTAGCTACAAGTAATGTCGTTTTAATACGGAAAATAAATTTATTAAAAAACAAAAAAGCCGACAATTTAGTACAATTGGCCCATGCAGGTCTCGAACCTGCGACCTTCGCGTTATTAGCACGACGCTCTAACCAACTGAGCTAATAGGCCTTTTGGTTGCAAAGGGTAATTAGATTTATTAAATAGTAACATTAGTTTTTTAAACTTTCCATTCCGATGTAAAAAATAACAATTCTGAAAAAAATTTTGCAGTTTCCATACGTGATTATTTATATTTACTCTCAACCTATCTTCTTAACAGGCAAGTCCTTGGAAAGGATTTTTGTTTCAAAATTTAGTAGGCTAACCATCAAAGGTGTTACTAGTAACACCGATGGATTGGAGAACAATTAAATGTATATTCTTTCGGTATGTATTCAATGTTCAATACTCTATAAACCCATTTTGGGTCCCCTACCTAGCTAACGGGTCATGGAACACAAAACTCATATTTCAAGTAGAATTGAAATATGATATTTTCATTCTTTTAGTGGGATTTCCAACGAAGGAAAGAGGTATGAGATAAGAATATACCAATCATTCTCTTTATTTAATAGCAAAAACATAAAAAGGTGTACAGTTCGATATTAAAAGTGGCACAAGGAATAATTATGAGATAATGAGTTGGCTTACAAGGGTCCCCTCCCTTTTGCAAGCTAGTTTTGTGAGGTGGGATTTCCAACGAAGGAAAGAGGTATGAGATAAGAATATACCAATCATTCTCTTTATTTAATAGCAAAAACATAAAAAGGTGTACAGTTCGATATTAAAAGTGCACAAGGAATAATTATGAGATGATGAGTTGGTTACAAGGGTCCCCTCCCTTTTGCAAGCTAGTTTTGTGAGGGTAAGTTTTATCAAATGGGTTCCTAATATTTCGTATCGTAACTAATCTACCATGTCGGTTACGCTATAGGATGATTAAAATGTGTTAGTGGAGTGGTCAAAAGCGCGAAAAACCATAATCTTGAGTGTGGCATCGGGCGTATATGAATTACGGTTTTGTGATCATTGCTCCAAATGGGCAACCTGAAAAGGACTTCTCCCTAATAGAATGAGAATCTACGGAGCCAGCAAATCGGTTTTGTTAGGTTGATTTCTAGCAAATGGGTTCCTAACAACCACAATCCATTGCTTCCATCCTCAACCTACACCGTGTGACATGCTACCTCAAATGTTAAAAGAGCGATGACCGGTAGAAACACTGAAGCAGCAGACAACTTTTGTATTTTATATCATGTTGGAAGTGAATATGGTTGTTTAAACATGCACATTTTTTTTTTTTTTTTGGTGCAGATACAATTTATCAAATTAACCATTCCGTCATAATATATTTTTTTTCCAATAAATATGGCAGTTATGCAACTTCTGCTGACGTGCTCTCGCCTTTGCAGGGTTTCATGTTACAGCGACAAACAGGGTGACCGGAGGCTTCCCAGCCATTGAAGCCGCGTTCTAGAACCAAGACATTTTTAATTCCCGCATCATCCTTCACCTCCTTAAGATAATTTACTAACTTCCGAGCACAAGTTGGGCCACGAACCTACAATACAAACAAAAAGTCATAAGATGAATAACTTTAATTATGAGTTAATCCCAATTGACATGGCGTGTGAATTGTCATGCTCTTACTGGTAGGCGTTTAAAAAATTAACACCTCAGTTAGTAGTAGAGGTTGTATTTACCCATGGAAATATAACAACTCACCCACCATGTGATGATATCAAACAAGGGAAAAGAATTGGAAACATAGCACCACTCTTTACAAAACCTTACTCCGTTTTAATGATTTGTGTTCGACACCACAAAGAAAGACAGAGATAGAACATGAGAAAATCAAAGACAATTTACAACACCATTTGAATTAAACTCGAAGACTTCTGGGCTTAGGAAGCAAAAGAGCTACTAGAATTAGAAGCCCTACTAAACATCAGATCTCAAACCTAAACATAGTAAATCTTATTAAAGGAGCTACAAGAAAAACCATCCATGTTAATAAACATGTATTCAAAATCAAGTTTGGCTTTTTTTGACAAAAGGATCTAAGTATCTTACCAACCATCATATTTATAAAGGAACTAGGAGCTCCCTGTGTAAGAATAAAAGATAACAAGACATCAGTTGGTGACATTGATCTGGAGCCGTACAGCTCTTTTATCAAACTTAACAAGCATATACTAACCTAGTTATGGCCCCTTGTTGCCATCACGCTGTGTGAATATGATTTTCAAACCTTTCATGATAGAGGCGTTTCAAGGCATGTGACGAAAATAGAAGACAACTAGAGAAGTAAGCACTTCAACGTTCTAAATATTGAACGAGAGATTCTAATCTCTAAATTCTATTGCACGTCATAACTTAATTATTAACAAAAATATCCATCCAACAATCCTAACTCTATATATTTTGGCACCAGAGTGCAATATATTACAAGGAGATTAAGAAAGTATATGTCAATATTTTAGTGGCCGAGTATGAAACAGCAATGAGGCAGAAATTGGTAAAGAGCACTTTGCAGAAAATTTGATACCAAAATCTACAGACTCCGAACTTATGAGAAGTGAAAGGCTAATAGGCTCCAACTCCCAAAAGAGTAAGCTCTTAGAATAATGTAATCTGACATAACCTCTGTAATAGTGATCAGACTAATAAATTACACACTTACGTCAGACATAACCATAGAAAGTAACTTTTTAAGTATAACTTCCTTATATTTGTATTAGAGTTTGAATAGATTTCCCAAAACTATCCAGTTAGTCTCCCATAGTTGGATAGTTTCAGTCATAGCTAGTTTTCCTTTCTCATTACTTTTCTTGCTGCAAATAAGTCTAAACAATGTCATTGCAATTCAGACTTGAATTTGGTTATTGATAAATATCAGATTTTCTCATTAGTAGTCATCTTCTTCTCTCTATAAACTCAAACTTTCCCTTATTTCTCTAGTTTTTTTAGTTCAACTTCATCCTAAAAAAGATACCCAACAAATAAAATCCATCAAAACCAAAATGTGAAGAATACCCATCATATAAAATCCATAAAAAATGAAGCTTGAAGAATACCCATCAAATAAAATCCACAAATAAATTCCCAAAAATAAATAAAAAGAACCTGGCTAAGGGCGCAATGGAAGACAAGGGTGTCTTTGCCATTCACTTCGCGAATGAGATTGGAGATCTTATCAGAGAAAGAATCACTCGCATAGTGCAAAGACCCTGCTATGTGCCCATCGTAGCTCCTTTCCTCGTCCCTTCAATTTGTAACCCAAATCGAAAAATTATATAATTGAATGGAAATTCTTCACCCAAAAATTAAAAAAAAAAAAAAGATATAATTACAGAGAGAACGAGGTGTGGAAGTGAGACCTGACGTCGATGATGGCGATGTTTGGGCGACGTTTAAGAGACAAAAGCTGAGAACCAGTTATGTATGAGATGCTCCGAGCCATTTTTCGCCGTCGTCTTCCTTTCTGTTTATGGCTGAGCAACTTCCAACGATGAAGGGTTTTGTTTTGGTCTGAGAATTTATTTTTATTTTTATTTTGAAGTCCCCTTTTTTCTTTTTTTTTTTTCTTTTTTCAAACCATCTAAAACCCAACTTTTTTATTTTTGTCTTTTACATTAAACAAAATATCTAAATAATCCCTATTTTTTAAAATTCAACAACAAAATATCTAAATTTAGGGATTGAGTCAAGGTGATAAAAATCAGTACAACTTACAAAAATAGGCTACTGTATTCATAGAAGGAGAAATGTAGCAAACATTGTTACAATTATTGAAAGATAATTTCTATAATATCTCTCGTAATTGAAACATTAAGATCCTCAATGTCGAAAAATAGATTGAATGAACCAACTCGATAACCACTTCCTATACCCGTATCTTTTTCTCAATCTTTGGTGAAATCAATTGAAAAACTCCCAAACAAGCGACTACTCGTATGTCCATAAATTTTTTAGGTTTTATTTAGTATATTAGTTTAACTCTAATTAAATTATATTTTTTTTTACTGAATTTTAATATTTTTCTAAAAAAATAACAAAAATAATAACTATTTTTTATAAGATCAACAAACTCTAACTTAAAAATTTTAACTTCAACTAACGATTCAAACAAATATTTAAACATAATTAACCATCATTGATTGAGTGGTTAATTAGATAAATCAATTATTATTTTAATAGTTACCTAAATTTCATTTTTTTTCCATAACTATCTAAAACTACTTATCGATTTAATTTCTTCTTATGTATGAAATGTTAAAATTACTCTTTTCAATCTATATTAAACCTTATCTTAAATATGAGTATTACTTTAACTGAAAATAATAATAATAATAATAATAATAACAATTTTAAAATTGTCAAATTATTTCTTGTTATAATCATTTGGCAAGCCAAGCAGTTTTCCCCCCTTCGTGTTTTTTTGCACTCCCCCTCGCGCGCTCTCTCTCTCTCCATCTCCGACGTTCTCTCTCTCTCCATCACTGACCAAAGCTTGCTATATCCCTTTCCGTCTCTGGTTGGTTCTCTCTCTTTGCTTCGGATCTTCAGAGCAATACAACAAGGTCGGTTGCACATGGGTTTTTCTTTTTCTTTGATTTTCAATGCATCGATTCTAAATGTATTAGTCATCATATGTGAATTCTGGCGAAAATTTGTTTTCTTTGATTTTTTTCTTCCCATCATTTTTGTTTAATGATATGTGTGTGTATATATATACACATATATGAATATTCAACTAGCTGTCCCTTCATAACTCACTAGATATGTTAAATTCATAAAACATTTGTTTTCCTTTAGCTCTTGATGAAGAAGCATACTTGAATTTGAGTGTGGGCATTTGTGGCTCGGGCCTCGAAGAAGTTCCTGAGCCTGTCCATTAGGTGCGTCCATGGATTTGTAAGGTACTCCTCAAAGTAAGGGCCTTAATAGTTTGCGATTGGAGTGGGTTCCTGAGTCTGGTCATGAGTGATGTTTAAGTAGTTTGATTATGCCTTTCCCATCGGTTTCAAGTTTGTCATCTGGAAAGGAGAATGGCTTTAAGCAATATTTAGACAGACAAAATGATGATTTTAATTTTAGTTTTGTATTTTTCTCACATTTATATCTTGGCACGGACAATGTCCCTGTATAGAAAATTTTGGTGGGCATGAATTTAAATTTGTAAATTGATGGAACGAAAGGGCAAGTAAAATTAAATGAGTCACATTTTCATAAAGATTTTTCTTTTCGTTTTATATTTAGTTGATGTGTTTAGTAATTCTAGCATAACAGAACCTAGGCGGGCTACTGGTTAGAAACTGGAGCAACAGCAAGAGCAATGAGTGATTCCTCCATAACCGAAATGGCGAAGAGCGGCGGTGCTAGTGCTGGCACTGGAGGAGGATCCGAGGCATCTCGGATTGGGGAGGTGAAGCAGTGGCTGGCTCAAGAGTTTGGTCAAGCCGGGAAGGAAGTGCCGCAATTTGAATACACCCCTCGATCTGTGGCTTATTTACACAACCTTGCCACTCTCTCCCAAGGCAAAACCCAAGTATCCAAAATCCTTGCCTCCGATTTCCGTCTTAAAGCCTCCGAGTACCGCTCTCAAGGTTTCTTCTCCCTTTTACGTCGATATAAACCTACCTTCTGAGAAATGAGGCTAAAGCAGGGTTTTGTTCTTTGCAGCGGCGAGAATTAGGGAGATTTTGGAGAGTGTAGGGCTTGCACAGGAGAGTTTAGCCTCGAATGTCATTGGATCGGTTCAGGTCTTGGCGAATGTGGCGAATTTACTGAACATCAGAGACACTGAGCTAAGCAGGCGAGAATTTGGATAACGTTGTTTGCTATTTTCTTTGGTGAATCTTGTTATGTCTTTGGTGTAACTGTGTTGTTTCTGTTCGGATTTAGTTATCTTGTGGCAATGGGAGACATTTCCCTCAGGAAGGCTAATGTGGAGGAGAAGAGGGCTAAGGTGCAGAAAGATTCCATGGTTTTGTTGGATTACACACGAAAAGCTATCGCGAGATTGACCTATTTGAAAAGGTAAGGTGTTTTCTTTTGGATTTGAAAGCGTCAATGTTGTTATGTTAGTAAATTTGCACTTATGTTAGTAAATTTGCTTTGTGCTCTTTGTAATTATTTTTATAGAACGCTTGCACAATTAGAGAATGATGTAGCTCCTTGTGAGGCGCAAGTGGAGAATTGGAAGACGAACTTGGCTGTTATGGCTGCCAAGGAGAGACAATATATGCAACAGAGTGCCAATTACAAGGTATTGTTGGTTTATCGATTATCCCGATGTTATCATTGTCAAAAGTTGTTTCAAGTTTTAGAAAGGAGTATCTCAATTTAGATGTTGTTTAACAAGCATTTACACAGAGAGAGAGGGGGGGGTGTGGAAGGGTTATAAACTAGGGGCAAGAGGCATGTTTTACTAAATTTTGGTGGGATCTAATTAGCGATCTTGAATTTTTGTAAGTACACATGTGAATAGATCCGAAAGATAACCACTCCTATTTCTTTACCCGTTCGTGATATTTAAACCAACTTAAACAAATACACATTATTCGAAGTTAAGAGAATGCTTCGAGTTTGTAATTTGAAGGAGATGATTGATCCAAAATTGTTGTGAAACTTTTAATTGTAGAGGGGAACAATGATGACTATGATATGTAAAATTCACAGTTGCAGAGTTCAAGTAGAAAACAGTAGATAAGCTTTTATTCGAGGAGAGTATTGTCAAGTGGATAATATTTTAAGGGTATATTTATGTTGGTTCCAGTATTTCAGAGGTTGTTTTTGATTGGCATTTTCAATGATAATCTTGTTGCTCCGACACCTTCCCGTAGTCTGTTCACATCCGTCTTTGCAGGAGAAGTTTAGGAGATTGCATCAAGTAGAAACTGATTTCTTGGGGAAGTTAGTTAGTCCATTAAGTTCTCTTGAAAGTAATTCCCTCGAATGTCTTCAATTTCCGTTTTTAAAGTCATTCCTACCCCTGTATGATGTCCAACTCTAATGAGAACTTCCCATGCAGACTATGCTAAATCGTGTAGGTTACTCCCCGGACATAAGCCATGGTGTATTGGTCGAAATGGCCGAGAATAGGAAGGAGTTAGAGAAGAAAACAAAGCCCATCCTCGAGACCTTGAGAAGTTATCAGGACTTGCCTCCGGTAATCTCTCCATTCAGTTGATGCAGTTTCATTTTCATGCCGACTGCTAGGCAGATCATGAATCATCAGTTCAATTTGTGCTTTATGCAGGACAAGGCCTTGGCTGCTTTGGCAATTGAAGACAAGAAAAGGCAGTACGCCGCAGCTGAGAAGTACCTCGAAGATGTATTGCAGTCAGCTCTTGCGCCTTCGGAGTAATACACCTATAGTGTTACTTGTCGCTGTTGCACGACCGTTGTTTTTTTTTTCCCCTTACTGTTACTAGTTCCTGAATTTTGTGTATTCCACACCCCAAAACAAAATCTAAGTTATGTAAGTAGTGCTGTGTGAAAACTAAATTTGTGTAAAGTCCACTTTCTTGAAAATTTCAGATGGACGATTGGCGGGAATAAAAGAATGTCAATTTATCAATCAAATCGCCAGAAACCACTTGAAAGAGGCCTTTTCCACTTGGGATTGCTACTCCATCGACTGTCAGTTGTATCCGCCGACGACGGCGGAGAATGCGACACCATGTTGATGTTGATCATGATTCATGTTGTTGATGTCTTCTTGCAAGTAGATGTATCCCTATTTGACATGTTGTTCCACTTTGAATTTTTGTGGTACTTGATTACTGAGAGCAGTTTTGCTTATATATGTGTTCTTGAAAACGACATGTAGTTTCCATGCCAACTTGTGCTAGTGCCTCCCTTTATACCATGGAAACGACATGTCGTTTTATTTCTTAAACAACAAATTTCACCATATTAATTGGAGCAGAAAAAGCGCGCTTTATTCCACTAAGCTCTCTCTCCACACTGAAACAACACCAAAATCAGAGAGAGAGGGATAGAGAGAGAGAAAATCCTTAGAAATCACGCTCTAATGGCGGACTGGAACGGAGATCTCGACGAGGAAGCGCCGATTTTCGTCGGTGACGAAGAAGACTGGGACGAAGAAGAAGACGAAGACGAAGACGAAGACGAAGACGAAGATTACCTGGCGTATGTACGAACATTGCCAGACGAAGGATGGCCGGAAGAAGTCGATTCGGAGGGAGACAACAACAAGCGGAGAAAAACCGGAGCAGGCGAGCCGTGCTCGTTGGGAGAGGATGGTTCTGAAGGGAACGAGTGGAGCAGCAGCCAAACTGACGGCCTTTTCTGCCCTATTTGCATGGAACCTTGGACTAGTGATGGCGATCATCATATCTGGTACTGATTTCTCTCTTTTCTTTGTTTTTGTGCTTCTTTTCACTGAAATTTCGACTCAAAACTCGAGCTTTTAGCAGATTTCTACGTATTTTAAGCGAAATGTCAATACAATATCCGAATTTTTATGTTCAGCCATGAATGGACTGGAAAATCATACTGACTTTTTTTTTTTTTAACTAAAATTTTTGCTCACACGGCATCGGAGCCGCGAATTTTAGTAGAGTTGTTTATGTTTGTATCGCAATGTCAATACAAGATCATAATTTTTGTGCTCAACGATCAATTATCTGGAAATCATACTGAATTATTTGTTTTTTAACTAAAATTTTTGCTCACAAGGTACCTCGAATTTTGTAGATTTGTTTATGTTTGAATCGCATTGTCAATGCAATATCATAATTTTGTGCTCAACCATTAATTGTTTGGAGAATCATACTGAATTTTTTGTTTTTAACTAAAATTTTTGCTCACAAGGCACCTCGACTTTTAGTAGATTTGTCTATGTTTGTATTGCATTGTCATTACTAGATCATTAATTTTTGTGCTCAACCATTAATTGTTGGAAAATCGTACTGATTTTTTTTGTTTTTTCATTTGATGAGACAGTTGTCTTCCATGTGGGCATATATATGGGATGTCTTGCATAAAGAGATGGCTAAAACAGCGTAAAAATCTAGGGAAGGTATTTTGACTGTTTTTACCAACTAAGCATCTTATTGATTTATTAACATTTTAAGTTGGTGGGAATTTGAACTCTAGACCTGAACACTGGAGGTAAATATGGAATTGCAAGCAGAACTGTATTTTATTTTCCTGTGAAGATTTTGGAAAATTGAATCATTCTTATGGGAGATTATAGATGCACTTTTCTTTTTTCTTTTTCTAGTGTCCTCAATGCAATGGGAAATGCACACTCAAGGATGTTAGAAAACTCTTTGCGTCACGGGTTGTTGCTATTGATGAAGAATCACAAAAGGTTAGCAGTTCATACTTCTAATATCCAAAAAGGAGGGAAAGGAAAAAGGTCAGAAACTTAATTGGAATGATGGGTCTTCTTGTCTGCAGAGAATTCGGTCACTTGAGAGTAAATGTGCATCTCTTGAGAAGAAGGTATTGTTCCTCTTTACAAGAAACAATTTATATTTTATCCTAACTTTATTTTTTATTTCTTACAATTTAACCTTTGTAGAAATCCTAAAGTAGCTCATCCTTTGATCGGATTTCTCAATATGTTAGTTTGTTACTAGCATGACTGATGAGTAAGGCTTGTTAGTAGTCAGTTTTGGCATTGTAACTGATTACAAGGTGGTTGTTAGTAGGGAGTTAGAAAGCAATTAGTAGTATAAAAGGGGGACTAATAGAGAGTGGGGGTTTATGGTGAATCTAGTGGGAATTGGTCTGAGATTTTTCTCTGGGAGAGAGTTGATCTCTTGAAAGCGCAACACTATCAATTCTTGTACTTTTCCTTTTTAACTCCATTTGAATTCAATAAACCATATCAATTTCCATTTCTCCTATATTAGTTCTTATCACCTTTCTGAACTAAACAATTCTTTGAAGTTGGCAAATCTTATCAGACATATCACACACGTTTACACATGAGAAAGAGCATATGATACAGTAAGGAGTTAGCCGCTAGCTAGTTTAGTGAACGCATCTTGTCTAATTTCATATATAGGGAGCTGATTGGAGTAAAAAAGAAGCTAAGTGGAGAAACGTAGAGGCTGAGTTGCAATTGGAAGTTAAACAGCTTAGAGAGGTATGCATAATTATGAACTGTGTTATCTTTCATTGTACAGATTTATATGAGTTTTAGTTTTTTGTAAAGGCCTCATGCTGTCTTGATTCCTTTTGGGACATTAATGTCTACTTTTCCCTTCATTTTTTTTTTTTAATCAAAGTTTTCTGGTTTCAATGTTCCCACTTTGATTAGTTTCCAAACACTCCTCTCTTCCTAATTTTTCTCCTCACATAGAGGTTATGTTTGGCCAACATTTTTTGCAAACCTTCTTGACAATGCTTTTCAAGTAGGGGAATTTACATGCTTCGAATCTGGCTACTTCTTGCGTTAGTGTATTCATTTTATGCAACCATGATTTTGCAGATATTATAAAGAAAAAAGGAGAAACTTTGTGTAACCAAATGAAAGAACTAAGTTAAGGAGCTGTATCTTGAAGTTTAATCTAATTGCAGTATTTTCAGTAGAATACATTAGTTACTTTAGGTGTGTTTTACGTCAGATCATTCACTAGGTACTGGTCTTTATTTGATGGCATTTTACTTCTGTACGTTCTTCATCAACTTTTTGTACTTAATAGTTTTTTGAACTTCTAGAGGACAACTTATCTGGAAGGCTTACTAGGAGATATCCCAAAAGGGCCATCTAGATCAGTCTATGCTGATGGAGACTCTCCTGGAAAATCTGTGACTGGTAATAGTTTTAACAAGTGAATGAGCTTTTCATTGTGAAATTTCTCGTCTTGCAGAAACAGTCTTTTCCAAATGGATTTGTTGGCTAGAAAATTTATTCATCTATTATTCAATTTTCATTTTTGAGCTAAAATTTTGTTGAAGATTGACAATCATTGATATTTCCTTCTACAAATCCTGTAGGACAGAAGCTCTATCCAATATTCCGCAGACAAGCATCTTCTCGCCGATTTGTATTAAAGGTTCAACATTAGTTGCTCTTTCATTTTCTTGATGTAAAATGCAGGTAGTGTCAGGTCTCATGAGGCTTATTCTCATTTTCATCTCTCATTGATGTTTATAATGATCATATACAATTTGTGTGTTAGATTTGACTAGTACATTGCTAGGCACTTCTTTGATTGAAATCCTTGCGCATCTAAGCTCAATTTTGTATTTACAAAATTTTTCTATCTGATTGATTGGTGTATTCAAGAAGTACGTACTAAATCCATTACCACACTGTATCAATTACCATGTGGATGAATTTTCTGCTAATTTCACAATGCTAAATTTTTGCAGCAATAATATGAATTCTTATTTGGTATTCCTTGTCATCTTCCCTTCATTAGGTTTTCTTTTTGTTCCAGTAAACCAGGTTCTCTCATGTACACTTTTACTGAAAATTAACACAATGATCTTTTTTTAGGAGGAGTTGCAGCTGGATGGCGCTCATTTGCTTGATGTGGATGCTTCTAACCAAACCGTGTTAATTGCACGAAGCCTACCTGGGATGGGTGCAAAGCATATGCTAACCAAAGTAATTTATTCTTGCGTTTGCTAACTTTTTGCCTGCATAACACTCACTGCTTTTTTTCCATGTAAATGCTTAAAGAGCCGTACATGATTTTGCAGATGAGCTTGGTACTTCCACATGAAGGAGAGGATATTTTGCTTCCTCCGTCAACAAATTTTATCAAGGACCTACACTTTTCTCCTTCTGGTGATGGTCTTGTACTCTTTGCTTCGCTAGGGAAGAAATTATCAATTCTCAGGTGGCTTAAATATCTCAAGCCTGTTCTAACTTTTCTTTCTTTCATTATTTCTTTTATTTTCTTTCCCCATGCTTTCTTCCTTATTTCTTGTGTATTCTATGTGCATTTGTGTTTATTACACGTTGACATTTTTATGTTGCTCTGTACAGCATGGAAAGCAATAATGTTGTCCTAGCCTATGATCTGCCGGTATATTTTCAATAAGCTGTTTCTATGGTTGTTTATTATTCGTGTGCTTGTGTCTGTTCATGCATGCTCATAGACATAAGATCCCTCAAACTTATTATCTTTCTCATATATTGTTTTGCATGTTAAGAACACCCATATTCGTTTATAAATTTTCGGCACGAAAGAAAAGGTAAATTATTTGGTTGTTCAGTGTGTTTGTTCCATTTTGACATTGCCATTTCCAGGCTGCTGCTTGGACTTGTTCATGGGATATCAACAGCTCGCATTATGTGTATGCGGGATTACAGGTACGATTCCCTGCTTTATTTATTGTAGTAATCCCTGTTTATGGATTCTGAGATTTTGCGTCTGCTTTTCCTATTATTGCAGAATGGCTCAGTTTTCATGTTTGATGTGCGCCAAACTACAGGACCTGTGAAATTCCTCAAGGGACTGACAAGCAACCCTGTTCATACCATACATTCTCTTTCACCCCATTCAAATCTTCGTTCTGGTCTTAGGACAGTCTTATCTGCCTCTTCGACTGGCCTGTGGCAGTGGAACTTTGAAGGTGCTGACGAAAGGTAAGTACTTATAGTTTATTTGCTCTGTAAATCTTGTTTGATTCATTGATACATAGTTACATACGTGTATTTAATTTCCTTGTTAATGTGGTTTATTCCATTTTCTTCTTGTTGTCTTATTTTTTTTTTCACTTTCTCACCTGATCTTTCAGAATTGTTTGTCTTAAGGATAAACATGTACAAGAAATCTCGTTCCTGAGAGATTATTAGCATATATACCTTTTAATTTCCTTTTACGGTTTTGCTTAGCATCTGCATCTAATTTGCAAAAACAAAAGTTGATTTGATTTCGTAACGGTCTGATCTAACAAGTCTATTGATTTATCTGAAGGCCTACCTTTGTTCCTGAAACCGACAAACAAGGAATCTGTATATCACTTGCTTATTGTCCAAGCAGTGATGACATTGTTGCTTCATACCGCCCTAAAGTTGAAACGCACGATGAGATTGCTATGTCTCAACTTTCGCAATCTCCTTCCCATGTAACTGGACAAGGAATAATGGGATCCCATGTTCAATATAAGAGAACAGGCACCGGCTGTTTCCCAAAGTTGAGCTCCATTTATGCTAGTTTCAATCAGATTCGATTTCCAAAATGCGCGGTTATAGACTTAGAGAAGGATAAGAAGCTGTTTGCATCAAGGGATGAAGGTGCTTGCGAATTGACCTTGCACGAGTTGCCTTCCTTTCCAGTTTTTCAGCGCCTTAAATCAGAGGGGTGTCCTCTCCGCGACATCAAGTATACACATGCTCGAAACCAGGGTTTACTTGGTTGTTTAAGTGGTGACGTACTGCAAATTTTCACAACCTAGCTCCGGGAAAGACAGGTAATATTTATTTTTAGATTTGTCAAATCATTGCCCAAGATCAAAGATTATTTGAACTTGCTGATTACTACTATCAAGTTTCAAGGGCTCTCTCTCTCTCTCTCTCTCTCTCTCTCTCTCTCTCTCTCTCTCTCTCTGTTTTTTTCCCTCCACCTAGCATTTAAAGGAAAAAATGAAATTCTACACCCTAGTTGAGTACTGCTAAGCAGCTCCATCAGACCCAGCTTGACATTGACACAGGCGTGGGCCCGCACAAATGGTTCCCGTCTGTGGGGCCTATGCCACTGGTCTTGTCGAGCTGGCTATGATCGTGAGAAATTCATTTCTGAATTATTGCTCTTATCATTAGTCATTATATCGTTAATAGTTTGATTAGACACATTAGCATGGTAACCTTGAAAATTGTAATCATTCTTGTCCAACTCCTGTTCATTTTGTTACAGGTATCTGAAAGAAGTAATAGTTGATATCTATCATTCCCTGCTTGTTTCTTTTGCACAATATGGACCCATGGTCGGAGCATATTTATATAGAATAACAAGTTCTAATATGTATCATAAGTATAAAAATTAAAAAATAATAAAAAATTTTCCCTAATTGGTTCTTGTTAGCCAGTTATCGAAAAAGTAAGTAGATCTTCATTCTCAAAATTGCCATTAGCCATTCTTTGTTATTAGATTATACATCGTTACATTAGTTTTTCTCTCTGTTTTTTTCCTTTTTTTTTTTTTTTTTTTTTTTTGGCTGTATGGTGGACGACTTTGCTCGGAAGGTTGTGAATGTCGTTCTAGTTTCCCAGCAGAGCCAATTTATTGTATCAGTAGAGCGTACACGAAAAGACTGAGGGGGACTTGTATTGTAGTGGGGGTAGTGTGAGAAAAATAGGAAGATTGTCAAGGAAAAATTGATAAAAAGAAAGTTTAATAGGATTCTGGTCCCATTCGGTTATAGGTGGCTCCGTCACTGCTTGTTAATTATATGAATGAATTAATTAATTATGAAGATACATACCAAGATACTTGCGGTTCCTCTTACCCATCTTTTTCCTTTCAGTTTCAATTGGAAAAGAAATAAAGTAAACTGGCCCTGCATGAGGGTTCATTTTGTTTGATCTAGTTAAGAAGTCAGGTATATTGGTTGGATGCGAGGGAAGTAAGAAAGGATGGGCCCTATGATAGGGTTTTCTTACGGTTTTGGGTATTTTTTAATGTCAGATCTTATAATAATCATATTAAAATTATACAAATTTGATAGGACCTGATGGAAATCTAATGTCTTAGAAAGACGCACCCAGTAGGGCATATTTATATCCTTTCAAGATGATTGGTGGATGCAACGCCATGTTGGGTAACTATACCTAGAAGTATGCACTAATTTCACTTTCATTGATACATTATTATGTACCAACTGTTTTATATTTGATTGTTTGGACACAGAATGACCCCAAATATGCAATGATGCGTCTTTTCTTCTTGATCCTTTGTGACACTGAACCAATTGGAGCTATTCGACTTTGGTTTTCTACTGTTAAAATCATTAAGATATCTATGAACTTCGTACATACGAAGCTTAGGGAGTGTTTTTTTTTTTTTTTTAACCCCTTAAGATGATTTGTGTGCGTGTGTGATTACACGTATTTAGCTTTGTGCCTCTATACATACATACATATATATATATATACCAATTGGGAATATTATATCTACCTAGCTTTGTGTTTGTGATTTCCAATCCAAGCAAAGAAGTTAGCTCCTCGGTTATTCTTTTGTTTTTTGTTTTTTTTTTTTTTTTTGTAGTGGTGAAATGATAAAAGAAATAACAGCAAAAAAAATAAAAAAATAAAAGTTTGCTTTTTTCATGGGCAACGGTAAAATTATCTATGGAGATATTATAGTAATCAGGCACTTGATTTAAAAAGGGCCAAAAAAAAAAATCCGACCTGCCGGATTCGAACCAGCGACCTAAGGATGTCTGTTTATACAACTACAGTCCTCCGCTCTACCAACTGAGCTAAGGTCGGTTTGTGTTGTAACTTTCGACAAAATAATATATATTTTAAAAAGCTACTATATTCAAGTGAAAAAAAAATTTGGGTGAAAGAAGAAAATATACTTTTTGCATAAATAAGTGAAAAGGATAGCAGAAATTCAAAATATTTTGGGTAAATAACAAATATATCATGCAAAGGAGTTACTTTCGATAAAAATATACATTTTAAAAAGTTGCTTCATATCTGGGAAAAAATTAAAAAAAAAATTATAGTGAAAAAACTTGGGTGAAAGAATTAAATAGCTTTTTTTTTGTATAAATAATTAAAGCAAATGATAGATTTTGAAAATATTTAGAATAAATAACAGTAAATAACAAATTTATCATGTAAATGAGCTATTTACTTTTTTATTTTTAAAGGAGTTATTTACTTCTTTTTAAACATGTTATTTACCTAATAAATTTATTGTTTACTAATTTTTATTTAACTAGTAAATATAAAATATGTTTTAAATATTTAAAAACCTGTTATTTATTTTAATTATTTTTGTAAAACTACTATTTTCTACAATTTCTCTGAAAAAGAACTTTCCTTCAATGACAAATCTGCTATAAGATAGTCGACTTTATTTAATCATAAAAAGTTAAATTATGTAAAAATGCTGGATACACTACTATTGTATAAAATCATTATCAATTGAAGTTGAATATTATCTGTGTCACCTACCTTCTATTAATGAATTTGTTTCAAAAAATTCCAACCAATTCCAACTCCTTATCATTAAATATTGGTTTGAAAAAATAAGGATAGAAGTTGAAATCCTCACATTATTCAAACATATTCGTATTGAATTCAAGAAAGAGAACATTTATACAACCAAGATTAAATGGGAATGAGAAAATGCCTAGCGGCATATTTCTAACATTGTGAACATTTCTTCCTGTATATTTCACAAAGTACTTCCATGGAAACAAAATGGCATCGCACAAAATGAGAATATTATTTTATCCTAAGTTTCTCCCTAACTATTGGTTGACTTTTAAACCAACTTTTTTATTGCATTCTTCACCCAAATTGAAACTGAAGAAAGAAATCATTGGTCTCCAAGCACTAAAATTGTTGAAGCCTACAAGAGTAGAGTCACGCCACTACAAGTTTAGGCTTCCTTTCTCTAGCATTCCTGAGCCCCAAAAGATTATTTTCCTGCTTCATTCTATCTAGTGAAATCAAAACAAATAACATTGAAAAAAATGTAAAGGAAAAAAAAAAAAAAAAAGAAAGAAATGAGGGGTTAAAATATGCCTATGCCTTTTGATCTCAATGCAGATATAGGGGCTCCATGAAATAATATAAATGACAATAGACAACACATGGCATAACATTCCCTGACCCCATCATCATGCAATATGAATATTTGTATCATTATATTTCACTCAGAAATCACTTTGAGTTAGATATATGGATGGATTTCTATAGATTTCATTTGGCTTGTTTCATTTCATTTTATTTTTATTTTTTCCTTCTTATCATCAAGTGATCAAAAGGGTGTCATACAAAATTTTTCTTTGAAAGGGGTCCTTGGAGTTGTTCCAAAAACCAAATAATTTCAATAAATAAAAAAAATAAATAATATAAATTAAGAGGAAAGAAAGGAAAGGGCCTTTAGAACAATGATCGCCACTCACATGACTCCTATCATTCCTCTTATTATCAAATTGTTCAAAAGGGTGACATGCATATATATATATATATATATATATATCATATAAATACATACACATATAGATATACACACACTTTACAAGAAAATGGGTCCTTGAAGGTACTTCAAGAGGGGTCATTGAAGCAATGATAGTCACTCACATGACCCTTCCTCACAATAATTGCGACTTCTTTTCTCTGCATAATATATGTTCTTTTGTAAGCTTTGGAAAAGTGGCATATCTTATTTCCAAGGCTAATAATTGAATAGATCAACTGGATTTTGAACTGTTCCATTAAAAATGGTCATCATCAAAGTTTTTGTAGCTGCTGAGCTATACAATGAGTTGACGGGAAAGACATCATGATCAATATATATATATATATATATATATAATATATATATATCTATATTCACATCACAAAACTAAAACCAAATGTTTGATAATTCAAGACCCATGTAACGCCAAAATAAGAAGGCAGATAAGAGTGGGAAAGAGGATATATACGTACCTCTAGTGGTGTATATACAAAACCAACTTCTATTTGTTTGAAAACATTCTATACTTTTCAATTCATTTTTATAAGCTTTTCAAAGTTTCTACAAAGCTCCCGACCACCAAGCACTTGTCTCATCTTTTTTTCTTTTCTTAAGCCATCCCATGGGGTCCAAGTCCTTTAGCATTATTATTGCTTAAATAACCTCTAATCTTAGGTTTGTCTTCGGAATGATAGACCACATCTTACATTATAACATGTAAAAGAAAGAAATATAATATGACTTTTTTCCTTATATAGCAAATGACATTAAAAAAGATTGTACAATCGGTCCAATTTATTTATTTATTTATTATTACATTTTGAGTCATTACTACACCTTCCCTTTGTATGCTTGCGGTTTTGCCCAAGATTTTAGCTTATACCATATTCAATGGAATGCCAACGTGAATGTTACATTTGACTGTAAAATGATATATTTAATATGCTACCCTATTTTGAATTCTATTAGATGATATTATATCAAACTTTTGTCTTAATTATGAACCTATAACAGCTTGTAAAAGTAAAATACTTTCATTATAATAGAATAAGTTGAAAATAACAACGTTATAATGATTAAATGAAGAAGCAAATTCATCAACCAATATCAAATGCTAAAATTTAACATTTGTTATACTCGATATCAAATTTATCATCAAATAAAGCATCTATGAAGTTTAACATAACAATAATATTATATTGGGGAATTATTTTTCCACTCAAATACCAAAATTTGACATTAATACACAAATTTGACACTCCACTCTTATTTGTCATTTTCATTTGAAGAAATAAAACATGACTTTTCTTTCTTAACAACAATATTTATCACCTAACTTTTTTTTTTTCTTGTATCTCACTCTCTTGTCTGTGATAGCTCTATTTTCCTTTTGGGGTGCTAAAAACTCTTTTCTTCTCTCTCTCTCTCTCTTTCTCTCTCTTTTCACAATGTGGGTCTGCCTCATAATTTCCTTTGGAGATGTTAACGTCTGTTCCAGAACAAAAGAGGGTAAAGACAGAATCTATCAACTAATAAGTTAACCAGGATTATTATTGGGTCCTCTCTACCAAGCATTAATGCTATTACAACGCATGGCTGGCTACAATTATGCATGGACAATACAAAAGTACTTTCCCCCCCCCCACCCCCCCCCCCAAAACAAAACTCAAACTTTCGTGTCTCCCCAATATTTATTTAGCACATAGTTTTCGTACAATTTGATTTAAAAAAAAAAAAAAAACAGAATGTGGTTTTGGTTTTTCAGTAGTTATTACACCGACTATATAATTTCAAGACAAGATCTCCTTACAAATCCAACCATTAGATGTACAAAATATATATATATATAGACACATACATACATACATATATATATATATATATAGAATTTCCACCTACTCTTGCTAGGGAATAGAATAGTGCAAGTGTGTAATCTTTTTTATTTTTTTCTTGTTGCAATAAGAATGACCCATTTTTTCATTGATATTTGATGGAACGTATGATTTAATAATCCAATTGGTGAACAACAAGAAATGGGACTTTCTGCCCCTATGGTTTTGCCCACCTCCTAGACCATGCCAATAGCATTGGATCCGTACACTCATATAACTTCTTCATCCTGTTGTAATGTGTATTAATTTTTGCGGGGGAAAAAGAAAGAAAGAAAGAATAATTGGCTCTGCACTAAAAACAAAAACAAAAAAAAAAAAAAAATATAAAATATAAATAAAAAAAAAAAAAAAAAACCTTCGAGGGCATCCGATAAAATTGAAACGATTTAGGAAAGATTTTAACAAATTAAAAAAATCTTGAAAACTAACATTGGCCAATATTATGGGGTAAGAAACCGACGTTGACAATTAGTCATTTCATGTATTGAGTCTATTGACTATGAGTTATATACATGATGGAGATGGATAGTGTCATTCATAAACATAGGAAGGCCACTAGCATTATTAGTGATCTACACATACCATTATTTCTTTGATTATGTATTGCTAAATTAAGTTTGCTTCACTTGAAAGGGAAAGTAAAAAAAATTAGAGGGACGTCTCTCTTTCGCTTTCTTTTCTTTCCTTTTTTTTTTTCAGCAGTAAATAACAGCGAATAATGGTATATTCACAATGATATCCTCACGCAACCTAAAATATTAGGATTAGTATTTCTCTTTCCTAATTTGATCATGTATTTACTTACAAAATTAAAAATGATAGTATGATGAACCCGCAGAAGTAAAGAACAAGAAAATAAAATGCCAATACTTACACAAATTTATATAGTATTTTTTTATAGCAAATTAATAATAATAATAATAATAGTATTGCTTTTTGTTTAACGGGAATATATATATTAAATTTACTTATATACTTTTGATAAATTTATAGGTGTTTAATTTTAGAAATTACATTTACTAGACAGTAAAGGAATAGATTGTTTCTAATTGCACATTCTAATAAGTAAATGTTAGAAATAAAATCAATGATTTTTTTTTTTCTTTAAACCTATAATGTCTGGTCACTCAAATGTAAAATTGTAACTTCAGTAAAAACTTTAGCAGTGGATTAGAGACCCATTGATCCATCCACACCATTGAATGGTTCTTGAAGACGGTGCTAAAAGGATACTATTTTTTTTCTTTTCTTTTCTTTTTCTTTTCTATTTTCATTTTCTATAATGTGATTGAATATCATTTATGGAAGTGATAAGGCATATAGAAAATGACCAACATTAAGTTGCCCCATCTTCTGTAGCATTCATTTTGCACCCAAAATTTTTTTTGCATAAATAAAAACACATAAAAGAAAAGCAAAGGAAAACAACAAAAAAAATCATTTTGCTTTATTAGGAAATGACAAGTGCTTTCTGGGCATCAAGGAAGAAAAATAACATGGCTGGTACACTTACAAACACACTTTACTCAATAACCCCATGGCCCTCAACTCCTTGGATACTTGGCTTCAGTTTCATCCCACTTCTCTTTCTAAGTATACAAGATAGCCTTTTTTTTTCCCCCCTTTTTAAACCTCATAATGGACATGTACACCAATAATTCCGAGGCAGAAAAATTGAAGAAAGAAACACACAATTCCTTTTTTTTGTTATTATTATTATTATTATTATTATTATTTTGTGGGGGTAACTTCTTGGGAGAGAAGAGAAAAATAAATCATAAAGAGAGAGACCATTGAGGGGAAACTCCATATATAAATGCTAAATTTAATTAGCATGATGGTAAAAAAGTGAATTATTATTATTTTTTTTCATTATTTAACGCCAGCATTCAGGAGTTAAAGAATGGTCCCTCTTGTAATCCTTACAATAGTCGTAGACCATATGGTAGCGTTGGACCCACCTCATAGCCCTGTATTGCTGCTGGGTCAACCCGCCTGAGCGGAGCGGAGAGGCGGACACTGGGCGACACCAAAGCGGCGCATAGGCGGAGCATCCACCGGCTTTGAAGTTGGTGTACTGAGCAACAAATGGTTGGTACCTATAATCAGCTTTGTATTTCCCATCTTCTGTTGCCCATGTTGAGGCATCCCAAATTGAGCCATAGACCCACATTGGCCTTAGTGGAAATGTTGTGGCACTCTTTCTAGGGTACCTCCTTATGGGCACATCATCAACAAGGAATCTGCCAATGATATTAATTTATACCCAAAAGCATGATTAAGTATAGTAAGACAACTAATTACCGACCAACAACAGTCCAAAAAGTTTTGTCCCTAGTATAGTACTAGTACTTTTTTTGCGTTCTTTTTTTTTTTTTTTTTTTTGTTATAAAATAAACTATTAGTGTTGTTTAGATTTGGTGCATTATGCATTGTATATTATTATACATGTTAACGAAAAAGTATCTTCCGACTGGTAATTAAGATTTTTTTTTTTTTTTGTTGAAAATATTCTAACTTTATCCATTTTGTAAATTGTCTAAAATTTTATTGAAAAGTGCAACCGGTCATGTGATCTTGATCCTATTTATAATTGATGTTGTTAAAATCAATTGGCTCCTTTATTTTATGAGTCGGGTTAAAATAATCTTGTAACTTTTGTTTTATATATCTCTAAATTAAGCATATGAGTTTAAATACTTTCTATTTTTCAGCTGTTGAGTCAAAAGACTTGAAAGGGGAAAAAAAAAAAATCTCATTCGGCTTTAATCATATGACAGCTGGCAAGAGAGAGTTATATATTTTAACAAAGTATTCTCGATGATGAAGAATATGCCATAAAAGGTGTAAGTAATTAGCTAATAAATTAACTCTTTTTTCAGTAGAAAACTTAATATAAACTTACATGATCTCCTTAGGACTCCATAGAATGGCATAGTGATGAAAAGCTCGAGTTGGATCAAACCAAAGATGGAACTTCATTTCTCTGCCAATAATTTTACCATCTCCACTTCCTCTGATGTATACATTGGTCTGCAATGTGTAAGGCTTCCCAAATGTTGTCCCTAGAAACTCAATGTCCACTTCATCATGAAACCCTGGATGAGCTTCATTATTTGAAAGCTGCCATATATATACATATATACATATATATATTAAAATTACTAAAACTTGAACTAATAACATATTTAGATTCTAATTCTAATTCTCACATAGAAAGCTGTAATAACTCCTGCAGTGTAACCAGGTTGGAGCTTTATGTCGGCACCAAAGTAACCGGATCTAAATGGACGATTTGACTTGAACCCACTTCCTGTAATAATTTATAAAATATATATATATATATATATAAATAAAAACAAAATTTAAAATGGGGGGGGAAAAAACCACCAAGGAATTAGTGAATAGTTATGAAATAGATTAAAAGAAGGCCAAAAAAAAGAGAGAGAGAGAGAGAGAGAGACCCGAGGTACTGTCAAGCCAGATGGTTAATGCAGTCTGGTCTGCTCTCTGGTGGGAAGGACCCCAGAGATTAGTGTAGCCTTTGTAAAAGCTAATGGTTCTGAATTTGGTGCTTGGCCAGTAGCCAGGTGAAGATGGCCAATCTGCGTTGCTTGAAGGAACGATGGGGATTAGAATAAGAAAAATAATTTGCAAAAAATCCATGATATAATACTTGAGTGAGAAGTAAGTCTAAAAAATAAAAAATAAAGTAAAAAAAAATAAAAAGGGAGAGCTTGAAGAGAGAGCTAGCTAGGAGAGGTAAAGCAGAGAAAGTGAAGACGCTATATAGAGAGAAATGGGAATGATTGTCTTCTTAAATGCAGGGTGAGAGAGAGAGAGAGAGAGAGAGAGATCTTGAGGCTCAAGAGATAGAGTGTGTGTGTATGGAAGTAAGTGTATGGTTCGTACATATTGAAATAAATGGAAAGATTATTGGGTCCCCTTTCATGAAGGTAACAAGGAAAATTCATCCGTGAAGGGTTAAAAAATAAAAGACGAGAATTTTCCGAGATGACCTCACAGTTGTAAACTATGTGAGATCGTCTCGGAATCATTTCATATAAAAAATAATATGACTAGTGATGAAGTCAGAAACATTTTTTGAGATGGCATTTTGAATAAAATTAAAGATAGTTTTCTGCTCATTTAGGAGATAGATATGCATATTTTGATCATTTAGTAGGAGTTGTAATTTTTTCTTACACAAAGAGGGAACAACTAAAATTCTATAATAAAAAAAAATTGAGGGTAAAATCAAATTTTAAAACTTGGATGTGGTTGTAGCTTCGTCAAGTATGACAGTTTAAATGAAAATACTTCCAGATTTCGAATTTAGAACCTTTTATCTAAATTTCTTCTCTTCTACCAGAACTAAAAATAGATTTGACAATTAAAAATTATGTTGTACCAATAGGGGATATATTTTCATATCTTATCGTAAAGTTTTAACTCCAAGACCAAACAAATATAAGGAACAAAAAAGCTGATACATCATGGATAAAAAGTGATTTGATAATTAATATTGGTGTTCCTCTTTCACCACAAAAGCCCCTGTTGGCTTGAGAGAGGTGCACTGTTGAAAAGCTTGGTAAAAAGTGGATGTGATGCGGAAGGGTGGTAGAGTAGATGGGTCTCTTAAATGTGCCTCTTTTTTTTTTTTTCTTTATTAAAAAAAATCTCATTTGGGTCATGTTTTCATTGTTTTTTGTGTCTAAGCTTTTGTGAATCAACAGGAACTTGGGCTTCAAAAAGATTATAATGCATTATCTCTGTCTCAACCATCATGGCCATCGTTGTTGGATTTACCCCACTGCTTTGTGGTTTTCACCAAATGCATTTCTTGGGTCATTTTTTTTCCAAGAAAATGTGAAAAAAAAAAAAAAAAAAAAAGTAGTGTGGGGCAGTTTTCTGATGTGGTCAAATCTTCAGAATCAAAATGCGTTTAATGACGTGCTTGAATCTGTGAAGTTCATCAATGTTGTGGGTTCTGATGTCTGCTTAAATGGGACCCCCATCACCACCTCCTATATATATACACACACACATATATATAATACGATTTGATTATCAGCCAAACCTTGTGATCTTGCTCCCATCCTGGGATATTGTACGGAATGATAATTTTATACTGTCCAACTCTTGTATCATTAACCACCGTGTAGTCCCTGTTCAATATTTCAGTTTCCACCCATTCACAAAATTCTGCACACATATGTATGTGTATGTATATGTATAGTATACAACTATATATGTAATATCAAACTACGACACGACCAATGAATTCTAATCACATTGTGCATATAATTTAAAAACTCGACGAGTGAAATTTTTTATGATCACAAACAACCAAATTTTAAGGACAACTCAAATTTATCCATCATCCATATCACTAAGAAAAAAAAGATCATACCTTAATTGACGAGATATATATATATATATATATATTATTTTTTCTGTTTCTTCTTATATAGTATCTAATTATGACACGATCAATCTATTATAGCTGTGTCATGCAATGTTTTTTTGGTCATATGTTGAAATTTTTTGTTGTTAGGTTCTTGATCAAGATAACTCAAATTTCGACAATTGATGTATCAATTCATGGACCATCCGGTATCCGAAAAAAAGGATCATGCCATCTTTGGCAAGATGTATATATATACATTCTTTTCAGTTTTTTTTTTTTCCTTCTTACATACGTACAAACATAGGATGTACGTATGTATGAAAATGAAGTTACATTTGTGAACAGGAAATCTTCAGATTTAGATTAAAAGATTTTTCATTTAAGTCACTGCCTGGCTGCTGGGTTACTGTCGTTACTTGTAATGCCGATCGATTTCTTGTGGTTAAGATTGTCTGTACTTTTTCCATATGATACATATTTATTGGTCCTTGCACACATATAGGCCACTTTACTAATATTCCCTCTTTTTTCTTTTTTCTTTTTTTAAGGTTATAATTTAAAGCAGAAATTTCTTATTGACAGTTTACTTTCATTTGAAAGGTCATAGCACATGTATTGATTTAATTATAGACATCCTTCTGATATATAGGATTCCTCTACACAAATTAAAAGGAAAACTTTCGAAAATAAAATAAAATTAAGGGTCTTACGAGACTTGGTTATGGGATAATTAATACACGGTTTTATTTGCAAAAGTAAGACATTCTTATTCATAATTGAAAGAAAACATATGGATTTATTAAAACAATATAAGTTTCTGAAGCAAATATATACATGCATATCTATATATATATATTTATATGTAGTTGTACATGGGAATGAGATCATTTTTTGGCTCTTAAGCATTTTTTCCCCCCTTTTCATCTAGCTCTTCACGAAATGCCAAATTCAACCATAGAAATTCATAGAAGGCAGCAATTGGTTGGTCAACTCGGAAGCAAAAATCAGGCCAACATCTCAGCATCAACACACCAAATATTTTGGTTGTCTTTTGTAAGACCCCTTTTCACAAGAATCTTTCAAACCCTTTTTTGATTTGGTGGACCACTTCTCAAAAACATTGCAATCTAAACCAAATCTACATTTATGTTTTTCACTATGGACCCCCAAGAAAACAAGGTTTCTCAACCTCATTAGCTTCTCCAATTTTAGCAAGATATAAATATATGTATACATTCACACACACATATATATTACCCACCGCTTTCAGTAATTTGGAGAAACTGTCACAAAGAACATGTAGATCACTCTATATATGTATATATGAATATGAAAGAAATTCCATAGGAAAACCACATGAAAGATCAACCATGGATCAGAAAAAACTTCGACCCACTTGATCTTTTTTTCTCATTTTTTAATGGAGAATAGAAAAATTGTACGTTTCAATTTGTCCCGTTAGCTTTGCATGCATTGGCTAGTGGGAATTGGGTTTTGTCACATGTAGGGCACCAAATTACATGCTTAATGCAGGATTCTCTCTCTCTCTCTCTCTCTCTCTCTCTCTCTCTTCTCTATATTAGAGCCTCTTTTCATTATCAAAAATGTGGACAAAAGACCACAAAAGAGTAGCGAGAGAGACTCCTCTCACACTCTTACTATTTTGTCGGCCAAAGAAAGAGAGGGAGATAGTCGCGAGGGAGAGTTGAGTGGGGCCTACTTTGGCCGACACATCAAGAATCTCTAAGCATATAATAACAAACGATTGAATCTGTGTTTGTGTGTATCCGATACTAATCTTTTTCAATAATAACTTTTTTTTTTTAAGTAAAAGTCCAGAAAAGGACATGATCAGCATTAGTATATTCTTTTTAGACATTATCAAAGTGACTTTTAATACGCTCGGCATTACCTCTTAATAAGAAGTGCATCATTTTAGTTTCGCTAAATGTTGTGCTAATAGTAAAGATATGTGAGAGCATGATTCCAAACATTCTAAATCAAGTATCAGACTGGTAGAAAATAAGAATCATAATCTAATTTTTAGTAAGTTTTTGATTTTAGACCATTTATATGTTAGACCCACATAAACTTATAAGTTTTCCTACTCTTTCACATTTGTTTTTTCTTTCCCAACAGACAAAATTCATTCAAGGAAACATCAAAAGTCTTAGAAAATGGGCTAAAAGCCAATCTGGAGGAGATGCTTTCTCATACACAGCATTGCCTGAGAGTGCCAAGGCCAACCAATTAATGAGCAAGAGCTAGCCCCCATTTGTCTAGTAGATGATTTGCCTTTCTTTCTTTATTTTTTTTTTTCAATTACCATTTACAGAACTTGGTATTATTGTTTTTCCTTTGTTTTCACATTAAAAAAAAAATTAGAAGCACTATTACCAATTAGTACAATTATATGGATATCAAGTGTCTACATTCCAGCTCCCTTTTTTTTTTTTTTTTTTGTCTCGAGTCGTTTATGAAATATTGTAAATTTTCAAGTATCGAATTCATTATATGTAATAACAGTATAAGGCTTAGAAACGTGTTTGTAGTTAAAATTATACCCCCAAAAAAAAAAGGATGATAATTCAGGGTTCTATTATTTTGTGAGGAAGAAAATTCTTTTTACTAATGGATAATAATATTTCTTACTTATAACATATTTTGATAAAATTCCGCTAAATGCATGTCCATATTATTTTTAGCCTAATCTTGTTGTTTTATAAGAAGATGCAAAATTTAAAGAAAAAAAAAAAGCTGGAGACAAGCAAGTAAAGAAACATATGTTGAACATCCAAATGTTAAAGTAAATGAGGTGTTGCGTTTTAGTCGAAACACTCAAACAATACATATAAACCTTAGACATATACATTTTACAAAAATCATTTCAGAGGGGAAATTAGCTAAACAAAAGTATTGATTAGTATCATAGTTGAAAAAAAAAAAATTAACAAACTACGTAAAAAAAATATCTAAGTAAGGATATATTCGAGAAAAATTACTTATAGGGCAAATCAGAGAAAAAAAATGAAATAATATGAAACATTTGAAAATTGAAAAGATTAAAACAAAAAATAAAAGAAAGCAAGAAAGAACAAGCAAGCAAATAAGTGAAGCATATATGTGATTTGAAACAAGGAAAAAAAAATACAAGTCATTCTCACTTCTATATAGTCTGTGGATAGATATTCATTACATATTCATTCTTCACATTATTTGTGTAAAGAAAACAGTAGAAATTTTGAGTTCTCTAGTATTACCCTGAAAAAAATTATATGTATCAAGCATGTAAATAAATAAATATATATGTATGTAATAAATACTGTAAAGATTAGAGAGAAGAAAAATGAATTTTGAGACTGTTTAGAAATTTAATTTCCATATTAAAAAGTTAAATTATTAAATAAAATAACTTAATATCTTTATATATCTATTATTATTATTATTATATAATTTCGACCAGAGAGTCTAAGTTTCTTTTACCTTGACAAACACAACATTAAAAACTATGAACGGTGGTTGAGAAGAAACCCCAGACATACAAACCCCTAGACAGGGGCCCCCTCCCCTCCTTTTTTTTCACGGAGTCTAACATATTTGCTTATTAATATCATACACAGAATTCAAGCGTTTATTTTATTTTCTAAATAAATTAATAATATAATAAATCAAGTATATATTAAATTAGAAAATCAATTAATCTGACGTCAGGAGTTTTGTCATAAAATATTCGCAAGCTCTAAACTTTTTTTTTTTCCTTTCTTTTTGAACCCCTAAATTCTAATTTTTAATAGTACGAAAGGGACTAATAATGTACATGATTAGAATAAAGCATATAATAGATGGGGACAAACCAATAATGATAAAAGATATTGTTTAACACATAAATTAATAAAACATAGTCCTACATTATGAGATTCACATATAAGATCCACTTTTTATTAGTTTCAATGTTTAATATCACATATATTTGAAAGCATTTTTGGGATATAATTAAATAATAAATATAATATATTTATTAATTGTGATTTTAATATCATTAACATTTCAAAGTATATTTCGAGATGAAATCAAATTAAAAAAAAAAAAAGTAGCAATGATAAGAAGAGCAAATGTAATAATAAATTTTTTGATTTTATCACTTTTTTACACCTAGTTTGGAGTCACTTTTGGGAACTTTGCCAGAGTTTGCTTTTTTTCATAAGAAGTCTTTGGATCTAGTACTGCCACTCAATGTGAGAAACTTAAAATGGGAACACCACTATTGGATAATGCTAAAATAAGGCAAACCAAGGTTTCATTCCCTTTGGGCTGTGTACTAGTGCGGAGTCTTAAGCATTAGCCCTTTTAAGTAAGACGAAGCAAAATTGTGACTTTCGTTTTTAAAATGATAAGATTGTTTGTTCTTTTTAATATATTACTATGAGTTTAAATCTATGCGGGCTATGCTACGATTAAATGCTTGACCTTCCAAGATTATCTTAATAGACCGATTTATAACTATCATTTTTTTTTATTTTTTTAAGGATGAATATTGTGTCATTAAGATGAGGGCTAAATGATCCAACAATAATTTTGTTTCATACGGGTAGTGATTAATCAAAAATGAATCATCATGAATGTACAAATGATGGAATATTATGAAAGAGAAATGTTACACTATATACGAAATCTAGTCGTTGGATGCTTAATTATCATATGCACATAATATTGGATTGGACATGTCCATAATGTTGCTCTTAAAAAATATAAATTATATATCGATATGATGGCAGTGAGTCCAAAAGAATCCCGAGACACACACACACATATATATATATACATATACATATACATATGGAGAGAGAGAGAGAGAGATCAGAGATGCATGTTGTGCTACCGACGCTTGAAATATTAAGGGACCATTTAATGAAAAGTTTGCAAAACCAGGCCTAGAATATTGTAGCAAATAAAAACAGGGAAGTAATGCCGTTGACGTTTTCAACAATTTTTGATACCACATTTTGTACTTGGTCCTGCTCAACTTGTGGTAATTGGTTTCGCGGTACATGCTTTGCTTTCTTTATAGTCGATATGTCCGCAAATTATGTGTGTTCTTTATTTTTGTGTGTCGTTTAAAAAAGTTTTTTGATATTTCTTAACTCCTTTTAAGTTCTGCTCCCTCTAGGACAGCTTAATGGTAAATCCACCGCCCTTTAGATATCATATTCGGGATTTGACCCACTATGTTTTTAACCTTACCAAATTTCTTCCCCTTGTCACTTTTATCTCTTTTCATTTCCATGGTAATTAAAGAGACTCTCCAGAGTCCGGAGGTTTTGCTGGCGTCGGCTCAGTTTTACTAGGAATGATTGGGCTTTTAGTTTTGATGGGTCAGCCCATGAGAATACAACATTAGGCCCAACTCACAACTTAGTCGGTTAGTCCCCATCTTTGGGTTATTTACATAAAAGGTCTAAATTGGAGTCCATGATTTGAAAATTATCTATTTTTTCTTTTATTTACATGAACATCTAAATTAATACTTATAAAGATCATATTATCCTTTAATTAGAATTAAAAATAAAATAAAAATAAAAAATTGATAAAAAATGAAAGAAAAAAATCACTTAAGATGTCATAATAAGCAGATCTGTATAAAATGAAAAAAAAAAGGGCCCATTTACTTGATTTATCATAAAGAAAAATGATCGCATCAGATATAAGTTGTATGGTAGAATATGTGAAAAACATTCTTTATAATAAATAATTGATCATTAAGATAAAGTTCATAACGAATATGTAAAAAAATTAAAAAAGTAAAGAAATAAGAAACAGTTTAAAACCTAAAAAAGACTTCATAACGATAGAATAATTATTAAAAAGAAAAAAAAACATATAAATTTAAAAAAACATCATAATAATATAGTAATTATTATAAAGAAATAAGTAATTTCATACCACATTCATCATTATATCAAAAAACAAAAAAAGGAAAAAAAAAAAAAGAATCTGTATAAAAGAGAAATGATGTCAACTATAGTAAAATGAAAAATAGGTACTACAGATATTTATTTATTTAAAATTAACATTTACATAATATTGTTAAAAAAACATATATTTTAAAACGAGACCCTAAAAATAAATTTTTTTGTAAATATTTCTACATCTTTTACCTAGTGGCAAAGCAGAAATTTTTTTAGAGAGGACGTGAAATAAACAAAAATTTGAATCAAAACTACAACGGTAAAATCTTTTACCATCATTTGTGATTTGTATATTTGGTTTTTTTTGCCCCTCCTAATGAACTATGTTTTTAATAGAGTTGATTTATAGTTTAGAGTTCAAAAATTGAGAATTTATATATTAATATAATTGATTTTGATTATTTGCTTATGTTTGGTTCGCTGTTAGAGATGAAATTTTTAAGTTGGATTAGTTGACTTTTCAAAAACTAATTATAAATTTTGTTGACTTTTAGAAAAATACAAAAACTGATATGAAAAATACAGTTAATTGGAGTTAAATGGTCGTTGGCCCTAATTATCAGCAAATCAAAACTTAACAGTCAAAGGATTATGGAATGATATCGCAAAAGGAAGATTGAAGAAGGCATCGTGATGATGGTTTACTTACTTGAAAGCGTACTGCTAATCTGAGGTGCCGGAGATGTGGGGAGATTGCCATAGATGATTAATTAGAGATTGACAATTTTAAAATATTGATGAAGAAACAGTGAATAAGAGAGAAAATAAAGATGAGAGAGAGAAGAAAGTGTAGATCATAGATTTTTTTTTTTACTTTCTTAAAATAATATTTTATTTATGATCAATTACTTGTTTATGAAGATAATCACTAATTAAGTAGAAATTGATCAATCACTTATTTTTCAATGATGAATCACTAATTTTCTAATATCGATTAACCATAATATATGATTAATTAGAGATTGATAATTTATAAAATATTTATTTTAGAGAAAACAACTATTTTTCTCAATTTAAAATACTTTTGACATTTTTATTTAAAAAAGGGTTTTGAAAAAGTGCAATTTCCCTCTAATTCCGTTCAAAATTAAAAGATAGAGATGGAAAGAAGCAAATTTCCTAAATTTATCTTTCATATTTTGTGTTTTTTCAAAAGCCAAAATTTGTTGGGTTGGCGTTCAGTTACTAATCACAAAACATTTTCTATTTTAATGGTGCTCCGAAGTAATGACGTCCATAACTCAAAATTTCTCTCCTTCGAACAACTAAATATTAGGATATATAAGTTATCTTTTCGAGCGATATAATTTCATTATATTATTTTTTTCAATAAAGACAATGTATTGTTTTAACCATTAAGTTATATTTTTAACAATCTCATTTATAATTGAAGATAACTCTACATCATACGTCAAAGTTGTCTTATTCATAAATTTTTATATTATTATGCCGTTAAAAACTTAATTTTAAAATGTCTATATTTATTTTTTTTAAAAAGTAAAAATATATTTTTTAGGATAAATTGTTCATTTAATTTATAAACTCTTGATATTATGTAACTTTATCCATGAATTTTTTTTTTATAGTTGAGTATTTTTAAATTTTTAAAATATTACTACAATAGTCATTTTTGTTAATTTTTAACCTAAATAGGTTAGTAATTTTATAAAAAAAAAATGACGCTGCTTCGGATTTTGTCAAAAAATTAATAAAAAATACTACTGTATAACATATTTAATAGTTTATGATCATTTCACTACGAAAGGAAATGCCCTTAAACTATTAAAATGTTATTAAAATAGTCATTTTTGTTAATTTTTAAACTTAATTCGTTAATAATTTGGTCAAAAATAATGTTAACTAACGAATTATTTTCAAAACTTACTATAAATGATTATTGTAAAATATTTTAAAAGTTTATAGATATTCAGTTAAGAAAAAAAATTAGGATTAAAATTATATAAAATAAAAATTTAGGTCAACTAATATTTTATCTATATTTAATTTTAATTTTAATTTTAATTTTTTTTTGAAGGAATTTTCCAACGTGGAGTACTGAAATGAACACGTGATGAAGAATCTTGAATCATGATCTGATTTGGAACTCGGCTTATCATTATATCACTCATTGCGTTCTCGCAGCAGTTTCCGAGTGATTTAGACGCAAGAAATTCCCACTTTATTGAGAAACGACCTTGATTTTATCACCCTTCTTTATTCTCCTATTAAAAGAAAAAAAGCATTATTTATTTATTTATTTATTATATATTGAGAGATCTATTTACCATATATTTCTCCTTGCAAATTCGAGCTCACCAACCGAGTTTTTTATTCAAAGCCTTCTTCGCACTATACACAATTAATTTTCATTGCTCTTGAATCTTCTTAGGTATGGCGTTTACCCTCTTACTCTCCATCCTTTCTTTTTCCTCTCAAAGTTTGATTTTTTTGCTTTGTTTTTGTTTTTTCTTTCTATGTGGGTTTTAGTTACAAGGGAGTTCTGTCTTTGTTTCATGACAATTCTTAATATTTCAAGGGCATTACTTCTTTTGGTTCGAGATTTTCTCTTTTACCCTTGATTTTCAACATGGGTTTCAGTTAATATGTGATGAAGTTTTGTTTTTTTTTTTTTTCTGTGTTTTCAAGAGTAATGGGTTCGTTGAAGAGACGTGGGACTCTATTTGTTTCCGTTTGTTTTTCAGTTCAACAGAGTTTTGGGTCTTAAGGGTTCAATTCTTGATTGTCGTATATGTCTTTTTTGTGCATTTGGTATGTGAAGGTCAATGTCTTGCTTAGAGTAGATGATGGCTAGACAAGGATTTGCCTGCAAATTGTGCTCTTTTGGTGATTGTTTTCAATGTTTTGGAGCATAAACTGTTTACTAGGGGTTTTGTGGATTGTAGTGAATGTGGATTGTGAATTTGTCTCATATCTCCTCTTAAGCTAGTTTTTGGAGATGAATTCTATCCAAGCCTATTTAATATGGTATCAGAGCCAGATTTTGCTGGCACGCCAAGCGTGCGGGAGGGGTTAGATTGAGAATTTGTTCCACATCGCTAAGTTATTGGGTTGTTGTGGTGTTTATATATGGATTGGACATCTTCTCTACTTGAGCTAGCTTTTGGGAATAAGTTATGCCTAACCCAACTTATTTAACAGTGAAAACAATCTGAATAATGCTATAGGCTATACATTAATCGATGTAGAGGTTAATTAAAACTTGTATGAAATGCTTTTGAACATATGGGAAAGAGTAGAGATATGTTTTTATCTACTTCAATATCGACATGGTGGGCAAGGAAGGAGGTGTTGTAATTGAGAGGGAATAGTGGTGAGAGGATACAGTTTTGGTTCGGTTTATATGCTTTTCAAAGGCTTATCTGTTTTGCGGGACTTGAATCACAAGTCCATTTTAAGTGTTCATTCCAGTGCATGAATTATTTTCTTTTCCTCTCTTGTATGTTACTCGTAAGTGAAAATCGAATATTTCTGATGATGCTGATAGAGTTTCCTCACACGAATATGATGTTACTGCTATTTTTGTTCAGATTAGTGATATTGAAGGTGATGGTTATGTTGTACGGAGAGGATGGAAAATAATGGTAATAACTCTAATTCGTATGAAAATCAATCATCAGGGGCTTCAAATCCTGCTACTAGCACAGAGAAGCAGAGTGAGGAAGGTGTCTTTGTTAACCACGGTATGCGTCTTCATTTTTCCTCTAAATCATGTTTTCTCCCACCGAGGTCTTATAAGAATCTTCCATCCTGAACTCAATTATCAGTCGACCTTTTTTTTTTTTTTTTTTTAACCTCGAAATCGGTCTACAATTTGGGCAAATAGATTGAAAATTACAAAAACTAGTTGTTTTCACACTTTATGATGGCAAATTGTGGTGAAAATATTGGCACTGAAGTGAACTTGGTATAGTTGATGACATGGAAGGACGCCGTAATTTATCTCACACGTAACGCCTTAAGATAGACTGGTTTCTGCGATGCTGCAAACAATCTAAAAAATTGCTTTTGTTGCCTCTTGCACGTGTTTTCTGAAGTCGCTTCTGCTCTTGGTTAATAAAATGGGTGCCTTGCCGTATGCAGCTGAGACAGCATGGCATAACATGAGAAGAGAATGGGTTGGTGACCGGTCTCATAAGCCACAAAGGCCCCTAGAGAACCAATAATGAGGTAACAATCCAAGCTTCTCTGAAATTTACTGATATGTTGAATTGGTGGTGCAAACACTAATTGTACATATCAGATTTGTCGTCCACATCTTTAATAGTACGTTTCTCTTATTCGCTTACCAGTCTTACATTGTTAACTGCGAAGTGAGAACTGTAAATTTAGGGACACAATTGTAGCACACAGATATGTTCTCTATATTTTGCGACCTTTATCAAGGTTAAGAAAGACAAACTTGTGGAAATTTGTTATCATTTTCTGGTTTTCATTCCTCTCTTTTCATTAAGTAGTTGGCCAAATTGGGACCGGTGAGAAGAAAAAAGAACGTTTCTGGACAACTTTTGGGAGATCTTAAAGAATATACGTGTAGGGTGGCTTTTCGAAACGGAACATATCAACGAAAATGTTACTGAAACTTTCTAACTCACGTTCCATAATAATTGCGGAATCTTTCCTTTCTTCAGCTGGACCACGACTTATGAGGATCTGCTTTTATCCACCGAACCTTTTCAGCAGCCAATACCCTTGGCCGTAAGTTCATCTTAGTTCTCCGTTCTTCTTTCGATAATAGGCTAATTGATCATGTTCATCATTTTCTTGCTGAAATTCTGCAGGAGATGGTTGATTTTTTGGTTGACATCTGGCAGGAGGAAGGTCTCTACGACTAGATGATAACTTCTTGTCTACAATGATGCACACTACAAATTTTCGCACGTTTTGATGGTGCAAATCAACGGCACGGGCACGGAAAACTAAAACGCCGCATAGGTTACGAACTTCTTACCCCTGACTTGATTGACTAAAAGTATAGTTGGTTGGTTCTATTTGTTCTTAATTAATTGCCTAAAAGCAAACTCATGGCTGAGCCTGATTTCAGTTTGGTTTTATAATTTAAATGTAAAGAATTACTAATCTTGTGTCATAGTAGTTGAGATGCACAGATGAAATTTTTGTGTATCAAACTATGTTGTTAAAAAATAACTTGATGATGGGCTATTATCTTTCTCCTTTGTCGGCCTATTCTTTCCTTGGTCTTTGGAACAAGCAAATGGTCCACTGCCTCTTGGTCTTGTTACATTTTATCATTTCTCATATGGCCAATAGTAGGTGATTCGGAGGACAGCCTCTTAAAAAACGCATCTCTGAATTATTGTCTCAATAGTTTCAGGTTTTTTGACCTACAATTAGACAAGTATAGATGGTCAAAATTTAATTTTTAAGTAAGCAATAGGGGGAGAAAAAAAAAAAACATAAATTTGTCTGTTCAAAGGGTTGTTTTCACGATTTTTTCTATAAAAAGTAAGATCTCTTGAAAAGTTTTTAGATTAGATATTTTTTATTCGTTTTCTTATGTACTTAAATTGTTAGTTGTGAAACTTACAAATTTCAATTCCTACTCGGTTAAAAAACTAAAATTGATGATCATTACCGGAGAAAGTTGGCTTTTTTAGTGGGGAAAAAAGGTCAAAAAAGCTAGAATGTGCAACGGAAAATCTAAGATATTTCGTAATCTCAAATTGTGTTTAGTTAGAAAGGTCGAGGAAATCTACAAGGCCAAGGTTTAGTGGAATTGGTAGATAATAATAATATAAGAATAATGCTAGAAAATCAACCATAATTTAATTAATTTTTAAGTTCATTTATATTATATTTAAGTTGTCATTCATAATTATATAATTAACCTGTAAAATATAAATAATCAAGTGTCGCTTCATATGATTTGTTGGTGGAAAGGGAAAAATATCAGGTACTACCTATCGGACCTTGATCTAAGCAAGTCCCCGATACCTCTGTTGCACAATAAAAAAAAAAAAAAAAAAAAAAAAAAAAAAAAAAAACTTGATATAAAAAAAACACCCTAGTTAGGAAAATCATTATTATTATTATATTATATTATTATTATTTGGTTGAACACTACCTCTGTGTATTTACTAAATTGGTGCAAATTTTTTTAACTTTTAATTCGAATCAACCTCATCATAATGACGGAATATATAGATTTGTTTATACATTTTACAAGGGTTAGTAGGTGCAGGACCTTAAACCCTTGTAAACCTTTTTTTCTGTCGACAAATAATAATAATATGTTGGCGTTGTTCTTTTGATTCCTCACCCATTTGTCTTCTTCATTTATCACATTTTTAATGGAAATACAAATGCGTGCGATGAGAGGGAAAGCCGAGGCTTTCCCTAAAATGGGTAATAGCGGAAATTATTTCCTATAAATTAGCATGACACATTTAGGATTCATCCAAAAAAAAAAACCAAAGCATGACACATTTAGGAAAAAGACTTGTTAATAAAATTAAAAGTTTGAACTTAATACTAGAAATAAGGACTAAAACTATGAATATGTGTAGTAGAATAATAATTAGAAAATCAAAGATTTTTTTAAACCACTTTTATCCATAATTTACCGAACATTTAAAAAAATGCTTTAGATTTAAAGCAACACTTACGTGCTTTTGATCACATTATGTTTGATTAACAGCACAATTACAACAAAAATTGTCAACAGCTAAACATGAGTATTTTTAAGAACAAATTGTGACTATACTAAGGACACGTGAAAAATAATTGTAGGATTTAATTGTCAGCCATTACATATCATGGGCCAACTGTCATATGTTTAATATATATATATATATATATTTTTAGTTTTTCAAAGCTTCGTAAATGAATATTCTAAAAGAAAGCTTCCTAAATCTATAATCTATAAAATATATATAAATAAGTATCTATCTATACATATATAGAAAGCACAAAAAAAGTTACTGTGCCCCCTTTTTCAACAAAACGGTTCATTTTGGTTGAAACCTCCACTTTTTTATTTTTAGTCCTTTGTTTTTTATTTTTTGCTTTCGGCTTAAAATTTACTTATTTTTTTCATTTTAGTCCTTTCTTCGTATTGATTTATTATTTTCAATTTAGTCCTTTTTTTGTCTTCTTTTTATCTTGCCCCTTTTTTATTTTTTAGTCCTTTATTTGCACCAAAATGAAAAATTTTATTTTTTTGGTCTTTTGATTTTCTTTAATTTTTGTTTTGGGCACCATTTTTTTCTTTTTTACAGTTGATCCTTTCTCTCCATAGTGGTCAATTCTTTTTTATTTTAGTCCTTTCGTTTTTTTTTGTATTATTTTCATGCTTTTTTTTTTTTAATTTTCAGGTCCCTTTTTTTTGGGTCTATTTTTTAACTTATAATTTAAATTTCTTTTATGGAGATAAATTTTCTCAAATATATCAAATGTGCACATATTTTAAACTAGTACATATAAAAGACGAATTATTGATTTCGTCTTTTGGTCTTTAAATGCCATGTGACTGTTACATTAGTGTCATATAATGGGTTTTAAATCTCTATGTTATAGTTTTTTTTTTTTTAATTTTATTTTACTTTGTTTATATATATTCAACGCGTGAACTAAAAAAGAAAAAGCTATTAAGTCATCATTTTATAGTAAAAATATTTCTTTTTGAGAAATGTTTTCTTTACAGGAGATGCGGAAAAAAGTATAAAAGAAACTGAAAAGTTAAAAGGAATACATCCGAATATTCTTCATATCCATTTTGATTCACAGCTCGTAGTAAACAGCCAAACGACATCGAGTTGTTTTTCTTTCTTTTTTTTTCGTTTAATAGGGAAAACGACATTGAATTATCTAAACGAATTCCACTTTGTTTTTTACTGGAAAAATATGATTAAAATTTTACTTTTTAAGAAAATAAGGTTTATTTATTTTAACTCAAATTAAATTATATTTTTTATATCAATTTTTTTTTTTTAAAAAAATATTAATAAAATTTATAATTAATTTTTAAAAAATTTATCAATTTTATCTCCCATCTGTGTACCAATTGCACATTAAATATCTAAATTTCTTATGGAAAAAATAAAAGAATTTGGAAAGTAAACTTGAACTTGATTCGTTAATTAGAGATGAAAATTTTAAATTAGAATTAATTTATTTTTTAAAAATAAATTATAAATTTTTTTAATTTAAAAAAAAGATAAATAAAAATTTTAATTTAATTTAATTTAAACTAAAATATCAACAGAGTGTAATTCACACCGTTCAAAAGTATTCAAAACAAGAAAAAAGAAAAATATTTTTAATAAAAAACAAATATCACATCACCGTCATCCACTCAGCCTTCCTATTCCGGTTTCAATGACTTGACTTCATTCCCAGATTTTATGATTATTTATTACACAGGCCAAGACTCTTAAAAATAAAAATAAATAATAATTAAAAATAAAATAAAAAAACAGAAGGAGAAAACCATTTTTTTTCCCTCTTTCTCAGATAAACAATCTGTGGCATCTAGAAAACACGTTTACATGACTCCAAAATCTCTCTTTCAATTTGTTGTGAAGTGTCAAAAATCATTTTGCAAAGAAAAAAAAAAATCTGTTACATTCCCAGCGTTTTTGGTTCTTCTTTTCTCTCCCAAGCTTTGAAATCACGCGTAAAGACCATTCCCAGGTGAGTTGTTTTTAGTGGGAAAGCACAAATTTTAATCATTTTCTCGGCTTAGGAGGAAAAGGTGTAAAATTTCTGGAATCTAAAGAAACCCCCATTTCAAAAAATTCTTCTTTTGTTCATTTTTTGAGTTGTTATTTTTATTTTTTTTTATATTTTTTTTTGGGTAAAATAACAATTGGCATGTCAGGGTTGATGGAGATTGATAAAGCAATCAGAGAAAGTGATGATCGATGGCTCAAAGCAAAGTACAATAGAGCCATCTATATCATTCAGAGAGCTTTGGCTCTTTACTCGTAAGTTTTTTTTTTTAATCCAAATAATAATATGTTTTTTCTTTTTTTTTTTAATGTACATTTTTTTTTGGGCTTTCTTTGTTTAAATTTATAGATATTGATTTTTATGGATCAGGGTATTGGAGTTTAGCATTATTTTGATTGTCTATTATAAGTTTCGCAATAAGGAAAAGATTTGAAAGTCTGAATTGAAAACTTTGGGGTATATTTTTTGGAAGAAAATGTATTAAGGCGTTTAACCCAATTGTTGTGGTGGAATGAAGCTTTCTGAGGGCTCATGCGATGAATATTTGGAGGATGATTTGTTGTTATTAAACTTCCCACATTTTCTTATGAATAACACGACGAAGATAAAATCGACAAATTAATTTCTGCTCCATCCGATAATTTGTTTCCCTGCTATTGTTGTTTCAAATTTTTGCTTTTGTTTTTTTTTTTTTGTTTTTTGTTCTTTGTTTGGCTTCTCATATTGATTAATGCAGTTTCGAGTGGAATTATGTCCCGTTCGACTATGCAACATGTTAAACTCTCTATCGAGAAATGATGTTGAGGTGGTTTGATTATGACTGAAAGAATAATAGGTTGTAAGTTAATGCTATTCTTTACTTGTAAAATATAGATGGAACGTCCAGATAAAAAAGTATGAAAGTAATCTTTTAATTGCCCTTATTCCGATCTACGTGGACATGCGTTAATGGATAAATGCTTTGCTCATTCCTTGTTAGTACTCATTGATTGTCGTGGTACCGTTAAGATTCTATGTCCTTCTCGGTGTCGCTTAGAGACCAGAATGTGTTGCAATTACGTGGCATACGTTACTCGGAACTTTTTGAGTTGTGTGGATGCATGGCCTCCCATTTCGGATTGGATTACATCTGTCCAAATAGTTTTAGGAGCTCAACAAACCCATGAAGTCCATATTTTTTACTCCCTCTATGTCGATGTCATAGGATAAATTGATAATTTCTTCCCAATTTTGAATTTGTTCTACAGTTTCCCACAAGACTGTGCATTACTAAGAGAATCATTAGTAATCAATGCTCATTGTAACTTAGTACTTGTGAAAGAAAGCAAAATCGGGGATGTGCACCAGAAGTTATGGACGATATTAATTTCGAAATCTGTCATCCCTTAGATGTTCCTGTTTGTCCATAGGAAGCGATGAATGCACTGAGTCCACATATTTAAGACGTGGAAATGGTTCCTTATCAACCCAACATTCAATATTTTAAAGAGGGTCTTATGGGAGTTCTGATGTATTTTGGGCTTATGATTAAACAGGATCAAAGAAGTTGCTTTCAGCTTTAATGGCGGAAAGGATTCAACCGTAAGTTTTCATACGGTTTCTTTGTGGTATATGCCTCATCTTTATCTCGTTGATACTAACAACGCCGATAACTTGGATGGTAGGTTCTGCTGCACCTACTTAGAGCAGGCTACTTTTTGCATAAAGGGGAGCAGAATTATGCCAATGAGGATCCAGAGGATTTCCCTATCCGAACGATATATTTTGAGAGCCCATCTGCATTCCCTGAAATAAACTCTTTTACTTATGATGCTGCTGCTAGGTGAGAGATACTTGCCTTATATCAAGGACATTAATGAATATTTTTAAGCACTGTTGAATGTCGGGTTTCAGCAAACTGACAAGTATTTTTGTCTGTCCTTGTTGACGCAGCTATGGTTTGCAACTGGATATAATTCGCTCAGATTTCAAATCTGGTTTAGAGGATTTACTGAAGGCTAAACCAATTCGAGCCATATTCCTTGGTGTCCGAATTGGTGATCCTACTGCGGTACTTTGATACTCTATCTCTTGAAAACATGACAATATTAAATTTTAGTAACAACGTCTTACCTTCAGTCTCTCTTTTAATCTTGCAGGTAGGCCAAGAACAGTTCTCCCCTAGCTCCGTAGGATGGCCTCCGTTTATGAGAGTGAATCCTATCTTGGATTGGTCGTACAGGTTTGTCATTGTACCCCTTCTCCCTCCCTAGATTCTTCCTCTTGGGAAAATGACAGGAATTTTAGATAGAACAAACGATCTCTACACCGATTTATGGTTCCTTAGTTACTAATCCGAGCAATATTAACGTCCAATAATAGCCTCAAAATTGTGGAACATTGGTGTTGATAAAATCTTATAGAAGGTTTCCTTGTCAACCAGACCATCACACTGTCACTTGGTACTCGTAAATTCATTGTTTGCTGCTATGTTGAATGTTTATTCAAGATTTTGACTTTGATTTCTTTGGCAGAGACGTTTGGGCCTTTCTTTTAACATGCAAGGTCAAATACTGCAGTCTTTATGATCAAGGGTAATTCTATTTCGGTTTCCACACCATCCATTGGAATTCTACCTATTTGTTTAATCAGATTTGGCCTGTTAAATTTTTTTATATTTTCATCTTTGCAGTTACACTTCTATTGGGAGCGTACATGACACAGTTCCTAATGCATTGTTGTGCATTAGGAATTCCTTGAGCAGTGATGAAAAATTTAGACCAGCATATTTGCTCTCTGACGGAAGATTAGAAAGAGCTGGGAGAATAAATAAATTTTCTTCTTCAGTTTGTGGGAAATCACCTGCCCTTAGCAACGGTGTAATCGGTGTGGATTTGCACAAAAATAGCTCACTCACAGCTTCAGCCATTGCTGTGGGGGATGAGATCCTGTACGTCCCTTTTCTACACGCGTTATTGATGTCCAAGATGGCTATAAGAGTCGAGAAATGTTTGAAGTCATTGCCTTCTTATTTCAAGTTCCAATCCACCGAATCTCTGATGTTCTATCTGTCTGTTCCATAGCTCAGGCTCGGCACTGTTGAGGACAAGTTGGGTACTTCACTGCGTAAAAAGCTCCATTCTATTGGTTGGTTGGTGTCACAAGCTACTGTTGTCCGGAATGACGTGAGTTATCTATTTGCAGAACTAAAGTTACTTTAACATGTAATTTGTCCTAGGAACTACATGTTTGATGTTATAAGCTTTTTTTTTTTAATTTCCCTACCTTGTTTTCACCAAAATTTTGCTCTCAATGCACCTTTCTTCTACCAGGTAGATTCCGTGGCTGAAGAAGTTGAACGGAAGAGCTCAAATAGTGATATGGTAAATCCTTGCAATAAAAGAATGAACGTTTTATCTATCAAAATTTTGATTCTAGAAATGATCTCTTCTTGACCTGATTTCTAGGTATTTATATATGGAGGGATAGGCCCACTACATTCGGACGTTACTTTGGCTGGTGTTGCAAAGGCTTTTGCCGTTCGTCTGGTGCGATAATTTCCTTCTGGTTAACTTTATTTTAATGACAGAATTGATCTTTCATTGTGCGCCATTTTCTTTTCTTGGGATCTTGCCAGTGCATTCTTCGACAATTGAAACTCAAATTAGTCTTCTACAAATTTCAATGACTACTGAATGGTGTTCATTGCCAGGACACTGTACATATTGGAATACATATATATAGCAGTTATAGCATTTCTTGCACAAACTAAACTTTAGTTGTTCCGTTATCCCTACTTCAATTTCAGGCTCCTGATGAAGAATTTGAAGAATATCTAAGGCAGGTGATAGGTGATTATTGCCCTGGTGATCGCAACGAGGTATGAACTCAGAAATAGCTCAGTTTACTTCCATCAAATGATTTGCTCCTTTTTAGTGTTCTTATCTTCCACTTTTTGCATTTTCATCTCATCGTGATATATCAACAAGAGTTTCCTTCGCAGTTTTTCCTATTTCCGCTCCAATAATGTGTTTGTGAAGAGGGTCATAAAAATTTCTCTTTGTGCAGTTTACATCTGATGTGAATTTCATCTCTAACTGGGGTTTTCTCTTTTCCAGATGGCTCTATTACCTGAAGGTATAACTGAATTGTTGCATCACGAAAACCTGCCTGTACCTTTGGTATGTGACCTTAGAAGCTCAAATGTTATGTTTAATATCTCATATTATTGTTTATCTGATAATGTACCAATTGTGTGTTAAGTAAAGCTAACTTTAGAAAATTTAATCGAATGATCAGTGACCACATGATTGTTTCCTGTAGATCAAGTGTAAAAATGTGATTGTACTCACCGCAACAAATTTTACCGAGCTGGAAACACAATGGGACTGCCTTATCGAACTGACGCAATCCAGTGGCGTATTGGCAGTGATGGAACCGTATGTTTCAAGGAGCTTGGCAACAAATCTCTCTGATGTACGAGTTAAATTGCTAATTTCAAATTGATTTTTTTTTAATTGTTTTGGATTCGTTGATTGCAAAAAGGTGTACTTCACAGCTCAACTTATATATTTGAATTAAAAAATGCAGGTGGCAACTGCGAAACCTTTATCAAAGCTTCACCTTGAATTTCCAGATCTTCACATCAGTAAGTTAGCTTGAACATTTTAGATTTTTATTACACGGGATTATATTTTCAATATGATTTCCAACTTTAAAATGTTCCCCATGAAATTCTCAAGGTTGTTATCGGAAATCCATTCGCGGACCTCTTGTAGTTAGCTTCAAAGGCAAGGTTAGACAATATCAAACAAAAATCGGAAGTTTTCCCATCAAATTTTACACTTCCGTTCTGTGTTTTTAGATAAAAAAACATTGTCCCAATTGCAGGACCAAGCGCGGATCGAATCGGCCATGGAAGTATTGCGCAAGAAGTTCCAACCCGAGGCTTTCTCTGAAATCAATTCAAGTTGACAATGATTCCAAATGGAACCGTTGGTCTTCAAACTTCATTTCATTTCACAGCCCAAAAAGTTATTTGGTTCCTTCTCATGAAATATAATTCTTCTCTAACATGAATTTCGGGTGAAGACATAGGAAAGATCATTGCAAGTGGAAGTGGGAAAGAAAAAAAAAATGATGGAAGAACCAAAAAACAAAAAAAAGGAAGGATAGGATTTAACAGTTAGCACCTTGTTTATGATGAACAAGATGGTAAAATAGAAAAATAAAACTTTTTTTTTTTTTTTGCCTGTACTAGTTTTTTTTTTTTGGACAGTAGAGAATGAAGCTCAATGCTTGATGCTTCGGTTCATTACTTCAACCGCATATTTTAGTAGATGGATTTTGCAGATGGATTTTGCAGATGGGATTTTGCAGGCTTATGATCTGGATAATCAATTTTATCAGCCATATTTAGGTCTTAATTAAGTTTTAATTGTACCTGTTACATGTTTTACCAGGATATGAAACTGAAATCATACTGTTCCTGGAATCACCGTTTTTTGGAATTATTATTTTTGTTAATTTAGTAAAACCGAAACCCTTTCAGTAATTGTATAAATGAGTAATGCTAGGGACACCTATTTTAATCTTTAACTTTTTGAGTTTTAATTTATGTGTTATATTGTCATTAATTATTGTAATTAATTGATGTGGTAATTTATATGTTATATAGGTTGATATTTAAAAATTAATATTAGAGTTAGTTATATAGGTTGATATTTAAAAATTAATATTAGAGTTAGTGTATTTAGTATTTTTTTCATATAAATATATATATATATATGTATGTTTACTGTTTAAATTTCTGCTCACGGAATCGAAAGCGATTGAGCTTTAAGTTTGCAGTTGTTTGATGGTTGATTGAGCTTCCAGTTCGTTGTCGTTGATTCTAATCAAGAGCATGTTGTATGTCTTCCTAAATTTTTCCGTCGCCCTACTAACATGTGCTTCAACGTTTGAATTTCTGCTCTCGTTTAAAGTTCTAAACCGAAAAATGAAGTGCCGCTGGTTTTCTAAAAGTTTGCTGTCGTTTGAATTTTTTTTTGAAAGACTGTCGTTTGAATCTAAAACGACATGTCGATTGAGGTTCAAGTATGTTGTTGTTGATTCTAATAACTGACATGTCGTTTGCAATCTTAAATCGATTTGTACTTTCATAATTTCTGCATACGGAAAGCATAAATCGTTTCACAAAGACGAGAATTTGTCTACGTTGAGTAACATAAGTTATTACTTCCTTCAAAAAAAAAAAAAAAAAAAAAACGCGTACACACACACTCACACACGTCATTTAAGTTTATTGTCGTTCGTTCATTCAATTACATGTCGTTTTTAGGGTGAAGCTGCCGTGGATTAGTATTTAAAACATGTGGTTGTTCCGGCAGCGAAGCGATCCATTCTTCTATCCTCTAAGTTGCAAACGACATATTTCAGCCAAAAAAAAAAAAAAAAAGTTTCAAACGGCATAACCTTCCTGATCTCAAACTTTCCTGTCGTTTAGTAGAGTGAATTACATGACGTTTTAGAATAGCGCTTATAACAGTTAAACGACATGCCGTTTCTCTTTTAAATTACATTCATAGCAACATTACTCGAAACGACTTATCATTTACTTGTAGTTTGTTCATTAAATTAAATGTCGTTTTGGCGGTAAAGTATGCTGCTGTCGTTTAGTTTACTTACTCCACAGTCATCGATTTTAATTCTCTTGTCGTCTGCTCATTGTCTTAATTTTTTGTTCTTTGGACTTTGGAGGTTTAGAATTCTCATTTATAAAAATAAAATAAAAATAAATCAAATCTGCTCTCAAATTTTAAATATAAAATTCTAATTTAAATATCTCCCAATTCATCCATTGGGCTAGTTTAAAGTGGAAAAAGATGTATAGGAAAAGAAAAGTATTACAAATATCAAATATAATCGAATATTTTAGTATCAACCTTTATATTATATTATATGTTATCGTTATTAGATTGATAAGTGTTAAAAATATTATCATATCAATTAATTATATCTATCATAAAAATATAATATATGAATTAATATTTAAAAAATTAATATTAAAATTGATATTTTTCACGAAATAGTGGCCACTGTTAGTCAAATAAATTACATATAATTTTCAGTTCAAAAGTACTTGACATTTACTTCTAACAAACGACATGCGGAGACTATCAAAACAAGAAAATGAATTCTCTCCCAAAAAAAAAAAACGATTATACATATATATATATATATATATATATTTCTAGAATAATAATAATAATAAATGCTTATCCATCCATAAAATTATCTGAAAATAACTCATCGTAAAAATGGTGTGGTAATGGAAGGAATAATGGGTGGGTCAAGTGGGAGCGAAGCGAACGCGAAGACTGGATTGGAAGGAACGGGTTTGGATCTTCCTCCGAATCGCCATGGAAACTTGAAGAGTGCTTCCAGCGACCAAAACTTCAAAGATATTCTTATGGAAATCAAGACTTCCAAAACTCCTGTGAGCTTTCATAATCACCAACACTGTCTTCAGATTTGTTTGAATTTTACTTGGTTTCACTCAAATTCAAGACGAAAGTTGCTTACTTCGAGTACTCATTTTGCAGGCTGTGATCAACTATGGTGCATCTTGGTATGTTTATGTATATATATTTATATATATGCATATATGAATATTTTTCTGATCTCTAAGTTCATGTATTCAAGTTTAAATGGGGTTTAGAGTTAAATCCAGGAGAATTTAATGCAGAATTTATGTGTCATGTGTAATATAAACGTTATGAAGAGAAAATGTTTGATGTAATGTCTCTGTGAACCAAAAGTGTGGAGTGGAATTAATGCCTTGTTTGGTAGAAGGGAAAAGTGGAAGCGATAGGTGTGAGATGATTAGTGGATGGCTTTTAAGAGTTATGGTTGTTTGGTACGAAGGATTAAAGAGGGATTTGGGGTGAGGGATTCGAAATCGTCCACGACTCCACTTTTGATCTCTTCAAGATTGGAAAGATTAGAGGAGAGAATTCATACCAAACACAGACTAAAGTATGCTTCTCAAAATTATTATTGTGGCCAAGTATACTGGCTTACATAATTAAGAAGGAATTACCAAGTACTAGAACTTCCGTTACTGATATTGAAACCACTGATGATATTCTTCTAATGACAAGTTAGTTTCTAGACTTTGGGGAACCAATAATGTTGATAGTTTCATCTGTTTTAAACGTTTTTCAGGTGTCGAGTTTGTAGCCAGATCCTTCCTTCATTTTGTAGGCTGAGTAACAACTTTCCGAAGCTTTCATTCATCTACACTGATATCGACGAATGCCCTGAAACTACTCAGCATATTCGGTATACACCTACCTTTCAATTTTACAGAGATGGTGAAAGGGTGGATGAGATGTATGGTGCTGGAGAAGAGCGGCTTCATGATCGGTTGTGGTTGCACTCTTAAGGATATTGTGTATCATTTTATTTGCTTCCTTTCAATGAAGCCTTTTCTTCATTGTTGGATTATGTCACTTGATCATGAGAAAGCTTGTAATACTAGTAAATGGAGAATGAAAAATCAAATAGTTCACATTCTTGATTTCTCTACATGTTACTTCCTTTCTCAAATAATCATTTGCATAATGAACAAAATGGGATAAAAAACATACAAAAACAATAATTATAAATTAAAAATAAATAAATAAATAAAAGGAAGCCCGATAGGACTCCAACAAAATACTACAACAGATCTAAACTCAAAAACACACATCTCCTATTGTAGCCTCTCACTCAATAGAAAGCAGATGTATGCATTGAAGCTTAGTTATTCTTCTCTCTCAATTGAAATCATGACTACGATAATAACCATTTGCATCCCCTCTGTAATCTTAAACCTTCGGCTTGAGGATCTTAACAGTTTCCCAGGTGAAATCCGGGTCGTCACGGCCAAAATGTCCATAAGCAGCAGTCTTCTGGAACCTGAAGTTGCCTCCTCTCTTCAAGTCAAGGTTGATGGACATCATGCCAGGCCTGAAATCAAAATTCTCCTTGATAAGGGCCAATATGTCCTTGTCCGGAATCTTCCCTGTCTTATAGGTATCAACGAACACCGATAGTGGCTCTGGCACACCAATTGCATAAGAAACCTGCACAATGCAACGTCGGGCAAGGCCAGAAGCCACCACACTCTTTGCAGCCTGCCTCACGATATAAGCACCACTTCTGTCCACTTTTGTTGGGTCCTTCCCTGAGAAGGCACCCCCACCATGAGCTCCCCAGCCACCATAGGTATCGATGATGATCTTCCTTCCGGTGAGCCCTGCATCCCCATGTGGCCCACCAATGACAAATCTCCCCGACGGGTTGAGATGGAAGATGGTTTTGTCATCAAGATACTTGGCTGGGATCACAGGCTTAATGACATGCTCTTTCAAGTCGCTAGCAATCTTGTCATTAGTGATGCTCTCGTCATGTTGCGTCGAGATTAGCACGGTGTGGACTCTGAGAGGGATCATCGCCCCATCCTCATTCTTGTACTCGACCGTTACTTGGGTCTTCCCATCCGGCCTCAGCCATGGACATGTCTTGTTCTTTCTCACCTCGGTGAGCTTGGCACCGAGCTTTGTGGCCAAGACATGAGTGAGGGGCATGAGCTCGGGTGTCTCATCCGTGGCATAGCCAAACATGTGGCCTTGGTCACCAGCTCCGATCTCCTCGGGCTTCTTTGTGAGGTGACCATGAACTCCTTGAGCAATGTCAGGGCTCTGTTGCTCAATGTTGACGAGGACCTTGCAGTGATCGGCGTCAAGACCAACATCAGCAGATGTAAAGCCGATCCCTCTACAAGTGTCCCTAACAATCTTCTCGTAATCAACTTTCGCCTTCGTGGTGATCTCACCAAACACCATGACCATGTTGGTTTTGGTGCATGTCTCGCACGCCACTTTGCTCTCGGGGTCTTGCTCTAGGCAGGCGTCGAGAATGGCGTCCGACACTTGGTCGCATAGCTTGTCGGGATGTCCCTCGTTCACTGATTCTGACGTGAAGAGAAAGGTATCCATTTTCTAACCTGCAAATTGGATACAATATTATTTTATGACAAAAAGCTTAGTACTTTAGGCCAAATTAAAATGTTGAAATGTTAGATCTAAATGTGCCCACATAAGAATTCAAGATCTTGGTCACATCATAATGATGGAATAGGATCTAAAAACATGAAATAGATCCACTCATAATATAAATATGGATCTAAGTTATACAAATGCTTAGTAATGTCATATGGCATAGATCTAAAAAAGAGCCAAAAAAAAAAAGAAAAGAAAAGAAAAAACCTGTGTAACGTGAGAATTGGAAAGAGAAGAACGGCACAGATCCCAAGAAGGTGTGGAGAGCGAGGAAGGGGGATAGATATAGTGATATATCAATATATATATTGTTGTGTGTGTATATATACATGTGTGTGTGTGTTCATATATAATGGAAGGGATGTGGGGTGGTGGAGAAAGCACATGGAACGGTTGACTCGCTCAATGTGGAGTTGTTGTATGGCTGTTTTCTGCGTCGGTGAAGGGTCCCACGAAATGTAATTTCCTAGGGTCCACTAAAGGGCAGAGGTGGTCGACGCCTCATTGACCAATCATATTTCTCATCTTAGATCTACCCAACTAAGGATTTGGGTGGCGGACTGATGGTGTAAATTATGTTGGGAAAAGTTTTTATGATTATTATTTCCATTGAGAGAATGAGATGAGCACCATGCCTATATATATGCATATAAAAATGAAACATCCCGATATATATAAGAAATCTATTTTATGTAGTACCACATGCGGTAATTATAATTTTGTATTTAAAAATTAATAACAACTTAATTGATTTATATATAATTTCTTATTTAAAACTTGTCACATAATATCATTCAGATGTTTATATAAATAGTAAATATTACTGAAAAATATTATTTAAATTATTTTATTAATATAATACAACATAAATCACGATATAAATGACATATGAGAGAGGTGTCTTATAGAAGCCCTTCCATATATTCGTATGTATACAATCATCTATTTTATTTTTGAAAAAACAAATTTCTGATTTTGAAAAATGATACCTTTAGGTCGAGGGATGTACGCACTAAGGTCCAAGAGGAGCTTAACTCCCCCCAATTTATTTTTATTTATCTGTTTATATATATATATATATATAGTTTACTCAAATTTATAAATTATCCGCTTAAAAAGTCAAATTTTCATTTTATTTTTCTGAAAATTAAAAACTTATAATTATCAGTTTCATTTACAGAGATTTTTGACTTCGCCACTGTTTAGAATGCAAAGAATATGACAATATGTGCAATTATTATATAGCTTAGTGTTTAGAAACAAAACATTACACAGATATGGAGAAGAAGACGATTGTAATTCAATGCTCGCTAACTTGGTCTATCATCTACATCGATTTGGTTTTGTTGATGTCGTACCTTTGCAGGGTGAGGATTCTAACAAATATTAAAAACTCTAAGTTGGACTTCAAAGAAATTTGTAAACATTTAGTTCTCTGTCTAATTTGTAGCTGAAGGTAAATCCAAATTATATGATTGTCATTCCCTTTTGTACATATTAAATCTTGAAGTTTACTACTTAATAAACAATTTCAGCATCAAGGGGAATTTTGTACTGGGGATAGTAAAACGTTAGAAAAACATGTTCTTATAGTTAGGATGGTGCAAACGGAATGTTCAATTGAGATCATCCAACATGACATTTCAAAGAATGATATGAAATGTACCAAATTGCCCGTGGATTATGCATTCCTCATTGAGATAGTTTATAAAATCACTAGCCTTGATCAAGTACGTAATTTATTAATTTTGAGATTTTATGGATAATAATCTTTTTATCCAATCTCTTTGTTAAAACTTTATTCGTCCAAACTTGTATAAATCTTATTTTAGACAATATCAAACTATAATAACAAACAAAATCAGTTTTTTCTTTTGTATTGTTTTAAATAATGTAGAACTATAACAACTAATAAAACAATTTTCCTTTTATACTAAGAATCAATTGGTATCATATTTTATTTTAAATTCAACTTCCTATGTATGTCAAAGTGTATTTTGCAATACTAGTATAAAATCTTAGGGAAATGAACACTGAAAGCTAAAGTTAATAGGAATGGACAATGTCAGATTCGTAGTCAGTAGCTCAAGCCCAGTTGAAGGCCAAGGGCAGCATGAACAAGAAACAAAGTTATGATCCCACTACCCAAGATCCCATGAACATTGCGTAAACCGGGATTTCCCTGTAGATGAAAGCAAAAAATTTAGTCTCATAAGCTAAATAAAGATTGCAAATATTAAGGGACAGAAGTAACCTCGAATAATGTAGGAAGAATGGTTTGAATGGTCAGGAGAGCAAGGCCAATGGATCCAGTAACAGCATGTGGGCTGCAAACAAATAAACAAAACCGAGGTTTCAAGCGGAAAAATACTCAGAAAGATCATGAGTGAGAAACTTGTAAGCTTTTAAGCCTTTGAATACCTCTCAAAGATTGGTTTATCAGAAGTGAGAAGAGATGTTATTCCACCAGTTGCTCCAAGAGCAAAGAAGAAAAACATCCCACCTAAAAGCTTTGGATGCAAATCTTTGGCCTTGGCTTTCTCTTCCTAAAATATTTCAATGAAATTAATTTTATAGACGAAATTGAAAAATGTTCTACCAATATAAATCACAATTCTGAAATAAACATCTGTTGTGGCGGATTCTAACCAAATCATCGGAGAACCGTATCCGAAATCCCAAATAGGTTCCGTAGCCACCCATGGCAAAGAGCACCACAGCCTGTTTAATGGACCAAAATGAAAGAAAATTTAGTTTAAAAAACTATAGATAGATTTACAGATAGTTATTAGGGAGGTAAAAAAAAAAGTTGGTTAATTATACCATATTTCCAGGATGACCCCAGTGCACAAGCCAGTCAGGAAGATTCCATGACTTGACAAGCTCAACAAATGGCCCAAACAAAGATGTTACAGCCCCAGCTGCCATCCAAAAATTTTGTTCTCGTCATTAAATATAAAAAATCTTATCATAATCCAAACTATTGGTTAAATCGGGTATAGTTATCGGAATTGACAGAACTCGATGAAAATACGGCGGTTCAAAACAAATAAACAAATCAATACCTCCGGGTAGAGCAGCCACAAGCATCAGAGGCAAAGGACTGAACGAGTACAAAAGGGTCTCACTGAATTCTTCCATTTCTTCCTTATCCTCTTCTCCATCAACCTTGTCAAGAGTTTCACAAAATGCGTCGCTTTTCGATAAAATACTGGAAAGCAGAGGTCTTCTCCTTGATGTTGCCAGCCCCATTGCAGGTCCAAACTTAAAGCAGGACTTGCCATGGTAATTTGATAGAGCTGGGAAATTGGGGGAAAGTTGAGTGGAATATTTTTTTACCAGAGGAAAACGACTTCTCAGATTAAGACCAGCAAAAACAGTCACTGTGGCCATTGTTTTTATGAACACAAAAATGTTGAAGAAAAAAGAAAAGAGAGAGAGAGAGAGAGAGAACAGAGAGCTGAAGAAGAAGAAGAGAGAGAGAGAGTATAGTGGGAAAGGTGAGGAGAGAGACACGCATGTGCGATACACTATACTTAGATACTACAACTTTTTAACGTGGTAACCAATCTAGCGTTTCTCGCGTGGTCCCAGCACAAGCCTAACCACTGACCTTTTTTCTTTGGCATTATTTATATTTTCATTATGGACCCCATGATAATTGTACAAAAAGTTCACAAATACTGGCCAACGGCCACTTTTACCACAAAAGTCCCGCTGGAATATTCCAGTAAACCAATACGTAGAGCTAGGGTTCTATCTTTTGGCTGTATTTCAAGCATTATATGATAGACAAATCGATACGACCGGTTTTCAACCTGTTTTTATCGGGCAAGAAACCTAACAATAAAATATTTCGATGATCTAGATCTTTTCTTCACCATACAGTGCAATCAGAACTGACAGGTCAAACTGTAGTTGTAGTTCGTGTCTTGACTTTTGACTATGAGATGATATCAAAACCCAATCAACACAAATATGAAGTTCAAAAAGTACGTCTCATTAAATAAATTATAAACAATATTGATTCGTTGTGAAGGAGATTTACATACTCTTAACGACAGTCTATAACCAGCTCCTACCAAACAAAATTTCAAAGCTAATTGCAAGGAGTTTTCGGTATTTATCTACATGTGTAACCAGTTACATATCTTCTCCATTGGGAAGTCATACGCAGCCATAAAAACTGGCTTTAACCAGTAAAAATATGAGCAAGCCATGGAAAGTTGATTCCAACGTAGTCTGAGCAGAAGAAGCCGAAGCCGATCACTTGCGGGTTAAATCTCCTCAGTTCTTGATCCATAATCTGCACGACGTTGTATGTTTCATATCTCTCTTAAACCTTGATCTGTTCCACCAAATGGAAGACTTTTTTCCTGCTTCATTATTTGTGTCCGTAACCTAAACCACGGGCGAAAATTTAATAAGCAAATGGCAATAGAGCTGCCTAGTTATTGTGTTACGTAACCCGCCATCCACTACGCATTGGATAGATATTTGGTGAGCTGTATTATGCTATCCAGTCCAAAAAAGGAATAATCTATCTGAACTTCGAAGAATGGTCAAAAATTGATGACCAACCTTCTGGAAAAACAGATTCATGCAAAACTCTGGATGAAACTACGGTCTCGTGGTTTCTTAACCTTTTTTTTTTGTTCTTTTTTCTTTTTTTACAGCAGAAAAAAGATTCAGAAGAAGAAAAGAAATTTTACAGAACAAAAATGCAGTTGCTGTCGGACTTTTTGTAGTTGTTGGCAGGACTAGCATTGGCATTAACCAATTGTAAAAGTGGTCCTTCAGCCTTTTTAAAAAATATATATAATATTCGGAGCCTAAACAAGATGGCTTAAGTTCAAGTCAGTATGACAGGCCGAGAATGTTACAATTAGGAATGGCCAATAATAAATAGTAAATGGCATGTTAGAAAGTTACCTCCATGCTTTGATTTGTTGCTACGATTCCTCGTCGCTAAAATTATTCATCTGTCAACTCGGAGAATGTTATTACAAATGTTACCGTGGGTTACTGATTCTCTCTGTGGATCAATCTTCCACTCGCCATCAACAATGAATTTTATCTGCAGATATGTTAAATTTCATTATCGAAAAGTAAATATCATAATTCATTTGAGGCCTTCGCTATACATGCTGCAATATATGCAGCAGTAACAGAGCTAACCATTTGTCAAAAAGTCCCAAAAAAGACTACTGACTACCGTTTTTCAAGTTGGTGATGGTGAGTGCTTATTTCTTCCATTCTCTCATCATTTCCTTTGAGATAAATAATTCTCTTCCCTTACAAATATATAAAGACACTATAGAGTAGCTCAACTAGAATTTCTTCGGTCCTGGGTTGCGAAGAATCAAAATACTAGATTGACCAGCATGAGAAACTATTGTTATTAAGTGGTTGTTGTGCAAACCTCATATACCCCGGGATAAAGCCACAGCACAGTTGACCAAAGTTTGGATTTCCTGGGAAAGGATGTTAACAGTGAGTCCATGCTTAATTTATAGTCCCTAGAAGCTAAACAAGAGAACTTAAAGTAGTCCATGCCAAAGATGAAAAGGATGTAAGTGTAAAAGAAACGAAAGGTCAACAAACATAGATAGCCCCAAAAAATTAATAGTCCCAAGTAGCTAAACACGGGAACAGAAAAGTAGTCCGTGTCAAATATGAAATAGACGAAATTGTAAGAAAAAGGCCATAAAACATACATGGTCCCATTTAATTAATAGTCCCAAGTTGCTAAGCATGAGAACGGGAAAGTAGTCCTTGTCAAATATGAAATAGAAGCAAGTGTCGAAAAAGAGGTCGTGAAACAAAGATGGACAAGCTTTACAACAGTAGATGACTGTCTTGAGCATGTTTGAAGCTTGCAAATAATAGTTTTCTACATTTTCAAATACAAGTGCAAAATAAATATGCAGCATTAAAATAAAGTAAAATATAGAGGTCACAAGAAGAAGATATTTGAGAGTTTAAGACCTGGAGCCAGAGGAGTCTGTGATACTTGATGGTTGTGGATCCATTTTAATCCAATGATGCCAACCATTAAAGCTACCAGCAACCTCCACAATTTCGCCAACCCCATGGTATTGAATATGAACCTGAAAAGCGAATTATTAACCCGATCAGCCAATATTGCACGCGCATATTATACGTTCAGCAAGAAGGAAATGTGAGACCTCCACTAGTCCTGAAAGGGTTTCCTCAGCAGCATGTAACTCTGCATCTTTTTCCGAGATAAGTTTTTGCACTTTGCTGATTTCTGACTCAGCCTTAGCTTGCAAAACTGACAAATCATGCTGAAATCAAAAGCAAAATGGCAAACAACTGGGTTATGAATGCCGAGAGGAGAGGGACAAAAAAGAGAACACAACTTACAGAAATAATACATTAACATGTTAGAGCATTTGTTAAGTGTTGCAGTTTCCAATTCAAGTTGTCTACATTTTGTCAAATGTAAGCTTCTTTTTTCACAATTTTCCTAAAATCCCATTGATATTCATAGAATTGCAAACATAAACATTTGTGAACTGAACTTTTGTACAATGCAACTGATACACATATCTTCCTGTGTGAGTGGCTGAGGGAGAATAGATTCTAATTATTTGATTATATTGTTGATTTGCTCATATTCTTCCTTTGTAAATCACATGCTAAGACAGCTACAGAGTGCGGTTGTCAACAAGAATAGCTTATATACCTTTTCTTTCTCTATATGTTCTTTCAACCGAGATAGTTCCAACTCCTTCTGATGCTAACCAAAAAGAGCACATAATCATTTAGCTAACATAATACCCTCTAACAGAGAAACAGAACTTAAATAGAATTAGACGACAATGATACACGAAGATCTGTACCAGCAAGAACTTCAGATGACCAATCTCAACTTGGTTCTCCCTTTTGCTTGACTGGATTACAGATACATGTAAGGATACAATGTCAGAAAAATAATGACTCGAAAGTTCAATATTTAAAGGAAACGTAAGCACAATCACCTGAACATCCAGGTTTTTGTTGAATTGGGAACTTTCCCCCTCTGCTGATAAATCATCATCCCTGCATATAGTTCAAATCTCAAGAAAACAGAGGGACATATTAACAATTACTGCTTTGCTAAATGGGGACTGATAAGAAACCAACCTAAAAGGACGATTCCCCATTGCAGCAGGGTCAAGTTGCAAAGATTTCCCTGCACTTTCATTGGACGTGCTACCATAAGCTCCATTTTGCTTTTTTTCCAAGTGCCCGGAAGTATAAGTTGCAAATTGAGCTTCTGCATCCACCAATTCAATTGTCAAGCAAAAATTTAATTTCAGTTCTAAATCTTAAAGCTTAAAAAGGGCAAAAATCATTAGTAAAGTTAAGTCAATATCATCTTTAAATTAATTAGGCGCATGATGCCCATCTAGCTAAATGCGAAAATAGTACTTTAGGAAGCTGACCTTCAACTGTATCTAGATGTCCATACTGCATAAAATTTGCCACTCTCTCCTCCAAAGACAAAGCTGAAAGTTCTACAGGCACAGAACCATCCTCATCAGAAATGAGAGCTGAATCAATATTCAAACTCCTGGAGTCATTTTTGGCAATGAAAACTTCAGCTGACGAGGTATCCTCTTTGGCCACATTGCCGTCCTCGGACTGAAAATTTTGCAAGGTCTCTCCCTCAACAAGCAAATCATCAGCAGATTTTATAGCAACGTTCACCATCTCATCCCCACCAGTTACGCCCTTTTCCCACAAGGACATGTTGGTAGAATTTTCCAAAGGTCTTTGGCTATAGTTTCCAGAATCTAAAGTTGGACTAATGTGGTATTCTGTTATGGAAACTTTGGTTTCCAAGGACCTATCTTCATCCACATTGAAACCATTCTCATTGTGACCTTCCAAATCACACAAGGTTGTTTCCTGCAAGGACGAATTGGCTGAAGCTTCTACAGTAGCATGATTCTCGTTGTCTGAGTTGACTTCTGAATCCATATCTAAACTACTAGAACAATCCCCCACGACAGAAACCTCAAATGATGAAGGAAAGTCACCAACCACAACATTGGGCTCCTCATCCTGACCTTTTTAAATTGTAACAAGCTATCAACAACAGTTGCATGCTTTTACTTAAAAAATAAATGCCACCTGTATATATAGGGTTAGTCTGTGAACTTCAATTCCTAGGAATGTGAATTTATGCAAAAGGAAATGTAGCTAAAGTGAATGCACGAGACTGTTTGTGTGTGTGTGTGTAAATATAGAAGTGCATGTTACCTTGTTTACCTTGTCTTCACTAACAACTTTCTCCACATTGGACCCATCTAAATCTGTTTCTTTTGTGATTCCGAGAAGCTCTTCAATACGTTTATATCCTCTCCTTCTGACAATATATGCAAGGTCACTCCTAAAAGAATATTTACACAAATATAAATTACTTACATTTTGCATACTTGCAAGTCAATAACTTTTCACAAGTAACCCAAATTATTAAGAACTCGTTGAATCAGTAATTTTAGTAGATATATCTATATTATACACACACACACACACACACACACACACACACACATTTTTAAATCAATAAACTAAGCTTAAGATTCCAGGTTGGGGCTCACTATTGAGAGAAAGTTTCCAACTTTCCACAACTTGACAAGTAAAAAGGGTAAGTGAAAAAAAAAGTTGGCAAATTTCAATGTAAATAGAAGTTTCTAGAACCTTCCGTGCAGCGAAAACTCCTTCATGGTGGGCAAGCAACCTTCTGGAAGCCCAATCGTCGCGACGAACTGGCGAATTTCATCGCAGAGCTCCGCATTGCTCTTCACCTTCCTAAAACCAAATCCAAAAATCAATCTTTTTTTTTTCTTTTCTGGACAAAATTAAATCGAAACATCCAATCAAAAAAAAAAAGAAAGAAACCTGGATTTCTTGATCGAATAAGCGCGAAATCGGAAGCGTCTGTGAGGCGGATTGAGAGTGTACCAGCTGAGCTTGAGCTGTAGTCGTCTATGGCGGTCGGACGAAAGAGACAGAGAAGGGAAACTTGGGAAGTGACAGAGAGTAGCCATGGGAGAGGAGACTGGTATGAACAGGAGAAAAACGATGTCGTTTTTGTGTCGTTTGAGGTTGTTTTTATTGGAGGATTGAGATTGGAATATTAGTTTTCGCCATTGGCGTACTTGTGGAGTACAGAGCAAACCTTCTCTGCTATTCTGGTTTCTCTTGTTGTTCCTGTCCTTTTTTATTTTTTATTTTTTATTTTTCTAAATCTGATACTTTGGAGGCAAAACATTCTCCGTCCACATGGCAAGGCCTAGGCTTTTAGCTTTGGAAAAGACAAATTTGAGGATGATATTATTCTTACAAGTTTCCTACTTCTTATTTTTTTTTTTTTTTTTTGGGGTAACATTATGTTTTTATAGGGACCATGTAGAGTTTTAAGAGGGGCGGGTTTAAATCTTCAATTTATTAAGTCATAATCATTGATAATCATCTAAATTTAAATAACTCTACTTATTACTATTATTGTTATTTTTATTATATGTAGGAAAATTATGATAGATGATCTATATTTATTATCTAATCTAATAGATAGTCTAGTTTCTTTTTAATTAGTTAAATGACCTAATATTTATATTTTATTTAATCAATTTTCATTTTTCTCAAGCACCTTCTCTCTCTCTCCCCAATTTCTTTTTCTCCTTCTGCCAATTTCTCTCTTGGCTGTCGTTGTGTTTTTCTTCATATTTGTTCGATTTCAGTTCATTATTTGAATTACAATTGAAATCTGAATGTTTGTTTTTGTTTTTCATTTATTATTATTTTTTTTTTTTGTGAATTTCAATTTTAACCTAGGTAATATGCAAGTTTATTGGCTTTATCCTTTTTGTTTTTGCTTGTTTCATTTTCTTTTTACTTTGGTTTCTGTGATTTTCTGAGTTTTTGTTCACCAATTTTGGAAAAAAATGTGTTTCGATTTTATTTCTTTTCATTGTTATGTGTTTTCTCGTGTTTCGATATGTTTATAATCAATGGTCAATCAATGATTAACCATTAGTTAATCAGCTATTAACTCTCATCTTAGACTCCTTCAAAATTGACATTTGTTTATACTCATTTAGTCACTAATTATGTTAGAGTCAATCATTGATTGATCATTAGTTAATTAGTAATTAACTAGAGTCGATCAATGACTGATTATTAGTTAATCAATGATTAATCAATGGTCAACCAGTGATTGTTTGTCGTCAATTAGTGATTGATTATAAAAATTTGTAAGTTATATTATCATATTCCGTGGTTTATCAATAATCAATCAGTAATTAACCGTGGTCAATTAGTGATTTACCAAGAGTTAATTAGTGATTAAACAACAGTCAATCCATAATTAACTATTAAAATATGGTCAATCAATGATTACCATTTACAAAATTAATTAATCATTCTAAGAAAAAAAAAAGTCTTTTAACTAATATTTAAAGAAGGGTTCGTTTGGTTTGTAAATTTGAGTTGATATTTTGAAGTTGAAATAGTAAATTTTGTTGATTTTTTGGGAAAAAAACAAAAAATTTTGAGGAAAAAGACAAAATTTGAGTATTAAAATATAAGCTTAAGCTTATGAACCAAACGAAGTATAAGCTTTTTAACTCATTTTTTAAAACTTTGGCCATTTATTAAAAAACTTAATATAAAAAGGTTATTTAGCTATATTTCTTTTTTCCAATAAGCTAAATTATGTCATTTTAGTTGTTTAGATGTATAGATGATGAATAATCTTAGTCGGGGGCATCTCCTCCATTTATAAAAATTATTGTATCATACGTTTTTTTTTTTTTTTTTTTTCTAATAATGACAGATTTAATGTTTATAAAAAAAAAAGTTTATAGGTCAAATGCGGTTGTAAACGTAACTTAAAACTAATACAAATAACTCCTAGACCTCAAAATTTTCCATTTCAAGTTCAATATACATAACCACGTATACATATTTGAGATGAAGCTTAGTAAAACTTTATATATGTATGTATATATATCTTGAATCTATACATCTGTTTAAGGACTTGTTTTTAAACTTTAAAATTTTTTATAATACTTTATATATGTTTGTAAATATATCTTGAATCTATACATCTGTTTAAGGACTTGCTTTTTAACTTTAAAGTTTTTGATAATATGAGAGAACAGAGGATGCTGGGTTGTTTTTGTATCCTATTAAAGTAGTCATATATTCGGTTATGTTGTTATTATTATTATTATTTTAATTTAGATGTGAGAATATTCGAACCTTACATTTATAGGTAGATCACGTGTCGTATTACCATGAGATTGTACCCGTAATCACGATTATGTTATATTTGGACATAAACAGAACTTTAGAAATCACATTTTTTAATTTTAAATTTTGGAGGTAACGAGTTCAAATTATAAGTCTTGTCCTCCGGTTAGGCTTTAGCTCAATACCGTTCAAAAATTTATTAGCAAAGCAAGGTCGGTTGTGAATTTGTAATTAAGGATCAAGAGAGATTTTATTTTTTGCAATTATAGTTGATTTAGTTTTTTTTTTTTCCCCTTATAAGTAAGGATTATAATTCTCAATTTATCCTTTTTTGCCCCCTAAATAGTATTCAATTTGAAGTAGGACCAAACTATCTCTGTTCAAAGGTCAATCCTTAATTTGGGCTTACGTAGAGAAATTTAATATAAGATTCTTTATATATAAATATCTTACACTATCAACTCTCTCCAATATATTGTGAATATAATACTATCAAGGAAATGGAGAATGGAATTTTTTTTATTTTTTTTTCATTTTTGCACCTCTGAAAATGGAGCCAAACCTAAACATTATATTCCCTCTCAATAAATTGTGAATGTAATGGTGTGCACGGATGAACCATTTCAATAATTATTATTAGACTCTAATGCAATACCTTTTTGGTTGACTAATTATTAAAGTGAATGTTTCATTATTTTATAACAATTTAACTCAAATCTAAATACAAAATTTCATTTCATAAAAATTCGTACTACATTTTCACTATTTAGATATTATCTTAACAAAAATTGTCTAAACACAAATATATTTTGAATATAATTTAAATAAATATTCAGTTTGAGATAACATTTAAATACAATCTATAATTCAAAAGCACCGTAATTTTACTTTCCATTACCTAATTGAACATCTCAAGTGACATTTCTTTTTTTTTTTTTTTTTTTTGCCTAGTAAACATTTTGCATTTTTCTGGGCATGATTGTTGGGTAGCTTATGAGTCCAGACCAATCATTGGGCCTCCCAAGTCAATCAGGATTGAAACTTGGCCCGGCCCTTGAGAATTACCAGTTGGCAAAGGCAATCTTAACTCACTTCACCCTTGTCAAGCTAAGAGTAATGTGGACACCTTACTACTTGTAATTCTTAAATATCAACTCACACGACCATAAATTATTTTTTTAAAAATAAATATAATTTATTAGTATGATATTTTTTTAAACAATATTGATAAAAATAAAATAATTTACATACCATGTAAATTGATACTTAAAAATTGATATTGAAATCGATGTTCTTATTATTTTTTATCAAACGAATACTAACGCAACTAATGTCTATAGTTACTTTATCAGTTTTCATCCAATTTCCCTCCTTCTACTTTTTTCCTTCTCTTTTCCATCATGCCAAACTTATGCTTAATATATTGTTGATAGGAGATGAAAGTGAAGAAATTTAAAAGACCCTTGAGTTGCACCATTTTTTATCCCTACAAATGTGGAAATTTTTTTGATAGATCTCATGGTTAAAAAAAAAAAAAAAAACAAAATCATAATGGTGTATTGTTTCAGGTTGGAAATCTCCCTTATTTAAATAAGACAAAACTTATTATACGAACTGTATTTTATCTACTTGTATATATTATTGTTTAATTTTTAATAATTTGATTTATGAGCATTCATATTAAAAATTTACATCTTAATATGCGAAACTGCTTCCATAATAGATTAACCATTAAAAAATTAATCTAATAGTTAAAACAGTAGTATTTATCGACAGACAAATCTTATATAAAATTTTCCCTCATATAAATACCAATAATACCAAATAAATATTAAATTATCCAAACTGACACCCCCATAAAATGTAGAGTTGAAATCCTTAGTATCTAAGTTTAAAACAAAACAATAAAATTAAAAAGTAGAGAACATTATTAGTATTTTGATAAGGATGCATTTTGTGTTCGAGTTGAATTTAAAATGAAATTAATTTTTAAGTTGAAATTAGTTAATTTTTAAAAACTAGTTATAATTTTTGTTGATTTTTCATAAAAAGATAAAAAAAAAAGTTGTAAAGTATAGTTTAGTTTAAAATAAACTTAAATACTAATATAGGCTAAAATCAATTTATTTGGAGTAAAGTACCTGGATGATATAAATTATGATTATTACACCAACATGACATAAAAAATTAATTTTATATTAATATGATAAAAATTAATTAAAATTAATTAAAAATTATATCATATTAATTAAAAATAAAAAATTATATTTTATTATTCAATAAGTAGAAAATGTAGTTATTTATATAAATTTCCTCTTTTTTTTTTTTTTTTTTTTTTTTTTTTTTGGGGACACCGGAAATGGATTTGGGATCCATGACCCACAAGAACATGCACTACACTGTAATCTACACCGCACGTGAAATGAAGGTTGGTTGTTGATTGATTGATTTGATGGAGGTACAGAGCTCAGATCTGACGTACACAGGTCCAATGGGCTTCAGACAAGCGAAGTGACCTACCGATATCAGTTTTGGACCTACCTCTTGTGGGCCCACCTGACCCAAAACTCTCACCCATCTACTCTCCTTTCTTTTTTTTTTTTTTTGAAGGAACACTCTCACCCATCTATCTATATACCCATATGGGACTGACACGTGTTACCTATTTATTTATCATAAATCAACCTATAGATTAGATATTAATAGATAACAACCAGCCAAAATGTCAGTCACGTGGAGACTGTAATCCACGCGCGTCATGTCGCTTTTCGTGTCGCGCGTATCGCAGTCGTTTGGTAATTCCCAATTCTTACTCCATCCCCCAAAAAAAAAAAAAAAAAAAAAAGGGCCTCTTCGTTGGTTAATCGACGAAATTGCCACGGCTGTAATGTATTTGTAGATTATAGTCATTATAGTATGGTTGAAGACAATAAAAGACAGTTAGTCTTTTATTATATTACAAAAAATACATCTACAAGTAAAAATATAAAAAAAGATATTATGTTCAAAGAAAGTGTAAAAATTAGATCTCAATATTGACAAGAGGAGAATCATAAATTTGTTAAAGCTTATTTAAAAAGCAACAAAAATATATATTTTAATTCAACTTGTTAAAGTTTATTGATAATTTTTAAAGGACAAAAGCTTAAATTTAAAAAATTGAATTGGACACGTGACTCAATTAGAAGAGAGTGGCTTCTCCACTAATCAAAATGAGAAAGGAAAAAATAAAACAAAATAAAGAGAGATTTTTTTTATGTTATTAATAGATAAGAAAGAAATAAAAAACAATATGAATTATTTCATAGATAAGAAAAATAGTAAGAATAATTATTTTATGTAATCTAATATCTTTTTATGTAATCTAATATCTTTTTATAGTTCTACTATTGTACATAAAGAAGCTTAAGTCAAATAATTATTTTGCATTTCTTGTTTTTTTTTTTTTTAAAAAAGTGATATAATATCTCTTATAAATTTATAACTTTCTTCTGTTTTAATTTTTTTCTACTAAATAACCACTATTTTCTTCCTGGTTCTGTATTTCCCATGCTCAAATATGTCTTTATAAATAACTTTCCTTCTTCCAAGGTTCTGAATTCTGATCTTTCTGGAGAAAAAAGAAAGAAAGAAAGACAAGGTTTTTATGTCGTTACGGGCAGTTCCACCGGATCTATCATCATATATGTGTCAAGTTTACATCATCAGACGAGGCAGAGACTCCGAGTGATGAGACAGTGTTTGAATTCAAACTCAGCCACTGATATGGTTGACCTTTGGCAACATGTCATTCATATATATATAATATATATATATATATATTGACTTGTCTCTTTCATGTTTTCATCTCTTTTTTTTTGGGCGACTTTAGCGTCTTCCGACTTTTAAGCCTCCACAAAGTCCATGGTTTTTTTTTTTTTTTTTTTTTTTTTTTTTTTTTTTTTTGTAGAATATTTTCTTGGCATTGTCAAATATAACGTTAATGTGAAGGGACAAACAAAAACCAAAGCATAATTTAAGCACCTTAGATGTTAAACCATATTTCTAATTTTGTTTTGTTTTTTTTTTTTTTAAGCTCACGTTAAGCTTCACCTTTGAAAGCTTGGAATTTGCAAATTGGATGGTTTTGAGATTTTATGTAATTGATAGAGTGCTTGATTATTTTCCCAGTTACCGTTCGGTCATTAATTGGGTTGTTAATTAGGTCTTAATTAAGTGTGATTAGTTTCCCTTTTGTTTGGTTTCTTTTATTATATTTCTCTACATGTATTTATTAGTCTAGTATTATATCATTTTCGGTTTGTAAATGAAAATTATTTGAATACCAAATTTCAAGTTAGTATCAAAGCGGTAGATCATAAATTAGACCCCCTACAATTGCACTATTTATAATCTCTTTATTTTCATTTATGTGCTGGGTCTTTAATATATATTTTAGGATTTTTCTTAAATATCTATGTTGGACTTTCAAATCAATATTTATCTGCACGTTTACCCATTGTCTGGCTTGCATGTGAGGAGGAATGTTAAAATATAAAAATATTATTGTGACCCATAAATAAAATTGAACATTCACCTCTGTTTTAGGTTGCTCAGCTTTTTATATTCTATCAATTGATATGATTTTGATCAGATCTCCCTTTTAAAACTATACACTACTAATAGAAATACCTTATTATAAAAACTTCCAATTAACTACAAAATGTTTTCACTAAATAAATTAAAAACTGAAATTCTATTGAGCATAGAGTAGGAGAAAACCATACCGGTAAGGATTTTGTTTTTAAGGAGTGTGTATCATAGTTTGTTTTTGCTATGTTCTTTGAATTTTGATATGATTTTAACTCGTTCAATGTTCAGAAACATGTACTTTTCTTAGAATCTCCAGCTACCATAGAAAAAAGAAAATGTAAGGTAGGAAGAGATAGGATGAACAACCATAACGAAATCCATTTAGTTAGGTTGAAATCAAATTCATAATTGGTGTTTAAGGGGGATTTAATGATTGTTTGATTTAGTGTGTACTTAATTGGTTATTAAAAGACCTTTTAGGTTGCCCAACATATCTATTTCAATGGCCTTTTTGAACATTTTGCACTGCACCCTTTAATCTCCCGTTTAAAATCATCTTAAGATAGGACAGATTATGTGGTTGATTAATGACGGTTTAACAGTACATTAATTAATTAATTAATTAAGGTTTTGGAATCTTTACCATCCTCACACAAAGTCAAAGCAAGTGAAGACGATTGTCTTTTGTTTGCAATTAGTAGCTAGCTTTTAGGTATGGTGCACCCAATTATACGGTTGACATGCTTTGCACGCAAAATGGCAATTTATATTTGTGTTTTGCTTGACATTGTCTCCCAAGTTCATTAATTAATTATGGCTAAATTTTTTTTTATCCATAACTAGTAATTACAAGAGCAATCAATTTTTGTTCATCTTGGTCAATGCTATGCTAGCTAAATGGCACTCTAATTATTTAAATACCAATAATTTAGTGACTGTACAAATTGATCGATCTAATTAATTTAATTTAATTATTTTTGCTGTACACTATTAAAAGTTAAGTGGGTATAAATTAGTGTATCAGCTATTCAACATTAGGTCAGATCAGAGAATCATTAAGCTAACATAATCATTTATCATACTTCTTACATTCTTTTGATGAGAAGATTAATTGGAACCTAACTGGTTCACCAGTTATTTTGATGAAAAATAGCCTACGATATTATGGCTTAACGTGTTTTAAAAGCATATGGGATGGAACCTAACGGGACCTAATTCTCTCAAGGTTTGCTTTCTTTCACTGAAAACAAGCCAGATCACTACCAACTATTCAACAAATTTTCCTCTTCACAATTTTTTTTTTAAATAAACTAAACTTAAGGATCATATAGTTTAGTCTTCAATTAATTAATTAATTAATTATTTTTTCAAGAATGGAATCCGCTTATATATAACTAAACAATGTCTAGCTAGAATGCTAGATTAACGTTCCATGTACCTGAGAGGGTGTTTGGTGAATGAGTTAAGTTTGAGTTGAGTTAAAATTTTTAAATTTGAGTTGAGTTGACTTTTTAAAAAATAGTTATTAACTTTATTAACTTTTCAGATAAAGACAAAAATTAAAATAGAAAAATATAATTTAATTGAAATTGAGTTGTGTTATCAAACACCCCTCGAGTCAAGCCAATTCCACTTTTTACCTATCATGAATTTTCTAAAAACTTCTTAATTGCCATGAATTAAACATATTAATCTTTCAATTAATTAAATATTAATTAAGCAACTTTCAATTGTCAAATATGAAACTGTTGCTGTCAGCCTCGCCGCCCATGAAAACAATAATTATTGTACAATTTATTTATTAGTGTAGATGGAAAAAGTTTTGGTCTATACTTATAATACTTATCTCGTGGCGGTCCATACATATATATATATATATATATATATATAAACATGGAATATTCCACCAATGAAGAAGCACGCAGAGGGGTAGAACTTCGGCCAACTTAATATGATTATATTGTCTGACCATTTTGTTTATGTGTCAAAAACTAATGGTATGTGGCTTTTTTAATTGTATTATAACATATTTGTACAGAAAATTCAAGCTGGCTTTAGGTAAGTATAAATATATAATGCTCCATCACTTAAGTTCTGTAAAGAGTATATCTGTTAATAATCTATTCTTTATTACTTGCATGCATGAGTATCAATTAATTCCATGGATCAGATTGGTTTAATGTTTTTGTTTTTCCTTGATTTATATTGCCATATATTAATATATTACACACACACACAAATATATATACACACACGTATATAGTACATATATACGTATACGTTTGCTTATTTACTTGATGGTGACTTTACATCATGCAGTTCGTCTTCAAATTTTCCCAAAGCAGGATATTATTTTGTTAAAAAAAAAAAAAAAAAAGAAGTTTCCTAAGAAAGAGGATTACAATTTTATTGGTTGGCGAATAAAATTTTGTATTTGGATTGAATGCAATTATGCTTGACGTTACAATCGAAAGAATCTTTGAGCTGCATTTGATTTTTGAGATGTTCCGAGAGACAACTCCAATCCAAAAAACTAAACTTAATTTTGTCTTTTTCTGAAAAGTTAATAAAAATTTAATTAGTTTTTAATAAAGGTAAGACTACAGTAAATACCATTCTATTTACTCTATTGGTAGAGTTTCATCTAAAACCATCCAAATTTAATCATCGGACAAGAAATTAAGGATGTACAATAACTACAATACACACAGATCTATAGGATTTTTTTTTTTTTTGAAATCCCTCTTATTTCTTCTTTGTTGATCAAGGGAGGGGCGCCGGTGGAATTTGTCAGAGAGGGTGATTCACATTACAGGTCGAGTTGGTGCGGGGTGGGAGGGAGGGAGGGGGGTTGCCAAGATCGAGAAGGAAGGAGGGGCTATCATTGTGGGGTTGGCGGGGGGGAGGGGGGGGGGGCTATTTTGCAAGCCATTACCGGAGGTCACCAATGTCGCAGGGGGATATTTCTTGCCATCGGCAGAGAAGAGCGACTTCGCTGAAGGTCGCACATAGGGGGGGACCTAGATTGCCCAACTGGTAGGATCTGGTTGTGGGGGCTTCATTTGGGGTTGGGGGACTAGGTCGCTGGCATCGTAGGGAGGGGGGCTTCATCACAGCGAGGGGGTCATCACCAGCGTCAGGGGGGGGGGGGTGGGACTTGGTCGACGGGGTCAAGGGTATATCATTTTTTTTAAAAAAAATTTTTAAAATTTTTTAGTCTAGACTAGTATAAGGTATGTGATTATAACTATCATATACAGATAACATCTCAGCCGTTTAATTACCTCTTAATGGTTTAAAAATGAACTTTACTAATATGATATATAAAAAGAGTTTTACTGCAGTTTTATCCTTTTGAAAATTCAAATAATATCAACCCAAAAAACTCAACTTTAACCTAGCTATGCACCAAACGCTCTTTATGTGCGTCCTCTCTCTCTACCATTCTCGAAATTTACAGGTCCCCCAGCGCCCCTTCACAATAAGTGGTATGACGCTCTATACAAAGTTTGCACTACGACGGTTTGCTTTTCTCATATTTTTCTGAAATGAAATCCGGCCACAGATAAATTGACTTTCTTGGCCCTTTAATATATGATCATTTATTGGTAGTTTCAGGCTCATTAGACAATATTATTTCTTCTGTCACTTGATGATATTCCAGTACTCAAGCTTTCTTTCGCTTATGCATGCTAATCGGCTTTGTAGAGATTTCTTCTTGCTCTGATCATACACTCTTTTTTTTTTCTGATCATACACTCTTTTTCCTTTGGTGACAAATAGAACCTTAAAGGTGGTATTATCATTGGATTGTTATGTGTGTTCATTTCTATTATGGTTTTTTGGATACTTTTTGGATCACATTCTATGCCTTCAGGTTCGTTTTGATTTGTAATGTCTCTTATTATTATTATTTACTTTTTTTTTTAACAAATTTTGAGTGAAGATCTTGGTGCGAAGTTAATTCTTTTCATAGGTGGTAGCTTAATTGAGATATATCAAGGGTATTTAATTGATGCTATTTGATCTTTTTCTTTTATTTAAAAAAGAAAAAAGAAAAAACCTACATATCCATACGACTCTAATATCTAAAAATTCTCTTTAAAAAAAAAAATATATAAAGAATGATACCTAAAAATGAAAAAGTTGTTCAACCCGGGGTGGAATAGAAACACTCACGGACATGAAATCAACCTCTTTGTGAGAGGGTCTAACCCGTCAGTGTCTACACACGCACACACACACTTTTAATTCGCAAATAAATTGAGATTAACTAATTATCTTTGAAACTAAAAGTGAATTTAATCCGAAATGCATACATGCAGTGGAGCCTAATTTTCCTTTATTACTTGTCTCTTTATCTTATGTTTGTTAATATGTATACACACGTAAAACTTAAATGGTAGTGCAGCCTAATTTTTAATTAATTGTATTTTAAAACTAAATTAAAGGGGTATAACTGAAAAAACTAAAGGTAAAAAGGAATATTATAAAACATTCTAAAGTTCGAAATTAAAAAAATATTGTGGGGAAGCGGGTATCTCTATGTATATGCACGAACATTACGTACGTATCCATAAAATACTATACTGATATACAACTAATTTATGGTCGGTTCCCTTATTCTTTATTAGTCATATAATTTGTAGATGGTAATTATGTAGGATGGATATATTATATATATATATATATATGCCTTATTACATTATGTGCATATAAAAATTTAACTATATTTCAAGCTAATTGTTTCCACCATGCGTGCGAATATATATATTATACATATATATATATATAGAGAGAGAGAGAGAGAGAGAGAGTCTAGAGTAGCTTGACTTAGCTAGCATGCACAAAGGATAATACAATTTATTTATAAAAAGTGTCAAGACTATTTAAATATTTACTGCCCAGTATGGGGGGGATCATTTCTTAATAAAAACAGCATCCATGTGTTGTTAGGTGAGACAACAAACATACAACTACATCTAATTTACAAAAATTATATATCATCACACACACACACACACACACACACACACACACTCACACAAACACATGTCCGTATTATGCGTGTCTGTATGAATATAGTACAAATGAACTAACTACTACTAATATGTTTTCCACCAATATTGTATACTAATTTTTAGTGACATTGATCAATTAAATACCATTCTCATTAGCACCTATATGGTAAGTATCTTGATTTAAAATACTAAATAATGTGGTTGCATACATAATTTAACAGTAATATCACACTTGATTACTTCAAAAAGTGTAGATTTCGAATCCTCATTTAAAAAAAAAAAAAAACCTTAGTGATGATGGATTAATGAATTAGAAGGGAGCTGAAATATTGAAATATAGATGTAATGATACATGATCATAAATATAATCTATATTTAACTTTATTATAATATATAGGTTAAAATTATTCTCTTAAATTATATATATATATATATATTGGTAATTCTTGAATATAGATAATGGTGCTAATTTAATTCATGTACTAATAGTAAGCATTACTAATTTTTGTGTTATATGTATCAGAAACTTTGGTTTTGTTTTTTAAGAAACTATATATAAATTATTGAGGACGGTAAACAAATAGAAGAGACAAAATAATAGGGAAAAAAAAATAAAATGATGAAATTGTGTTTCGAAGTCTCTAAAAATTAAGTTTTCATTTGGTATTACAACTCCGATTCAAATTTTGTTATCACATTTTTATTTGTTTTCTAAAAAATCAATAAAAATTATAATTAATTTTTAAAAAATCATTCAACTTTAATTTAAAATTTTAAATTAAAGTTATAATACCAAAACAAAGCTAAGGGTTTGTTTAGTGTTTAGGTTTGAGTTATGTTTCTGAAATTTAAATAGTAAATTTTGTTGACTTTTTAAAAAGATAAAAAAAAATTTCAAAAAAAAAAATAATAAAAAAAATAAAAATTGAGATAAAAAATTTGATTTGAACTATAATACTAAACAAGCTCTAAGATTTTATAGGCCAAAAATGGCAGACGTCAACGTTGTGCTAAAAGTTTGGAAACTTTGGAAGGAGAGGTAACATTAGCAAAGCACCAAGAACGTTGTCGATGAAGTTACATTAATGGACTTGTCAAACAAATAATTAATATTGGATGTGACCCAATATTTCTTTTTCATTTTATTTTTTAATTTTTAGTCCTATATATATTCAAGAACGTTGTGTTTGTTCTTTTTCTTCCTTTTTTTTTTTTCTAGTCCAAAATTTTGTGTTTGGACCACCAGATATAAAATATAATTTACTAGAAAATCTCTCTCTCACTCTCTCTCTCTCTACACATATAAAATTAAGGGCCAATGTTAAGAATATCCATCAAGTTGAGTGATAAATCTTTCTTTCTTTTTTATTTTTATTTAGTATAGTATTATACAAAATGGTAACAGTGTTTCTGAGCCCCCACCTATAGCTTTCTACGTCAAAAGTATATCAAATTAATTAAATGAAGCTTTTGAGATGAGCAGATGACAATAATGCAATGAATTAACGTGTCCAAATACAGAGCACTCAAATTCAAACTACTTAATTCAGTACATACAATCACCAGCAGAAACAAAAGCTGATATAATGTGGATCATATTATATATATGACTTCATCATTATTTTCAGTTTTAAACATTATTATATTGTTGTTTTGCATTTATCTTCCAAGACATGTAGATATATGGAAATTAAAGATGGACCTAAAAGGTATACTAAAACCAAGATTTAAATGTTTTTACTTAAAACTATATTCTGTATATATATATATATATATATATATATATATAAGATGAATGTATAAAACATGACGCTTATTATAAAGATCGAACCTTTGAAGTTGACAATTCATAAATTGGCCGTGGAATTTGATCTTTTGAAAAAAAAAATAATAATAATAATAATAAGAACAAAGAGTCTGAAATCATCTTATAAATTACTCATAGAAGTGTTTTCAATCAAGAAAATAGTCGCGTTTTCTTTTAGGTTTCTCATCATCATGTATTCTTTCTTTTTAAATTATAATTTTGTTTTCTTTTTCATTTTTAGACCTTTTACGCTTTAGGTTTGTAAGACTTTCTTTTAGTGCTTTTCTTTTGCTTACTATTGAATTCTAAAGTGTGAAGCTGAAGATTGAAGAGTGTCTCAGCTCTAAACTTTTAATTAATTCTTAACAGAAGCTTTTCGACATTGTCCACAAAGAAAAAGGACTTAAACAGGGGGTAAACCATTGATTGTTTTGGTAGGTATAAATTAATTATATATATATATATATATATATATAAATCTCTAAACTTAGAGATAGAAATATTCGAACTCAGCACCCTTGAAATGAAATGATCAGCGGGATATCTTTAATATGCATTTGACTAAAAGGAAGCCAATCGATGCACGTTTCCTAGTTTTTTTTTTTTTTTTTCTTTTTTGTTCAAAGTTTCCATCTAGTAGTTTTTACATTTTAACCCAAAATATAAATTCTTTCTTAACGGTCCTTAATTTCTGCCTTTATTGTCTTGTCAAAAGGAAATTTCTTGTATTGGGACTAATATAGGATATACATAGATGTCTTGTGATCTACTCTAGCTTTATATATGTGTGTGTGTGTGTGTGTGTGTTTGTATATGTATATGCACGTATGACTTTGTGACCATCTATGTAGAAAAGGCATTGATTAAATTATGTACAAAATTATGACCGACTATTATATATATATCAACTTATAAACAAGGATACAAATTGCTTAAAAATATCAAAGGTGATTAATCCTTGAGCCGACCAAATGGGAAAATTTTGGTTTGAGCTTTGAAATTTGCAGCTGTAAGTTATTTTTAACAAAAGCAATTCATATATATTATGATTAAGATTAAGTTTCATGTGGTCCAACACCAAGCATTAATTAAAGTTTGGCTTGGCATATGACCATGTAGCCATCACATGATTGGTAATTTCAGATTGAAAAAAAGAGAAGAAGAATAAAAAAGAAGTAAAGAAGAATTGTATTTGGTTGTTGAAGGAAGTAGAAAAAATGATATAAAGAGAATTGTCAAAAAAATGATAAGTTATACAGTCTCATATTATTTGTAGATGGATATATATAATGGTTCATAAGTAAAGGATTACCTCAAGAGTTAAACTGTGTGGGCACGAGGTCTAAAGCGAATACTATCATACTAAAGGGAGACTGGGTCATTACAAATAGTATCAGATCTTATATCCAACTGAAAATATGGTTAACGATGATGTTGGGTTTCAAAAGTAGGGGTGGTTGTGACAGTCATCAGTCCCTATAAGGAAAAGATAAGTTATGCAGTCCCACATCACTTGAGATGGATATAGTAATGGTTTATCCGTAAAGATACTACCTCTTAATGGTATAAGGCCCTTTGGAGTAAGTCCAAGAGTAAAACCGTACGGGTACGAAGTTCAAAGCGAATAATATGATACCAAAAGAAGACATGGATTATTATGTTGGATGTTGAAAGGAAAAAAAAAAGAAAAAAAAAAAAGAAAAAAAAAAAAAAGGAGTTGCTAGAGGTAAATTGTCTTTGTATTGAATCAAACAATCAAAAGATGGAAATTATATCATATGGTAGTTTTTGGACATTAAAAAAAAAAAGCTGAATTGTTTTTTCTTTTTCAAAATATATATATAACCGACGGTCATTAAAGATTAATTAGATCCAAGAAAAACACATATTGATATCAATCAGTTAGTATGAGTGATTATCTATTAAGTGCTCAATTATTTATGAAAACGATCCCGTTTGAATTTAACAAATCTTAGGACATCTATTTTTTTAAAGATGCTTACTTAAACATCATTTTCGACATATATCTACTTAAAAAATTGAATCTCATTTTTACTAGAGTTGGAGAAAGAATTATACTAACAAGAGAGACAATCATCCATATTTGTAACTTAATTTTTGAACATTTGAAAAATAAAATTTTTACATATAGTATGGAAGCATACAAATTAAGTTAAAATTTCAGCATACTTATATATAGTCAGTATTTTGTTTTAATAATTTGATCAATTTCCTTAAAAGATATACGGAGAAGTGAAAACGTTTATAGTTCCATATTATGCCACGTTTATTAAGTTTCAGATCCCACCACATAAAATGTCACTAATATGCCGAAAGAACAATTCGTCTACATATTTTATACGAAATATACATGTATATATATATATATTTATCTTACCATATCAAGCTGCATAGAAGCCAAAATGATTTATTTTTTAGAATATAAATGATTTGTATGGCTAATATAATATTGTAATTAGTTTCAAAAGCTTGTAAAAGGCAATGAGAACTTCGAGAGTGCGTGAAAAACATGGCTCTGATTAGCAGGCAAAAAGTTAGATATGAATCAGTAATAATCCACCATATGTTTTTGCCACGTACCCATTGTTGTAACATTTTACATATATATATAGATATATATGTATATGTACACACAGATGATTATTTTATTGGCAGATAACGATGACAAGGCATCATATAATTGAACCTCTCTGAAAAGTCTTTAAAGAAAGAAAGGAAGAAAATAACCTACCTATGAGTTTGGCATGTTCATAGCTATATAGCTTGGAAAATAATACTATACGTAAAATATATTTATGGAGATTTTTAGTGTAAGACTACAAAAAAATGTCCTATATATCAATAAATATTGATGTAATTTAGATCAATAATCAAAATCTTTATTATCAATATTAATGTATATATATATTTATATTTATAATATGAGTCCTATAATTGCCACTTAACTCACAAGTTTCAGTATCAATACTTTTAACTCTTAATCATATAGATAGAGACCCGCAGACCAAGTTACAAGGTTAAAAGAAAAACTCTGCGATATATATATATATATATATATATTAATGAAAGAGTGCATTTTTTATATGTGATATTAGTGTCATGTCTTCCCATGACAATGGTCTCGTAAAAGAAAAGAGAGATAATATTGGGCTTTACTATAAAGAGACCTTATTGAATATTTACTTAAGAAATAAATTTCAAAAAAAAAAATTTCAATAATATCTGTACTTGATAATAATTAGACTTTGGAGTCTTTTGAGAGAGAATGGAATATGACACAAGAGAGAGACCAAAGTAAAGGGGGGTTGTATTGTTGTAGCCAGCCCTTTGGGAGGGTCCCCTAGCAAGCTAGTCCCTAAAGAAATGTGGATTTGTTTAATCAACCAAACAAAGAGGGGTTAGGGTTTATGATTTAAATTATAAAGAGTCTGTCCTTTGACTTGTGCTCTTCTCAATCAATACATATACATATACATATACATATATACATGTGATCATTTCTCTCTCTTTCCCTCTAGTGTCGTAAAAGCCCAAGTCTTGCAATTGGACAAACAAAAAAAATGCAAAAAGGAAACACATAAAGAAGCCATATATAGTTCTTTCTCCATCAAAATCAACATTAAGCTCATCTTCAAAGGAGAGAGAAAGAAAGAGGAGAGAGAAAGAAGAGGGGAGAGAGAGATGGGAAGAGCTCCTTGTTGTGACAAGGCAAACGTGAAGAAAGGACCATGGTCACCTGATGAAGATGCAAAGCTCAAAGAGTACATAGAGAAGTTTGGAACTGGAGGCAATTGGATTGCTCTCCCTCAGAAAGTTGGTACGTTTCTTTCTTCTCTTTCTTTTCTTATTTGGTCTTTTTTTTTTTTTTTATAATTTTTGTTTCCCATGTTTATATGGTTTTTGTGTTGTAATTATGTGGGAGTTGTGTTTATTATTCAGGACTCAAAAGATGTGGGAAAAGTTGCAGACTGAGATGGCTCAACTATCTCAGACCCAACATTAAACATGGAGAGTTCTCTGATGAGGAAGACAGGGCTATCATCAATCTCTTTTCCAACATTGGAAGCAGGTACTTCTATACATACATACATATATATATATATGTAAATATATATGCACACACACATATATATAACATAACATAACTCCCTGTTCTTTACCCAATATGTTCTTCAAAATTCAGAACAAATAAGACTCATCAACAAGGAAAGCGAAAGTTTTCAAATTCAGTCCACTAAAATGTATATATACATATATATATATATATATATATTGTAGGTGGTCAATAATAGCAGCCCAGTTACCAGGCAGAACAGACAATGACATAAAGAACTACTGGAACACCAAGCTGAAGAAGAAGCTGATGGGCATGATGAATCAACCTTCAAGTCACAGAAATTCACACCCTTCTTCATCATCAACCAACAACAACATGATCTTATCATCATCATCATCACCATCTTCATCGTACGGCTCTCATTACTCAGGTGCACCAGGTGGGCCCTTCCCCACCACCACCACCACTACAACTTTCGAGCCCAGCATGTCTGGACTGATCTCTACAGTCAGTCTCAGCAGCTACACTGGATCATCAGGAGGGACGTTTCTCCAGCCCCAAGTAACCCCCCAAGAGCAGATGAGCCTTCTCAGCTGTGGATCCTCTGAGGGAAGCTACGCCAATATTGGGTGGGGAGTTTCAGCTTCAGAGCAAGCTAATTCGTTTCTTGAATATGGGCTTGAGGATATTAAGCAGCTGATTAGTAGCAATTCAAACATTAACAACTTTTCCTTGCTCGGGGAAAGCAAGACACATGAAAGGGTGTTGTACTACTACTAGAAAATTATTTACTGTTTGGTGATTTTGACCGTGGGTAAAATCATGGAGATCTGGGAAGAAGACAAGAGGTTAAAAGGAGATTCTCAATCTAATTTTTCGAACTCTTTCTGATCAGTTTGTGTGACATTCTGATGGGAAAAGAAAACACCTTTTCTTTCTCCCTTTTTTCTTTTTTTGTGTGTGTGTGTGTGTGTGTGTGTGTGTGGAGGAGGGACAGACAGGACATGGTAAAAAGTTTTCTCTGTGCATTTTATTATTTAGTACAGTTTAACAGCCCCCACATTTCAGACGTTTATGTATTAGAAACCAGAAACTCCCCCTTTTTTTTTTTTTTTTTTTTTTTTTTTTTTTTTTTTTTTTAAGAACGAAGCTTGGAATTTGACATTCTAGTTTGTAGAATTCTCTATGTATTATTTTCTAACTTTCTTTAATTAATTTCTTCTTCTTCTTCTTGTGAAATATCTTTGTTCAAATATTTTTGTTTCAATCTTGATATGGTCAATCCCAATGTGAAAGCCTTAGATTTTGTGGATAACTATGCAAGTCTATTAAGCTTAGTTCCCTTGAACAAGTATCTTAACACACACACACACACACACACATATATATATATATATACATATATACGCAATTCAAGGCAGGCCTTCAACCAATATGAAAGTCTAACTGTATACATATGCATCACAGTTGGCTTATAAAAGCAAGTTAATTGGATAAACTGGTGATGATTATGACATGGGGTTTTTAAAAATACACCAATTTGAAACAAGGAAATTTCAAAAAATATATATATATATATATGTATGTATGTAGATTGTAGTTTATGGAGCACATTATCCTTAAGCACCATTTTTAATCGTTGATTTTGATCAGTGAAGTAGACATGTGAGCCAAGTCTCAATAATTGACAAAAAATTTGATTAGGACTTGAGCGGTAGCGAGGGACAAGAGTGCTTGACTAGGAAATGGGATTAAATGATAAACAAATCCCAAATTGGAGACACAGATTTTTTTTAAAAAAAAAGCAAGATTAAAGGCAATTATAATGGCAGTGATGGCGAACCCTCATGGGGAAACAGTCCAAAGGGGCTTCAAATTTTGCCTCATCTAAGGATAATGATGCCTTGAGTGTGTCCATATTGGTATTTGGTTTTTTGCTACTTTTTTAATCCAACGAAAAAAGACGATTTTTATTTTTATTTTTTAATGATAATAATTGTCGGATATTCTGCTTTGAACGGTAAAATTTGTATGAGATGAGTTTAATAATATCTAAAATTCAAAAACACATGCCCTACCGTAAAAAAGGTCAAGAAAAAGGAGGGAAAAAAACATAAGTAATGTTGAAGATAAAATGCATTGACCACTTCACCATTTTTGTTTGCTTCTCCAAGTGGAGAAGACTATTTGGCTTTGGCCAGCTATAGGCATTTTGTAGTTCAGATTAAAAAAAAAAAAAAGTATAAAATGCCTTTAAAGCTATCATTTCATGAATGGGGAAAAGTTTTCTAGGAATGTCTTTTATGGTGGGAGTGAAAAAAGGTCAAAAGGTGTCACCTACTATTAGCTGATGAAGTTTCCCAGAAACTTTTTTTTTTTTTTTTAGCCCATAGTTTCAACAAAATGCAAGTATTTTATACATGCAAAGAGATGAGCAATTCAAATAAAAATCAAAGCATGAAAAGGGCTTTTGGGTGCTTGCTTAAATGGGGTATCTTTAATAATTTTGAGACTTTCCAGAAGTCTTTTGGTTCATACCATTCTGAAGACAAAGTTTGCTTTGATCAATTCTCCAAACATTTATTAATATTCATCAAATTTCTTCTCATCTTGGGCTTCATCGTGGGTCCAATAAATCCAGATTCAACTGATGTTGAAGATTTCAATAATCTAATGAGCAGTCTGAACTTGTAAATCCTTTGTCGGTTAAGCATCTCTTGTAGTTTTTCTCGGATGAATTCAACCGGTACAAGTGAAACATAGGTATCCTATTTTACAATCAATAACTGTATTTATTGATAAGACAATACTACAGTTTCCACCATATAATTTGTCTCGCTGTTTTGTCAAAATGGCTGAGAAAGTCTCAAGGCCAACATTGTAGTTCTATCAAAGGGCATGTTTTGTCAAACCTCATTTAAGCTGGACATAACCTTTGTCATGTGACATGAAAGGTTGTCCCTTCATTAGCAGGGAAGTAGGAACCTTCAATGAATTAAAATTTTTTTTTTTCTTTATCATGTTTTTTCTCTTTGGTGTCTGGTCATGTCTCATGTCTCAAAAATGGGTTTCAATGTCAAAGTCCTAAAATTCAAATCTAGGAACTGTTTCCTGATTAAGGGAAAAGTTGGAAACGAAATCTTTTTCTCTCTCTATCTATCATCTATATATATATATATATATATATATATAAAAGTGGTAGAGCATTAATCATAGTGGGATCTTGCTTTTCATGGTATCATTAAAGTTCTAATATAAGGTATTTATATAAAGCCGCCTCTCCTTCGTTAAAAGGGCATTCGATAAAAGGCTCGCATCAAATCCAACTTCTTTTGAAAAAAATCTTGGCCTGCCTTTTTCCAACAGCCAAGAGAAATCCCACAAAGACACTACAAAAACATTGCCATGATTCCCATTTGAGTTTCTCTTGCAAGGTGCCTATTTCTCCTTCTCAGAGACCCTCATGGCATAATATACATTTTTTAACCGTTAGATTTTCATTAGTATATCATTTTTAATCAAATATGATTGTAATCTAATCATATTGTTGAAAACTATATCCTATCAATATAATACCTTTTCATATTTGACAATGATCCTCGCTTATAGATTCATGTCATACCTAACGTTAGGACATATTAGATAAGTAAATTCCACTAAATTATCGAACTTATCAAAAAATATGATATGATTATATGATATAATCTAATAGTCGAGAACTATATCCTTCCAATATGGTATTTTTTCGGCATATATAAGACCACGGAATTCTCCTCCTCACTTATAGGTCCCTGTCATAATCGTTTAACAAAGGAAAACGTTCCGTGTCCAATGAAAGGCCGGATTTTTTTTTGAAAACTTGTAGTCTTGAAATTCTATCTGCACAGAACTGGTAGTACTTTTCCCCCTTATATTTTTCCTTTTTCACCTGCTTAACCAGACAGAACTTGCAACAGTGCACGAGCAATAAAAGAAACAATAGCTGATCTTGATAAAGACTTTACACCAGAGAGTTTTGGCCATGTGAAATCTTTTTTACTCATTCTGGATCTCAAAACCGTACCATTCAGATTCACATATTGTTACACCTCTTAACTTTCTCGAGATATTCAACCAAAAAAAAAAAAACAAAACGAGATTGAATACAACAATTGGATTTTGTATACAGAAGAGTATTAACTACAGGTTTTGTAAAGAGAAAAGTATCAATTTATGCACAGAATTCACAAACAATGGTTAGTGTAAGTAATGTAATCATAATAATTCATTTACAAAAAATCCCATTGCCAATAAACCTTGTCTACGATTCCCCCGCCACTCTGAACAGCAAGGTGGAGTGTTTCAGAAGCGGGAGGAACCCCCCAAAGTAATGGTACCGCAACTGTCATTGTTAATTTTTCGTGTAAACCGCCTTTGATGGCCTTCTCGGCAGAAACAACCTACACATTGAAGAAAAATGTCTTAAGGCCACGTTTGGTAGGATGGATATGTATAAGGGTGGGAGGATTAGTAGATGGGTTTTAAAATATATGGTTGTTTGGTACGAGGGATTAGAGGAGGGAAAGGATTGAGTGAGATTTAAAATCCTCCCCAAGACTAATTTTCTATCCTTCTTCAGTACATACCAAACACAATAAGATAAAGGTCTTCCTTGTTCCCTCCATTTTCCTCACCTAGATTCTTTTCCTAATCTTCTATTCTCTTTCACTCTTACCGAACACAACCTGTAAGAAGGATAATATGCATGCTTAACCTTGGTTGACATGTTTAAGAAATTAAGCTGATATAAGATGTGTCGAATCAAGTTGTTTTAAGTTCCCCGCTCTCATTCACCTGAAGTCCTGAGCTGTTCGAAGGTCGGGTCTTTTTCCACTTACAAATATTGACTTGAGCCTTAAACATCCCGCAAATGCTTCTTTTTGTTTTTCATTCTAAGCTTCTAATAGGGAACCAACAGGCACAAACTATAGGACAGAACATTTAGGATGTAAGCATGCGATTGAATTTCTATGACTCGTGCAACCTAACTTACCTCCCCACCATGCTCCAAGACAGTGTCTTCCACAACGTCACTCAGCATCTCGATGGAACGGCAAAAGCCAAAGATGCAGAGTCTTCTTCCCATATCAAGTCCCTAAATTGATATATTTCAGAAGTGGACATATATAAGCAGAGTACAAAATAAATAAATCAAAAGGTGTCTTAATCTAATTGGGAAAGGATCTTTACATTTGTTGCTGCAATATCAAAGAGTGCACCCAAACAAAGGCTCTGCTTTGGGTCCATGTAATCACTCTCTTGAAAACGTTGAAATCTCTGTGCCGTCTTTGATCTCCCTTGCTTCTGTCAAGTAAATTTTGGTTTTAATATTGAGATTAGAAATAAAAAACAGAGAACAGATATAAACATTACGGGTCATCCCCTTTAACAATACAAAGTACAAATTTAGAAATCTGATGTACCAGAGGAATTGTGAGCATGTCAAATTGCACAAATAAATACCCCAAAAAAAAAAGAAAAAGAAAAAAGGCAAAACCATATGTTAAAAATGAAAGCCAAATTGCAAGTTCCGTTAAAGAGGAGACATACATCTGACGAAGTGACACGTCTAGGGACCATGGAGCCTCCGATCTGAATGAGCCCGTCGGAAGTGAAAAATGTGACTTTCCCCTCCGGAACCCATTGTATTTCTGGGAAACATTGATGCATATGTCATCGTCTTCTTGGAGAAAATTTTTCCAAAAAAAGAAATAGATATAACAGTTTTGTTTCAAAGTTTTTTCATGGCACAGAAGCACCGTGCCACAAACCAATTGTTACTATCCCAAGAGAAAAGGCCACAAAGCTGAAGATATCAAGACTGCATTTTGAATTGAGAACGTTAATGAATGCACAGAATCCAATAGGCCTAAAGAGATTTTAAATAATAAAAAAAGATGAAAAAAGAAGATTACACGTCCTACTGGAAAACTAATGGCCATTTGGTTCATAGGTTTAAATAGTAAGTTTGAGCAGAAAATTCAAATTTCGTGAGAGAACATTGTAAGGGAAGAAAAAAGTTTGAATTCTGGGTGTGAACATATGATCCTAACGGGGGCTAATTGTACCTTCAAAAGAAATAAATAAATAAATAAACATCAATTGAGAAACAGAAATTCTCTAACACAAAGAGCAACTTGATCTGACAAGCAGAATGTACCAATTCATGAAATTAGCCTCGTTTTCAACTAAACGACACATTTCAGAAATTGATTCTCGCGAAGTTTCTCATATCAAAAGCTTGTTTTTTCAATAGTCTCTTTCATGAAAATTCGAAATCATTGATATATACTGTTGAATTAAGCTGCATAAAAAATGTCCATTAATATAAACAAAAGTGATCAACAAAAGAATTCGATTTTAATCTAACGGCCAATAGGTTCCCAATTTGAGATCGAAATCAATAATTTGTGACAACGCAATGTCAAATTACAAATTTTTTCAAGAAAAAAGAAAAAAGATCAAGAAAATTTACCGGCGTCACCGTCGGACCAGGGAAATAAACCGGAAGAATCGTCAGAGAAAAAGTTGCCGGAATCGGAGGAAGCCTTGGCTGAGAATCGAAGAGGACGAGAAATTTGGGGAGGAGAAGGGGAGGAGGATCTATTGGGAGGGAAAGCGAAGAGAGAGAATTCCTTGGAGAGAGAGAGGGATGGTGCGGAAGAGAAGAAGGCCGAGAAGCAGAGAGTAGCGGAAGATTCCGCCATTGTCGGGTAGCAACAAGAGAGAGAGAGAGAGAGAAAATGAGCGAGAAAATGCGAGAGAAAGCGAAGGAAAATTGGGGAAATCAAGGGAAGAAAAATTAGAGGACAGGACATGGGGACGAGAGGGGGGGGGGGGGGGGGGGGGTGTGGGGGGTGGCGTGGGGAATTGAGGAAAGGGAAAGGGAAGGAGTTTGACGCCACACATGTTGGAAACTAGCCACGTGGATTTTCACGTCGTTTATTTACTTAACTAGTTGTACGCACGGGTGTGGCACTAGTTTAATCAATTTGTTAAATAAAAAACTAATTATAAGGTATAATGAGAGAATAATTATCCATCCCCTAAAAAAAAAGAAAAAAGAAAAGAAAAAGTTGTTTAAAAGAATATTGAGGAGAAAATATTTAAGTAGTAAGAAATTGAAAAAAAAATTAAAGAATTAGATAAAAAGTTAAATAGGTGATACTATGAGAAAATAATAGTTGAGATTGTCATAAAAAATATTTTAGTAAGAATATATTTTAAAAAAATTTTCAATATGAGTAAAAAGGAATGAAAAATAAAATTTAAAAACATACCGAAAAGAGATCATAAAAGATGTTAATACGTGAACAAAATGAATAATAATTTTAAAGAATATAAAAAATAAAATATTATACACATTTATCAAACATTAAATAAGAGTTGAGAGTCTGAGATGGTTATATGAAAAATAAAAGTATGGTGGGAGAATTTTTTGAATGAAATAAAAGAGAAAAAATTTTAGTAAGTAAATTAAAAAAAGAAAAAGAAAAGAGAAAGAGTGAAAGAGAATTAAAAAGAAAAAAAAAATTAGGGAACCACATGTGTCAAAAAAATGAAAAGACTTTGGCTATTTTATATGTGTTATATGTATATATATTATAAGATAAGATTATTTATTTTCTAATTTTTATTTTTATATATTATTATACGAAGAATCTAATGAAGAGCCTGGAATTTGAGCGGACGTTGCAAAACAGCTTGTCTTTGTCATAAAATAAGGATGGAAAAAAAAAATGATAAACAATTATTTTGCTACGGTTATTTTTTTGTAGTTTCTCAAAATTTTAACATAACATATTTACATATGTCATTAATATTTGAATCATAAGTTCGAATTCTTAATTTTAACAACATTGTTAATTAATTTTGATATTTGAGATCAGAATGGAAGCTTTCACATGAGGATCGTAAAAGTTGAAACTGAAAGTTCGGAAACTAACTTGCAAATAACAGAAAATCTAGGGTGCACTAGTGCAAATTACCAAAAGAAAGAGAAGAACAAAAATTAAACAAAAATAAAAATAGAAAGACAAAAGAAACCCCCTAAAACCCCCCCATACGCTTCCATCGCGCCCCCCCCCCCCCCCTCCCCCCTCCGTCAGCGCCGTCGCCGCTTCTCGCCGTCGAAGTAAGTGAAAACTCCTCCACCTCCTTGTCTCTCTCCTCTCTCTCTAAACCTACTGCTAGTTTTGTTGGCTTCTTGGAAGAATCAGCAAAAAATTCGAAGGGAAATTGCATCCCCGACTACTAGTAGTTTTACAATTCGTTAGACTTCGCTTTTTGAATTTATCTGGAATTCGGTTTTTCACCATATTTTGTTTAGCTGGTTCAAACTTTTTTTTGGGCACTCCGTGCAATCTTTCAGCTCAGGTGTTTTTTCTTTCCTTTTTTTTTATTTTTTTTTTATTTTTAAAATTTCTGAGTATTGGGTTTATAAGATTTTGTTAATCCTCGGAAAACTTGTTAGTGGGATAGCTTCATTTGTGTGCAGAAATGTGTTTCTATGGTTCATCATCATCATCATCATCTGTCTTATGTAGTAGGATATCAATGTTCAAATTGTGTTATGTTTGATGAGAAAGTCCGGAAGAAACCGGAGACAAGTGTTAGATGTTGATGTTGTTAGGTGTTTTTCGTTGCTGGTTTTGAAGTTTAGAGAAGCAAATATGAATTTCAATGGAAATTTATGGCAAAGAAGACTTTCCCTCAATGTCATTCCCAGATAATAATATCATGGTTTTCATGGCGTAGAATTGCGTTATTATTATTATAATTATTTTAAGTTTAATTTTATCCTTCATTTTATTGACCTTACCACAAACCTTGTATATTTAGATCGCCAATTTTTAGTTAAATGCCTCGGAAGCCTTTGCAGCGCCGCCGATCGGTGAAGCATTATCCTTTGACCTTTTCCTCATTTTCTCGGTCAGTTGCTCAAATTGGATGTAATTCCATGGTTAACCGTCAAAAGCACAGATCTTTCATCCACAAAGGCGATGCTCCACCTAGTTCCGCTGGTAACGTTAAGCATTTTTTTTTATAATAAGGGTTACTTATGATTAACCTTATATCTGTTATCATTCTTAACTGTTTTGGCCTGCTGCCGACTTTTTCTCTTTGTTTCTAGGTAAGGAACCAATTGACAACAATGTGGAATCTGAAAATGACGAGATAGAGACTTCTGATGAGGAAGAATTTGATGTAAGAAAAATCTCATAATTGTATCCATCATCCGTCACACTAGTGTCTTTTCTTTGATGTTGTTTTTGGTTTAAGTGCTTTCTTCCTTCAGAGCTTAATACTGATTCTGTTTTGAAGGGAGTTATCCAAGCGGATTTTGAGTTCTTCGATCCAAAACCTGACGATTTCCATGGAGTGAAAACGCTGCTACAGACTTATCTTGATGTTAAAGAATGGGATTTGAGTGGTTTTGCCGACTTAATCTTGGGACAGCCAACAGTGGGGACTGTTGTAAAAATAGCGGATGACGAAGATAATGGGATTTTCTCTGTTGTTACTGCCCTTAACTTGTACAGATATAAGGTAAGTATTTGCGCTCTTTTTTCTTAACAATCCTTCTTTGCGCATAGATTGGCATGTAACTTCTCTTTGGCAATATGACTTATGCTTGTAGCATTCTTAAGTTCACTTATGTTCATATGATAGAGTCGTCTTGACAGTGAAAGCTATGAATTTTGTTTGTGTTAGGACCATAAATGTATTGCAGAAATCAAGGAGTTTCTCCTTAGAGTCTGCCAGGAGAAGGATGTAAGAGATAATTTGACATTACTTTTGGGCGAGGAAGCGCGTAACGTAGGTCTCTTGGTCTCTCAGCGCGTGAGTAATCTCCCACCCCAGCTCTTGCCACCTCTCTATGATGCCCTTTTTGATGAAGTCTCCTGGGCTACAGAAGACGAAGTGAGATGACAATTAGTTGGGATTTTATGTTTAAGATTTTTGTTCTTTCCGCTTGCTGGAAGCTAGTAGCAACCTCCTCTAACAAAATCTTTTTGTGTGTTCGAAGCCGACAGAGGAGCTAAGGAAATCCTTCTGCTTTAAGTACTATTTGATAATCACTAAATTTTACAAGGTAAACCACCTCAACATCCTCCGTGCATATTGTAATTTGCTTTTAAAATCTATCCCTCTTCTCTTTTATTTATCCGTTTCTGGTGTAAAAATACAGCTAAAGAGTACAAACCAGAAACAGAGGAAGAGCAGTAACACATTAGGTGACGAAGAAACAATATATGTAAAGCCTGAAGAAGAAATCTTCCACAAGGTCTTGAGTCTTTCTTTTTCTATGTAATATAGGTTTGACTTCACCTTCTTTTACTAAACGATTCTTGAATGCATTTCAGCTTAGCTCGAGGTCCGTATCTTTTCCTTTGGAAACTCAGCCGATTCCACCTCATGAGGTAAGTAGTATGGTTGTCAGTTAACTATATGATTCAGCGTCATTGCTTTCCAAATAAGTAATTCTCATTTTACCGAAAACGTTTATGCCATTTTATTTTTCGGTAGAGTATGAGATGTAAGATATTAAGATTCTAAAATTCATGTTAGTTCCTTGGTTAGTGATGACGGATAAGAAAAGAAACTCAAATCTCTCAGTAATAGGTGAATTAGGATAAACGGTTGGGATTTTCGCCCAAGGGTTACTAAGTTTCTCTCTCTCTCTCTCTCTCTCTTTCCTCAAGAAAACGGAGTTCAAGGTCTGTTTTGCATAACCGGTTCACTTCAACAATGTAATCCTTGATGATATAGGACTGACACACTACGATACTTGTGTATTTCTCCCTTTGCAGTTGCGGAACTACCGGCAGATGGGGTTAGTCATGGTTGTTGAAGCGGAGAAGATCTCAAAATTTCGAGAGGAGTTGAAGAGTTTAATCAATGAATCTTAACGCGTTATACTTTACATCACTGAATTTTCGATTTACCTCTTATTTATGTGTTCATTGACACCTTTTTGAAGCTTTTTTAGGTTTGCTAAACTCCCATCACTGCATTGCCGCCAGTGGGCATGCCAAATTTGTAGTCTTCTTCTTCACCTTCTTTTATTTTTATTTTATTTTTTTTTTTTTTTGGCTCTACCAAATTTTGACTTTTCTTTTGCTACTTCTATAGGTTTCTCTCTTATAGGACTTCTAAATTTGGTAATCGGAGCATTCACCTCATGTTTTAATTCTTCTGAGATGTTGACTGATCTTTCTCTCGCAGCAACCGTTTTACCTTGATTTTCATTTCGGAAAAGGGCCTAATGATAGACAAACGACATCAACGGAAGTCGGCAACTGCGGTTATAAACGACGTAATGTAAAGAGAAGGACATTATTCAGTTCAGAAGAAAAAAGGGACATTATTATTGGGAATGACAACGGCAACAACATGTTGAAATTAAGGAAAATTATCTTGAACGGTCTTTGAGAACGATATCTTGGACAAACGACATCTTGCTGAAAAGCGACCATATTTGATTAAGAACGACACCATGAGGCGACAAGATCATTATTCTTAAAACGGCATGACATGTAAAACGACAAATTAGAAGAACGACTTCATATTAAGACTTCAATTGAACAGCAATAAATTGGATAAACGATGGCCTTAAAACGACATGATCATTGAAATGACAAAAACGACATCACGTTAAGAAACAACAATACTTCTGTAAAGCCGCACTATCTTGGATATACATCATAGATGAACAATTTATATAAAAAACAACATCATGTTTAAAAATGATGATACTCTGTTAAAAAAAAAAAAAAAAAAAAAAAAACAGTATAAGTACAACCCGACGAGATGTGTATAACAAACGCAACGTCGTTATGTTAAGATAAGCACAACATGAAAAACGATGACATGTTGAGATAAGCACAGCATCCTTAAAAACAACATGAACTTTGAGTGCGGCAAAATATAATGTAAACGACGTCATGTTAAGAAACGAAGACACCTCAATAGGAAACAATATCTTGGATTTCTATCAAATATATATACATATATATATATTGGATAAACGGCACCTAACTAAATAACGACAGCGTTTTATTAAAATGACACATCCTTGAAAACGACAACATGTTGAGAAACTACAAACATCCACAGAAACGAAAATTATCATAAAAACGACAATAAATGATTAAAATGACATCTTGTGAAAAGACGACGTCACTTCCTTGGAGCACCAATATCTTGGATATAGAATATCAATATTGAAACCAGACATATCTGAAGAAAACGACAATATCAAATCCCATTAATAACATCTAATTTGTGATATGGGAGTGTTTCCGTGCTGATCTGGTTCAGACAACGATAGTTTTTTTTTTTTTTTTTTTAAAAGGGTTTGAAAAAAAAATCTTTATATGATATTTCCGTTGATTTGGTTTTTGATTAGGCACTTCGTGCCTAAAAACTTGCAGTTTTTTTCTTTTTTAAATAAAGTTGTTGGGGACATAAATCATAGTAAAAAGATATCAAAATATAATAAAATTAATGCTATGTTTGATTTACCAACTCTAATAAAATAAGTCCACCACAATTTTTGTTTTTTGTTTTTTTGTTTTTCTAAAAAATAACTAATTTTTTAATTAATTTTTAAAAAATTAACTAACTCCAAACTTAAAAATCTAAATCAAACCAACTAATTAAATGGGGGCTAAATCTTTCTTATTAATCATTATCGATGAACTATTCAATCGAAAGGGAGAGACAAAAAAAAAAAAAATCAATCAAAGAAGCCACTTTACGTAAATCCTCTTAGTTCCCACCAATGAAAAAAAGACCACGTCAACTGACAACTACCCTATATGAAGTCAACGAAAAGCCGTCAACATAGCAGCTATTCTTGCTTGGCAATTATTTTTTGCTATAAATTATATCCCACTAGTTCTAGTTGTATTTGTTCTCTTTTTTTATTATTCATAGAAAATAAATCCATAGAAATGGGAGATTGATGGGACAACTTAAAGAGAATTGTCTTCAACATATATATTTAGGTTTTTTACCCTCTTATATTAATTTTTAGACACTATATACTTATCTAATTATAGATTAAAAAAATTGAAATTATACTTCGAATAATAATCTAGCGATTAAAGGATAATTCTATAAATCATCTATGTAAAATTTTAAAAAATTCCCCAGACTATTAGCACTAAAACAATGCGTCATGGGAACTTTTATTCGTCTAATTATGTCTTAGACAAAAAGTTAAAGGGTGTCTCTTTAATTTCTTTTAAAAAAGAATAAAATAATTAATCTTTTATTAAAAATCAATTAAATATTTAAAAATAATCAATTAGATTTTTTAACATTAATTTTCTTATCTTTTGACAAAGAAATTTTTATTAGATAAATCTATATGAAAACGATTTTTTTTTTAATTTAGACCATAATAAATCAATAAATTAACTAGAGTTTTGAGTTTTTTTTTTTACCCCTTTTCTTTCTTTTCAATGCGTGAAAGCAATACAAGTCCTAAAAATAATATATACAACTAAATATCTATTTAAAAGGAAATAATAAGGCATGCTTAAATGAGTATTTTGTGGTTATAAGCATAATCTAGTAGTAATTTTACATTTGATTTCATCGAAGATATGGAGTTCAAATACAACCACCTTTAATTAAAAATAATAATTTTATATATATACATACATATATGTTTAAATAATTTTTCTCATGTATATAATGACATAAATACTTGTTTTCTTGGGACTTTGAAAATATACAAAATTACTGCTTTTATTTTTTAGTAAATTCATGAAATATATAATAAATAACGTAGTAACTATAAAAGTAAATAAATTTACAACAGTAAATAATATATTTATTAATAAATAAATTATTTACGAAATAATAAGTTTATTTATCAAGTAAATATGCTATTTTATTTTATTTTCTTTTCTTTTCTTGTGAAAAATCGTATTTACTCATAAATATGCAATTTATTTCTTTTAGCCTTTATTTGATAGAGTGAAAAAGAGAGATGAAGGAAATTAGAGGAGGGATCTTGGAGAGGAAAATTAAATCTTGATTGTTTAGTAGGGAGGAAATTAAGAAGAAATGGAAATTGAAAATCCATGGGTCTCACCACATTTTAATCCTTCCAACTTTAGAAAAAAAAAATAAATGCAAAATTTTTGATAAAGCAAATGTGGATAAAATATCTGTTTTGATCTTAATCTATGATCAGCTCCTAACTTATTTAGGGTTGTAATTGTAAAATATAGTTGACAAGATATTTTCTTTCATGTTTTCTTTCTTTTCTATCAAACAATATGATAGAAAACCTCTTTCATTTCCAACACCTAGAGATTTTACTCTTTTTTTTTTTCCATCCCTCTTACCAAACATAGCATTAACGTTTGTAAACAAACAAATTTGTCTCTTTCTCACTCCTTCCTTTTCCTTAAAATTGTGTTTGGAGAGAAGACAGACAACGTGATCATTGATACAATTTCAAGAAAACTCAAGGAAAGGGTAAATTTGATAAAATTTCAAATTTTGAAGGAAACAAATTATATAAACAAAAACTCTGGGCGCATGTTGTTAGAGTGCTAAAAGTTGGGGGACAATTATTTTAAAAAAAAGTTAGTGGACAAGTATTAAAACTTTATCCAAAAGGATGAAACAGAAATAAATAAATAAAAAAAAGAACGCTGGCGCGTAAGTCCAACTGTTTCCGTTTAAATCATCGTTCTCCGGTGCATTCTTTTTTCTGGATGAGGAAAACAAGACTTCTCGAGAAACAAACAAAACAAACAAAGCTTTCCTAAAACATCCATGGCGAGATCTTTCAATCCCCAGACTCTGACCTACACATCTCCACAACCTCCGGTCGACTTCCCCTCCGATCCGAGCCTCTCTCTGGCCCCCTTCCTCTTCCAATCTTCCTCCTCTTTCCCTCACCACACGGCGCTGATCGACGACGACTCCGGCGAGACTTTGACCTTTCTCCAGCTCAAAACCCTAGTCTCCAACCTCTCCCACGCCTTGCGCAACTCTCTGAGAATCGAGAAAAACGATGTTGTCCTCATCTTCGCGCCGAACTCGATTCTCTACCCGATCTGCTTCCTCGCGATCGCCGCCCTCGGCGCCATAACCACTACCTGTAACCCTGCCTACACCGTCTTCGAGCTCTCCAAGCAAGTCAAGGACTGTAATCCCAAGCTCGTCATCACCGTCCCCGAGCTCTACGAGAAAATCGAGAAGTTCAATTTGCCGACTATCATTCTAGATTCTTCTGAATCATCGGAAATCGCACCAAATTCCAGAATCAGGAACTACTCCGATTTGATCAAAACGACGTCGTCTTCCAACGGATTTGCCGATTTTCCTGCGAGTGACGTCAGTCAGGCTGACGTGGCGGCGCTGCTGTACTCCTCCGGCACGACGGGGACGAGCAAGGGAGTGATTCTGACGCATCGGAACTTCATTTCGGCGTCGTTGATGATAACCGCCGATCAGGACCGGTACGGCGAGGGAAAAAATGTGTTCCTATGTTTCTTGCCGATGTTTCACATATTCGGCCTATCGGTGATCGCGTACGCGCAGCTCCGGCGAGGGAACACGTTGGTCTCCATGGGGAAGTTCGAGCTGGAGAAGGCCCTGAGGGCGGTGGAGAAGTACAGAGTGACGCATCTGTATCTTGTTCCGCCGGTTGCGATTGCTCTGGCGAAGCAGAGTGTCGTTCGGAAGTACGATTTGTCGTCGTTGAAGCAAGTTCTGTCCGGCGCGGCTCCGCTGGGAAAAGACGTGATGGAGGATTGCGCGAAGAATATCCCGAACGCCGCGATCTTGCAGGTGAAAATTTTGAGTTCATAAGTTTAATTCTTTAAATAGAAATATGAAATGTTAACAATAATAGGTCAAATTTCACATTTTCAAGCATTTTGAAGGTCACTTGTTAAGTTATGAACTTCTTAATTAGCATCGTGAATTTTTACAATACTTGAAAATGATGTAATGTCATATTAAAATTAATTTGTATAAAAATTTGCACGTTCATGATTGTTTATTTTCTTATGGGAATTTTATTACTCTTGATGGTATATAATGATGGTATTAATTCTTGAGATTAGTTGCATTTTGATGCTATGTTTGGGGAGCTAGGAAATTTTTCATTTTCTTATGAATTCTGATTGTGAATGTAAAGTTGGTTTTTTCTGTTGTGTTAGGGATATGGTATGACGGAGACTTGTGGGATCGTTTCGAAAGAGAACTGCCGGGAAGGGACTCGCTTTTCGGGGTCGACCGGGACTCTTGTACCTGGAATTGAAGCTCAGATAATCAATGTGGAAACGATGAAGCCTCTCCCACCAAATCAATTGGGAGAGATATGCCTTAAAGGACCCAATCTGATGCCAGGTACAGTTTCTTCACCTTGGATGTTTCTGATGGAGATTCCTTTGACATTTGTAAACTTAGAAGTAATTGCCAATTAGCCAGGATTCTCTGCCTGCAAATTTAGATTTTTAATTTGGATTGCATAAAAAGCCTAAATCATATGTTCTAGTATGCATTTTCAAAAACGGATATTTGCTAGAAATGGCGCCAATTACTCCATGTGGTAAAAACTTATTGTACCGTTCAAATGCTTGGAAATGACCATTTAGGCCTGAACCTCCCCCAAAATTTTATATGTTTCTTTTTAAATTATGCAAACCCTAATGCCAGTTCTGATAACAAATTCAAATGTTTCTACCCAAGATGTTATAATTTGAAAGTTTTTCTGAAATTACAAAATGGGAAATTGTTATGAAGAAGAATCCATTTGTTGAGGTGAATTCCTAAAAAGATCCGTAGAATGAATATTAAGATCATCACAAAAGATAGCGATTTACCAAGGACAATAAAGATTTCATTTTTTTTTTCTTTTTAGTAAACTCTAATTACTGAGAATGATTAGCATTGAATGTGAATTTGTTAGGGTACTACAACAATCCACAGGCGACAGAGTCAACCATAGATGAACAAGGGTGGGTACACACAGGTGATCTTGGATACTTTGATGAAGATGGGCAACTATTTGTTGTGGACAGAATTAAAGAGCTCATCAAGTGCTATGGTTACCAGGTAGTCTACTATTGGTAATCATTGACTATAACTTCCTGATTTGTAACCTTTTCGTATAGAACTTTTAAATACTTGGTTGATCTATACCATAATCTATTCTCGTAAGATGATATACACTGGCTAATTAAGAGAATTTTTTCGTAGGTTGCCCCAGCTGAGCTTGAAGGACTGTTGCTTTCTCACACTGAAATATTAGACGCCGTCGTGATTCCGTTAGTTGAAGAGCTGTTAAACTTTCTGCCATATGTTTGCTTGTTTACAAAAAGTTCAACAGAAACATCAATTGCAAAATCCTCAAAAACTATGCATGACAATTGACCATAATTTCCACTTTCAGATTTCCTGATGAGAAAGCCGGCGAGGTCCCCATCGCATACGTCGTTCGTTCACCCAACAGCTCTCTAACCGAACAAGATGTTCAGAGATTTGTTGAGAAGCAAGTAAGGAGTCATTTAGCACAAGCCATTCTATTGGTTCTCTTTTTGGAACTCAAACTGCTTATGCTATTCCGATACTTGCAAATATATATATGTATATATGTATATATATATATATAGACATGTCTTCAAATTGCGAATGCATATTAAGGAAAGTGAACGACCAATTTCCTTGCTTGAAACTTCATGTTCCTTTGAAATTGACATCCACAGGTTGCACCATTCAAAAGATTGAGGAGAGTGACTTTTGTAAGCAGCGTTCCCAAGTCGGCTTCAGGAAAGATTTTGAGAAGAGAACTTGTTCAGAAAGTCCGGTCCAAGATTTGAAAACCCCAAAAAGGTTTTGTCCTTTGGGCCATCCTTTTATACATGGTTTTTCTCATTTCCTTACACTTGTCCATTAAATTTGGGCCGCACCTACAAACACCCTTTCCTGGCATATCACTTTGCATGAAGGGAAACCGTAGTAAATAGCATTTTCATGAAAATAATGAAAGTAAATAAAAAGGTTTTAAAATATTTGAAATAAATCATGAATTTATCAGAGAAGGGAAAAATTTAATAAGTAAATGACATATTCACAAGATATAGATAAATAATAATTATTTATCTGATAAGTATGATGTAAATAAATCGTTTACTTAATAAATGTATTATTTACTGTAAGTATTTTAAAAACCTGTTATTTACTTTAATTATTTTTAAAAAATTGCTATTTACTTCTTTCTCTTTTGGAAGAATTGATCAGCCCACTACTCTGAAAACTATTATATCAGAACAGGAGAATACCATAATTTGTAACATAATCATTGGTCACTTCAAATTATAGGGAGTATAATTGCATAGAACTTCAATTATGTAAAAGTTACTTCTCTGTTCAATAATTCACCCCCACTATGACCACCTACTCTGAGGAATGGACCTCACCTATTGTTCACATTTTAGGTAGCAGACAGTCATCAAGCTATTAGGAATAATTCAGTGGATGAAATTCTCTCATTTGTGTACAATCATAAAAATGCTACACTCACTTAAAAATTTTCCAAAGCCTAGAAAGGGAGAATTATTTAATAGGTTATGATTTTTATTTTTATTTTTTCCTTTTCTTCCGAATCATTGCTTCAATAGTTTGTTTTTTTGTTGGTGATTTAAATTCAGTTATTATTGAATTCAAAATGACGGATGGAACAAAAGGACTTTCTTTAGAATCTCTAGGTATAAGCCTGGTTAGTTGATGTATTTGCTATCACATATATATGTCCTTCCTGTGTGACTTATATCAACTATTTGCAAAAACATGAGGTTCTATTAATTTTATATTTGTTTTTTCGCTTTATTGATTTTGTCAGTATCCAAAGTTTTCAAACACGCACATACGTGGATTATTAATAGAGAAACCCAACTTTAAAAAGCTCCAGGAATCCAAACAATCCAAATGGATTTTGGAGAGGTAAAGGGGATTTGGTAGAGTGGAAAAGAGAGAAAAAAAAATAAATTAGATAATGAATTTTAGATAACAAAAATAAATTTTGAGTTGTTTATTAAGGAGGAAATTGTTCATTTATTTCTTTTTTTTTTTCTTATTATTATAACTTTTTTTTTTGATAGACAAAGTTAACAAAACAAATGGTATGTAAAATAATCATTTTGACCTTAATTGTTTCTCCTCTTTTTATTCTCCATCTTATTTTTTCCTCACATTAGTGTTTTACTCCATCTTTCTTTATGTTTTCTATCACTCTTACTATACAAAACACAAGTGTATGACAAAAAAAAAGGTGTATAACAAGAGAATTCTTAGTACTTGACGTCATAGGTAACTAATATCACTTCTTTATGAACCCTGAAAACGTCATGATTCTATAGAAGAAAACATTTGCATCGTCAAAAGCATCTTACAGAAGAAGAGACACATAATAAGAAAGGCCAGGGCCAGAGCCATAACCAAAGCCTGGCTGGCTAGTGTTGGCCAACAATCTCTGAAATCTAGAGGTAACGATCAGACCTTAGAAATGACCTGAAAAACTTGTCGTTTTCTTCACTGAACATTGTTAATGCTTTAGCAAACACAAGAAAGGAAGAAAGGGGAAAAAAAAAAGACATCTCCATTATTAAACTGACAAGAACTCACAAACCTCGGCCCCTATCATATCACTGTCAAAAAGCACAAATCTCCCAGCTCAGAACAGCACTTGTGTGGTGCAAATCTCAGGCTTCAGATTCAGAATAAGAGAGAAAAAGCTTTATAGACTTTTTAGATTTCTATGCTTAGAGGCCTGAGGCAGATAGAGCATTACGAGGCTATTTCACGTTTTGTCTCTGTCCTTTTTTCTGATCCTAATTATTCAAGTCTCTCTCTCTCTCTCTCTCTCTCTCTCTCTGTGTTTCATGCGCACAGAGGAATGTCAATCTGTCATGGATTGGCTCGTAGCACCTTTTTTTAACTGCCCTTTTTCAGTTGCCAGTTTCCACAAAATGGCATTTGTAGTACGTACATACATGCTATCAGATACCTGTGTTATTATAATAACCTCTCGAAACGTTACTAACTGGACTGTTACAGATATTGACAGTAATGTTTGTTAAAAACCTCAACAGTGGGGCTTATCGTTTGACAAGGAGTAAGTCACCTTAACCTCATCAATGTGTTAGCAGTGAGGATACATGAGCGTGGTACCAGATACACTAAAATGATGCTACGCAACATGCCATGTGAAGGACATACATACATTCACATACACATGTATATTCTTTCTTGGTTGAATAAAAAATAAGAAAAGATGGCGATTGGTGTCACCACATCCCTTTGTATGTTATTAAAGGGACTATCTTAGATTCTGATAGAAATATTCACTAAAAACCTACAATAGACTAATATTTCGACGCAGAACGAGTCACCTTAGCCTATCGAATATATTAACAAATGATACGTAGGAAAATTATTCGAGACATACTAAACGAGTGTGTAGGACTTGTATAAACATTTATATTTAAGATCTGTAAGATATCACCCCACACTGGATTCATAGATCAAGTGTACATGAAATTTTTTTGTTTAGCTGATCAAGTGGTTTTTGTTTCGCTTAATTGGGTGACTTGTTCGTTATGGCTCTCCTCAAATGGGGTCCACCCAGTTGATTGGGCTCAAACAAGATAAGAGAAGCCTTCTTGTGTTTCCAATTGGGCTCATCAAAAGGTGGCCTCACTTATGGGCCCCAGAAATCCAATAGAATAACCAAAATGGGGGGCTATGTTTGCCTTTTTCAACCATGTCAAATATGTCAATTGTCACGGAGAGAGGAAGATATATATATATATATACACACACATTACAGCACATTACATTACATAACGATATTTATTTTTCCAATCACTTTCATTAAAATTTAGGATGTCCAAACTCATTTTCTGCCCTTTCATTTCAGCACCACAATAAAATGATTTTGTACCAAAAAAACAAGCTCCTACGTATGCAAAGAAATCACCCTAATCATCTACATAGTAGTAGTCCAATAATTGTGGTGCCTTGAATTTCTACTTAGTGAACATCACATTTGATTTGATTTGATATTTTTTTTGCGCCAAAACTTTTAGGAATTTGAACTTGCAAATGGTTAGGTACAAAGTCGATTGATTTATAAGGAGATATGGGTCCTAGAGATTCAAAAACTTAAAAAAAATATATTAAAAAAAAAAGGAAAAAGGAAAATCTTGTGGACAATTTCTTTTTCCCATCTTAGGATTTTGACGTTAGATGTTGGGAAGGTGTCAATAATTTAGTAGCACATGCATTTTCTTTGGCTCATGAGCCTTCTTATTCAATTATCCTTTTGAAGACATTTGTCTACCTCATGAACCTAATCTATTTCTGCTTTTTAATCCTTTGTCCCCTCAATTGTTAATCTGACTTTGTAACTAACTTTGTTTTTCTGTGGGTTCCATTTTGCTTTGACTTATTTGCCCACCTCCAAGACATCCTAATTTTACTTTTGAATTTAATTCACTCCCTTCAAAGATTTTTTTTCCTTCTCTCGGTTCATTGGGAACCAGTTAGACTTGTGAGCTACAAATGGGAAATTTTATTTTTATTTTTATTTTTTATTTTTTTATTGTGTGACTGTATTGAAAATGAGGTTTTATCTCTTATCTTTACTGCAAATTTAAGCCACTTTTTCTGCTAAACTTGATAAATAACTTTCATATAACTAAAGTCATTGACAAAAGAGGTCAAGAGTTATTTCATAAAGGATTTAAGCATACTTTTTCCTGGCTTTAGCACATCTCATTCCAATTATAATGTACATTAGATGATATTGCATCAGGGAACGTGAAAAGGGAAAGAGAAAAACACGGTTATTGCATTAGAATCTTCTTTAGTAAGGATGTTAAAGTGTGGAACTTAATTTTTATTCTAATATAGAGATATTCTTTTTACGGTAAAATTGTCATGAGGTTTAGAAGGAGGACGGAAAGCTCCACTCATGAGAACCCTAGCTAAATTTCAGTAAGGGTAGTTAAGAGATTTTGTAACTTCAGTTATATTAGTTCTTTCTTATAAATAGAGATATCATTAGGGTTTATTATGGGAGATATTAGAGGAAAACACAAGAGAATTTTGAGAGAGTGTGATTTTCTCTTATAATTTTTTTTATTATTAAAATGAATTACTATAATGGCTAAAGGAAATCGTAGTCTTATATTGAGGGTTAGAAGGACGATGGAAAGCTTCACTCCTGCGGATCCTAAATTTCACTAAGCATAGTTAAAAACTTTGTAATTTCAGTTACAATCGTTTTTCTTATTAAGAGAGGTCGTTGTTAGAGTTATTTATGAGAGATATTAGAGAAAAAGATAATTTAAGGATGTTTGATTTTCTCTTGTAAATATTTTTATTATTAACGTGAATTACTGCAACGGTTTAAGATATAATCTCACGTTGAGACAAAACTATATAAATCTTGCATGTTCATATTTATTTATTTTTCTATGCTATTTTCATTACTCCCGGTAATAATTGGATCGTCTAATTCTTAAAATGGTAAAAAATACGATAAAAATTCTATGTTTTTATAAATTGAATTGTACTAGTAAGCATGAGAGGGATAAAAAAGTTCAAAACTATATAACAACGGTAAGATATGCTTTTACGCCGAATCATAGAATTCTCCTATAATCTTTTTATAACTGTATATTTGCACAAATATCTCAAACAATATGAAGAGAAACCTATTTTTCTTAATGAATAAAATATGCAGAGCAACCTTTAAATTTAGGTGTTGAAGACATCAATCTCTTTTAAGCAGTGTCTCTTTGAATTTCATGCATAATTTAGTCGACCTTTTGATGAATTAAATATATATATGTGTGTATGTGTATATATGTGTATATATATAACATATCAACAAGAAACTCAAAATCAAAACTCCCAACACAAATAGACATTTCATTTGCTCAAATCACTTCGATGGGAATCCTATACCGTCTTCCAACTCCCATTTTGGAGACACAATAATCTACTTAGGATCCCTAATTCAATCTATTTAATCCCACCTAATAAACGACAAAAATTTTCTAACACCAAATTACCATTCCATAACCTTAGCCAAATCGGTTTTCTTTTTTTCTTTTTCCTCTTCCTCTCTCTCTATCATTCTCACCGTTTTTTGAGATTTTGTATATATATATATATATTTGTATATACACTACAGGTACAAGAGGTGCAGACACATAGCTGGCTTTCATATAATTATGACATCATAATTAATAAAAAAAACGTCTTTCACAATATGTTTTGATGCATGTCGTTCTGGCATCATCACGCATCATTTTCCCAATCCAGCTTTTTTTCACACTAAATCAACTTTTATTTCTTTTCTTTTCTTTTCTTTACTTCTCAGCGCATGATCTGTGTTTTACACCAAATTATTGTTGCTTAGTCACATGTATACCATATTTTCTTATAACTTGGTTCTTGAGATGCTATTAGTTGTTAACCAATTAAGTCATTTTAGTGAAATCTGAAAATTGTCCATTTCTTAGTTGCCTAATAGAATGATAGGAGTTTGAGAGTTTCTACGTTAGAAATTATTCTTTTTCATTAAAACTGTAGTTTTATGAGTATTCAAGTTAAAAAATTACAATACACGATATTAATTTAATCTTATTCATACATTAGCTGGTTAAAAAGTTGATTCAACAATTAAAATTTACACTTCCTACATGTGGCAGAAAATGACAGTTCATATCGTAGAAATCTTATTGATGTAATGCTAAGAAATCCCTTTAAAATGCAGAGATGAACTTAATAGTATGAGTGTAGAACTTAAGGGGCTAAAAATCTAGAAAGAGAAATAGATTCCTGCGTTCAAAGAGGAATACAAGAGACGTGTTTCCCTCCTTTTTTTTTTTTTTTTTTTTTTTTTGGGTTCTATAAGTGACGCCCAACTTAGAAGATTGGCCCACGCCTAAACCAAAAGAAGGTCCATCTCGTGGCCGTACAATCAATATTGGGTTGCGTGTGATGCTTTGACAAAAAGCAAAAGTGCCCATAATTTAGAAAACGAAAATACCAAAAGCAAAGGGATTAAAAACCCAAGAGAGAAAAAATAAAGGAAAACAAAGAATAAATAGATTAAAAAAAATTAATTAATTAAGGAAGAGAGAAAAGAGGTGAAAGGGACAAAAAGGGTGTGGGGGTGGGGCCAAAGGCATGGAGGATTTGAAAAGAGAAAAAAGAAAAAAAAAAGAAAGAAACATATATGGATGCACATTGTATATGATCACAAAGCAATCACACATGGAAGCCAAACCAACCCCCACTACGGGGCAAATTATTTCTCATCATAAAAAAACACAACGAAACACACCCTTCTTGGCATTTGCCCACTAAAGGTCAACTTTCATCAAACCCCCATTATACTACCTATTCATACTTACCTCTCCACTACCCTTTAGGGCTACCCAAGGATGAATTACTACTTGTATATTCTACACCTTCTCCTAATTTTTAGGCCAATTCTACGGGACAATATGAAAAAAAATACATCATCCACATAATTTTTAACTATTAGATTTATTTCATGTTCTATCAATTTTACATACGTTTTTATTTTGATATGATTTTTTTGATAAAATATAAGTTCAAAAACACACATTATCGATAGGAATATTTGCAGCAGAATTGATTAAAAATGAACTATAGTTATGCACATTACAGTTAACTCTTAAGTTGTACGGAAATCGAATTGAATTGTCAATCAAAACAGGGTAAACCAATCATTTCCATCATTACTTGGATTCGGAAAGATTATGAGCTCGTTATGAACAACTCAAAAGAATACACTTTTTCAACCCCTTAATTTCTTTTTCTTTTTTATCTTCTTTTGTGCAAATTGAAACATAAATAAAGATTACATTCACTTGTGTTAAGTACAACTGCACAAGTCCAGGTTTGCATACATGTACTATATAATCCAGGTGTCCAACATATACATTTCCTTATTAAAAAAAATTTATAAATTCACTTAGACTCTATTTGGGATCACGTTTAGATACGGTATTTTGAAGGTATGAGATAGTTTGAGTTTTGAAAATATATATTTTATGAAAATAAACTAATTAGAGTGAAAAAATATAAAAACTTGAAACGTATTTAAAAATAAAATTAAAAAAACAATATGAATAATGTTCTATTTTTATCAAAATTCTATGTAATTTGAAAAAAAAAATATCTTATTTCAATTTAAAATGATAAAATTATAAATTTTTAAAAGTTTGAGCTTTTTTAAAAATATTTAGAAAAATAAATAGTAAAATTAGAGGAATATGACAAAAAACAATTATTTGAAAACATGTTTTCAAATGTAATCGCAAACATAGTCTTAATTCCATTATGGAAGGGCTTTACAAGCTTAAATTTGGTTAAGATGCCTAAAGCATGTGAGTTAAGTAATATTTAATTTATATTTATGTAAAGAATGGAGGAAGATATTAATTAAGTCCCTAATTAAAGAGAAATTTTTTTGCCCTTTTCATTATTTTAATTCAGTTTAATTTGGGGTGTAGGTCTGCTACCGTTAAGGATACCTGTTTTTAGCAAAAGAAAAAAATATACATTTTTCTTTGATTCTTCCCAGTCAGATTCCCACTCCACCAACAGAGAAATTGTTTTTAAAATGTTTGTATTTAGAATAATATCCACCTTAAATCAAAAGCCTAATTCGAAGGGAGTGGGAAATTTCCAACATATGAAATATATACGATGAACCTAAAAAAAAAAAAAAAACATACGTAATAATTAGGTTGTATTATTAGTTATTTTGGACTATTCCTGTTTTTCTTTTTGTTAATTTAAATTGTTCACGAAATTCAAAAGTAAGCAATTTGCGAATGCTGACAAATTAAATGGAAATGAGTTGGTAATCATGTGGGTGCTTTTGTCACATATTTTCATCTCTTTTTTATTTCTTTTTTTACTTTTATTTATTTATTTATTTACATTATCAGATTAAATAGGTGGGCTGTAGAATATGTAAGTTTGAGTATCTTTCATTAGAAAAAAAAAAAAAAAAAAAAAAGGTTTTGATATCTTCATAAGATTATTAAGATCTCTCTGATGTACTATTTCTTTGTACTTTCTTGCTTTAGCGCATGGTGGGGCTTCCTTGAGGCAATTAGTTATGGGCTGCACCCTGGAATTTTATCTTGATTTAATTTCAAAGAATTAATCTTTTTCCTTCAATTTCAGACCAATTTTAGAAGAAAAATTAGAGAGAGAGAGACGTCAAAGAAAAATAACCCCTCAATTTCCATTTTCATTAAAATTGAGTAAAGAACTTTTTTTTTTTCATTAAAATGAGTGAAAAGACATTTGTGGTGAGTTATTGTTATAGTCAAGTTTTTCTCCCAAAAAAAAAAAAAATCATAAATGGTCATTCCTTGAAGTGGACATGTAGATGAATTCCCCTTCTTCATTTCCTTTTCAAAAACAAACTAATGTCTTAGATATTGCTATTTTTTGTGGATATGACAATATTACTTTAGCAAAATAAATTTATATATCCATATATATACATGGGACAAGATAAATACACAATTCAACTACTAATAGGTGGGACATAAAATAGGTAGCCACAATCCTGAAGATGCATTTATAGTGCTCGTAGCATTTTAGAACCACCTAAACTATTATATTTTATTATTTATGCTTCATACCCAATGGAAACCAAAAAAGTTATATTGCATATATTTTTTTAAAAGGCATTGTTGTTTCCTTCCTTTTTCTGGCAAATTAGGAAGCAAAGTTTCATGCACACATTCTCAAAGTATCAAAACTTATTCCACAAGGCCACCCAAGTTCCATAAATAGACCAAAACAAGAACCTAATTTCCAAGAAACGGGTTTGGTTTAAAAAAAGAACTCTCTTTTTTCTTTTTCTTGTTTTTGTTTTTGGTAGAATGAAAAAAGAATTTTTTTTTTTTTTTTTTTTTGTTGCTAAAGAAATGAAAAAAGAATTCTTGTTGTTAAATTTGCGACACAGTTTTTGACCTTTACTGGTTCTATTTTCGGTTTTAACTTGTACAGAGATTTTTTACATTACATTCCTATGTAAAAATGCAAAGTAGTACTTTGAACTGAAAAGTGTTTCACAAATTTTACAAAAAATAGGAAAATCTTTTCTACCCACATTCTTGCAATGGATCGGACACATAGGGACTCAGATACTTTGAATTGTTCTATTTGTGACGTAGAAAAGGTTCCATTTTTCTACCCCACTTTGTTTTTTCTTTTCTTTTTTGCCCTTTATTCCCCCTTTTTAAAAAAACAGCTGTCGTTTGATGCTTTCCTAGTACAATTGGCTGTCAATATTCCATTATACAATAACTTTTGTGTAAAAATCCAAATCCGGTTGATAAGATTTGCCACTGACTCCATTTCATAATTTGATATTAGTTTTCTATTATATTTTTATTTTCAAATACATGGAAAAAGGTTCAGATTAAATGATTAAAAAGCCAAAAGTCGCCTCTATTTGTTAGGGAAGATGTGCATAATAAGTTACCAAGAGGGAAAAAGAAATCATTTTGTTGGTAAGTTGGAATAATATTAATGAACAAAACCTAGGTTGTAGATAAAAGATTTGTTTGATTTAGCTTGGTGGGTACTAGGGACTGTGAATATGCTACATTGTCAACTTCTGTAGAAAGTGTTTTCTTGTGCACTATTCGGCAGATGGAATTATATTATATAATTACAATCACATAAAAAGTATTATAAAAAGCCAAAACATAAGAAAAACCAACACTAAACACGAGGTCTAATATTCTTTGTTTGGTTAGTAACTTAGTGGTGAAAAGTTCTATACAAATTAGTCCACAGTCTCTTTGTCCATGAGGTAAAAAAAAAAAATAATAATAATAATAATAAAAAGAACGGGGTAAACCTTTTGGTTACTATAGTATAGCAGTTTTAATTTTGTTTATGTCATGATAAAAAGGATCCAGAGGTGTATCACTTCACTTCTCCGTATTTTAAACACCCTAAGGTAAAGTAGGGGTTCAAACTTTAGATCGCTCTCTTAGTGTAATAGTTTTACTTTTTTTTTTTTAGTAAACATAATGTAAGAATCCCATGCAACCCCACTAGTAGATTGATTACAAAAGCCTTAAAAAGATAAATTATGTGAACTCATTAAGTTTTAACTTTTAAGTAATGTTGATTTTAAAGAACATGTAGTAGTATTTTACTTGTCACAAGGATTAAGTTTCACCTTTCTTAAGAAACTTTTTTGCAACTTTTTTTATATGAATATATGCATATATATATATATATATGATATATTTATATTTGAACTTTGCGGGTGGGGGAAAATGCATATTAGCTAGTTTGTATTGGGGCAAGTGCTTTGAAATATTCTTCTTGTTCTTGGTTGGCTTGGATCCCTTTGCTAAAGTTGAATACATAAAAAGTTCCCCACCTAGACAAAGAAAATAAAAGGAAACAGATTGCTTGAAAAAACCAAAAGTCTTTAATTAGGTAAATTTATACAGTTGATTGATATTGTCTAAACCAACATGTCTCACCTTTAATTTTGTAAAAAATGAGGAATATGCCTTTCTAGCTAATTGATAGCCAACCTATATTTACGCAACAACATAATGATAAAAAGGAACATGATTTAAAAAAATCGAGAGAATTTCATATTAAATATGAGAAAAATACTATATCAATACACGACAGTCCAAAACTACACAATACCGATAGAGCATTTATTTATTTTTATTGCACATTCACAATAAAGCAAAGACAGTATTGCTAATGGAAGTCATAGTTAGGAATTTGATGAGCCTAAGAGATGCGGACTCAAAAAGCTTATGAAGTTCCCAATCCAAAGCTAATTCCAAGCCCTCCACACATTGATCTGAAAATGTTCTAAGAGAAATAAATTTATAACAAATATTTTTGTTCCCCATTTCTTTCACATGCCCCCACAACTGCCCTACCATCTCTCAAACCAATGCCAATTCTTTCTTCAAAAACTTCTTTGCACTGCTCAAGAAAAAAACAGCTACCTTTTTTTTTTTTTTTTTTTAAGCAAAGTTGATTGACTTTGAGGTCTACCCTCCATTTTTCAATTTTTTTTTTAGCCTTTTCCAATTACAATATAATGACACAAAACCAGTATTTATATGACCTACTTCTTCAGACATAAACATTAGTCTTGAGAAAATTTGACCTCGTCCAAATTGAATTTAAAAAAAGAAAGACAGAAAAATACAGGTGGGAAAAAAAGTCCAACTTTATTTAATCTGTCATGTTATTTGACAGAGTTAATGTCAAAGTGAAATAATTGAGTTTGTCAGGAGAGTAAATTTTTTTTTTTTTTTTTTTTTCCGTATGTTGGTCTGAATTTGACAGAATTTTCACCTATCATCATAAGATCTCTGAGCTCACTGATCTTAGAACTATGGCAACTGATCAAAATGCCGTATGACATGCATGTTTGTTGTTATTAGAAATATAGGTGTAACAACATTGTCATATATATATATATATATGTGTGTGTGTGTGTATATATATACAAACATACACATTTGCTGGTTAACGAAGTCTTAATATGACAAAGAAATAGTATGAATCTCTGCCCCAAATCAAAATAACTGATGGGTCCTGCCGATTTTTGAAGAAAATATATATAAGATGGGCCCTTTGGAAAAACGACAGAAAAGTGGCTCAGAAAGTCCTGCAGTTTTGACATTGCCCTCATAGGATGCCCAGGCAATTACGAAAGTACGTATATATTTGATATAAAATGTACAACGTACCCACATTATTATCATCATTTTCCTTGAAAATTAATTAAGATCCACATAATCTTGATGATTAAAATAGTAAAATATAAAATAATGCACAATTAGAGCCACAAGAGAGACAATTGTGTGGCATAATGAGTGCCACATGCCACCACTTTTTAGAGGAGTATTTGAGTGGGCACTTGAGTACTTGTTTTTAAGATTTGAAATTTGATTTGATCTCCTTTCCTATCGGAACAAGAATTGAAGAAAAGTAAAAGCAAATTAATAGAGGAATGAAACTTTGTATCCAGATTAATAAGAGGGAGAATATTTTAGTAGGGTACCAAAAAATTTATAGGTACGATTTCCCTTATATTTATATTTTCACGTTATCATAAATTATCACATATCTTAGAGAGTTTTTACCGTAAGGTTTTTTATTTTATATTATTTATATATTATCTTAGATATTCGATTAATTTTTAATTATATGATATATGATTATAAATTATGTACGATGTTATAATTTCTAATATAAACATTATAGATGAAAATGTTAAAAAATAATCTAATGATTATAGATAAATTACAATAATATAAAATAAAAAATCTTATGGTAAAAATTATTTTTTTTAATATGATATAATTATGATATTAAATGTCCTTTTTGACTCTTCAAGTCACTCCCTCTTCCCTAAGCATTGGCAGATTACTTGCCAATAAAAAATACTTTATATCATATTGAATATTGTTTGTCATGGTAGTTTCACTTTACACCTAATCTTTAACAACTTATGGCATGTTATTTATTGATGGCATGCCATTTATCTTATAGTGCTACAAAATCTTATTGGATGTTATTCACTATCTTTATGATGACATCACACATGGCTCTGCTGCCCTTACTCTCTTTGTTTTATATTTTACTTTTTTTTTTTTTGCTCTGAAAACAAGGAACTGAGCCAAATTTGCAGAGAATGTGTGAACAAAAAATAAAAAATATGTGTATATATAATAAATAGCACTATTTTTTATCCTAAGTATGCCATGCCTCATTTCTCTTCTAGTCTTAAGAATTGTTTAGTGGTGTCTTGAAGTAGTCAAGGATCAACAATTCTAAAGTATCAAATAATAATAATAATAATAATAATAATAATAAACAACTCTAGAACACTAGGATTCATTCATTTATACTCCATCTGGGAAAGGTGACTTTCCCATTTGGTGATCAAGCTCCTAAAAGATTGTTCAAAAACATAAATTAAATAACAAATAGATCTGTTTGGGAGAAACATTTAGAATGAAAATATTTTAATGAAAACGTTTAGTACTCTGAAAAAAACATCTAAATGACTGAAATATTATCCCCCTAACATTTATAATTTTTTCTAAAAATTACATATGAAAATATTTTGTAATGTTTTATACCATTTTAAATAGTTTTTTCCCAAACATCCATTAAAATGTTGCAGAGTAAAAAAAATAAAAAAATAAAATAAAATGTAAGGCTCTAAAAGAGTATAAGAAAACTTGTGGCCTATTAGTGCATCATTTACCAAGGGTGGTCCTTAATTCACTTTATATATAAATATATATTTGTGATTATTTTGACGTGATATTTTTTAGGATGCCAAAGGGGATAAAACGAATAGGACATGTGAGCTAAAAACAATGTTAAAGGCTAAAAAAAAAAATCTCAAAATAATTAAAAAACTATATTATTGTGATATCAATGCGCTTTTGGATTAGGTGGTCCTTAATTAACTTTTTTCTCTTAAATTTTCACGAGGACTTGGCATGATGTTAAAAATTATAAAAAAGGGAAGGGGATTCTTTTCCTATTCTCCAAAGACGTTGGTGGCGAAAATAAATGAAAGGGATTTTACACATTTTGTAGAATAAAAAGCTTTTCTAAAGTTCAACAAGCCATTAAATTCAGAGAGCAGAAAACTTTAAATGTGGGAATTGATTCAAAATATACCGCACCTAGTTTGAGGCCTGATGTCTGAGTTAATACTAGTAATAATATTTATGGAGTTACCAAGATCTTGGGAGGTGAGAGTTGGCAGATCATTTATATATAAATGTCATAAATCGTCCAACTGATCTATTCCATCACTTGCCATTATACAACATAGAATATCTCATTCATTGAATTTTAGGCCTAAAATTAGGCCATTATTAGCTCTTTCGCGTGAGGCTACCTTAGTTTCCAAAAAGACAAAGGAATTTGAGAGGAATTCTTATATTTAAAATCTGAAAATATTTTTATTTTTGTTTCTAATAAGGATAATAATAAGGTATATAAAATTGTGTTCTAACATTACACGTTAATCAAGAGTGAATCGGACTTAAAAAAAAAATATTTAAAAATATGAGAGGTGTTAAATATCGTATTGTTATGGATTGAATTTGAGGTATTTTTATAGCAAAAACATTAAAAAATATATATATATTTTCTTACGGCATTTCAAAAGGGGGAGCAAGTCAGAGACAACTCTATGCCAAGATTTTTACCAATTATTCAGATTTGTGGTTTACCACAAAGTAAAGAAGGAAGAGTCATTTGGTCCCTTCACTTCAATTAAATGGCATTGATGGGGTTGGTATCAAAATTCCACAAATGGATTGATTGAACCACACGAAAAAACTAACCCCAATGACTAATAGAGACCGAGAGAGAAAAGGGGACACCATGTTTTCTGCATATGTACTATTATTATTATTATTATTATTATTATTGTTATTGTTCATCATAGCTTGTCTTTGACACAGTGCAGCAACACTTGCGTACAAGTTTGGGTGTCTTAGTTAAAATCACATCATAAGGGAAAAAAATAAATACCAACGATATCCAAATGATTATTAAAAATAAATCCGTACAAATATTAAATATCTTATAATCTACCGTACACTTATCCCAGGAGATTTTTTTTTGAAAATATATCCTACATTTTATTTGACTTTCGGTTTAACTCAAATTAAACTGTTTTTTTTTTTGTTTTTTTCTGAAAATTTTCTTTATCTTTTCTGAAAAAATTAATAAATATTATATTTAAAATTAAAAGTTTCAACTAACTCAAACTCAACTCATTTATCAAACACCCCTAAGAATATTTAAATAATATTTTATTGACATGCATAGCTTTGAATATTCTGTTTTTGAATTAAATTTAATTCAATATGATTAGACGATTCAAAATTATAGAATTCTCTTCTTCTTTTTTTATCACATTATTATAAAAAATCAGGTGATAAGGTTAAATTTATCTTAGAAAAATGATAATATATATGCAGTTTGATACTATTAAATATTTGTCTAATCTAACGAAAATTTTATTTATTTATTTATTTTATCACAATGTGGTTGTACCGTCAAAACAACACAATGTGTACATAACATTTTTTTTCATACTCAATTAAAGAATCTTTTAATTGAAAGTGATTTAAACCATCAACCATAAAATGTAGAAATAATCTGGACAAGAATTTTTTGCGGCTATATCACACAAATTAGAAGGTATTAATACCTATTAGTAAGGTGTGCTTCTTAATGTCATAACATATAATAACCAATCAACTTCAAAACTGTTTCTAAAATACATATTAGAAGAGTCAAAACTGTTTGTAAAATACATAGAGAGAGAGTCGACGAGGGGCGATGATGACGCTAGGGTTTTAATTTGAGATTAGAGTAGGGGATGAGGGGCATGCGACTTGTTGTTTTATTATTATAAATATCAAAGCCACTCAAAAACAACATTTTGAGATAAATAAGATTTTTATTAAGTGAGTTGGTTCCTTTATGATTAACCTGTCATTACCAAAATTGCTGCATAACAAGTGGTCAATTTTAACCAATAACTCTCAGTGTCACTTTAAGTATCAAATTACCAGACGTAAATGTAGGTCGGTCTTACCGATTCTAACAAGTTAGTAGTTACCATTCATCTCTATTTTCCATCATGGTGAATGGAAAGGGGTGAAGATGATATTGTATAGAAGATTAGTGTAGGTTAAGTGAAATCAAAGCAAAGAAAAACGCATAAATAATAAGAGAGGTCCTACAAGAAAATCCAGAAGAAAAAAGAATCTAAAAAGTGAATTCTCGAGGGGGAGAAAAAGCTGCAAAAAAGGGGGGAAAATGCCATTTCATGAGGATTGAATGAAGGCAAAGACTCGACAAATGCCCGTGGGTGTGTTGTGTGTTGTGTTAAGCCAAACCACAAGAGCCACCCCCTAACACAGTACGGTATGCGTGAAAAGAGAGAAAGATATCAATAACACCCTTCCCCTTCTTTGCTCCTCATTTTACTCTTTTGTCCCAAAAAAAAAAAACGCCGTTTAAGAAAGAGTCTCATGTTTTAATGTAGTTTTTAATCGTTGATTCTGGTTAAAATCATGTAAAAGAAAAAAGTAACAGTTTCTATAACATACATGATGCTTGAAGAAAAAAAGAAGAATTGTATTGGTATTGCATTTTTTTTATTGTATCTTAAAAATTTATATATATCCATTTGTTGCTTATTTCCTTTATGAATTTTGCAATCGTGAAAGGGTTTGAAACATTCAGTTTATTGAATCCTAAGATCACTCCATTATAAATTTAATTATCCCAAATTAGATTCTATTTTTACTAGTAAATCTAATTAAATTTATGGATTTAAGATAGCTTAAAACTTCAAAATCACGTCAAAGTAAAATCAAATTGTTTTGATCGAATTTTGGTAGTTTAAAATGTTCGTGATTTTATTTTATCCACACTTAAAATTTAATTATCTCTATAAATCCCTATTAATACGTTACCATTTTACTTATAATATCATTGGTCATATACATCAAGAAATTGTTTTGATACTGTTAATAAGAAAATTATCATACAAAACTTAATTTTAACATACACCCGCTGAATTACAAAACTAGTTCCGTCACTTAAAAATTATAATAAACTCATGTGTTAGTATGATAGACGTGTTATACGTTACACCATATCTTTATACAGTAATATAACTATGATGTAATTATACCAAAAAAAAAAAAACAGTCTTTTGTCACAATCCCACTGTAAAATAACTGAAAAAAAAGAATAGCAGTTCGAGGGAATTTTAGGGTGTCAGATCCCAGTTGAGCTGAAGGCCTGATTCCACTGCCAAATACATAATATTAACTCCAAAGCGTGATTAAAGCCAACCTCTCTCTCTCTCTCTTTAATATATATATATATATATATATTTTTTTTTTTTCTGAGAAACACAGAGCTAACTTTGCCTTAATCCAAGCGAAAAAGAATTACTTTAGCTTAAATGCTTATTAAAGTCTTAATAAAGTCATCATCAGCAAAACTGCAGAGAGTTCTGACTGGAGAGGAAAGAGTTTAGTAGTAGCGCATACTCAAAAAAAAAAAAAAAAAAAAAAAGACTGTTGGGCCTAAAAGAAAACCAATAATTTGCTGTCATTTTCAATAATAGAATATAAACTTGGTGGATTCCTCCAGATTTGACCACGATTTTCCTGACAAAATTTCCCTGCCAAAAAAAAAAACCTCATCAGCAATTTCAGTTTCATTTTAATTAAAAAAGAAAACTGTAATAAAAGGACATTTTACAATAGAAGGATCCTAGCTTAAGCTCTAATGAGATCACTGATTACATCACCGATAACTGTCAAGAAAATCTTATTTATTTAAGATTTTATTTTATTAAACTATTTAAGTTAAAAATTTTAAATTTAAATTAATTAATTTTTTTAAAAATTAATTATAATTTTTATTGATTTAAAAAAATAAAAATAAAACTGAGACGAAAGAAGTTCATTAGATTGATGATCTTAATTAACATAAGAGGTTGTTCAGTTTATTGAATGAGAAACATAAAAATGCAACCGATTTCTTTTTTGTAAGCTGGAAATTATAGAAGGATATTTTATTCCAACTTTCATTTTATAACCATATATGATTTAAACATATTTAAATAAAGATGAGGTTATTTTGATGTGACTTATTAGTTGTAGTTGGCAGAGTTCACATTTGTGGCACTTATTTTAATTATTTTATGAGCACCGTCAAAATTTTGTTATTATTAGTCAAACATTCAGACCTCTGACTATGAGTTAGAGAATGAATTAACATTAATAATGGATATTGATTTTTATTGAAAGGATTAAGGAGGCTTTTGGGTAAGTTTGAAAATTTATTTTCTCATTACCCTTGAGGAAAGGGGGAAAAAAAAAAAATCTTTTTAGGGTAAAGTGAGTAGCAAAAGACGCCGGATTTATTGGGGAGAGACAAGAGGTATACAAGGCAAAGTATGAACTGTGATGATCAACAAAAAAACAAGTAAAAAAGAAAAAGGAAATTTCTTTCTTGTGGAGGACTTCTCACGGTTTTGTTTTTAGACAAATTATTATTATTATTATTATTATTATTATTTATGATTTTATAAAATAAGCTTGAACAAGAAGCCAAAACAGAGGAATTTTCACAAGAAAAAGAAAGGGAAAAAAAAGGAGAAGATATCAACTGTCCCTTTTAACTTCTTTCTTTCTTTTTGATTTCATTCTAACCTGTTTTTTACTATTTGGATCCCATCTAGTACAACATATTCGGACCTTATTTTATTATCTAAATTTTAAATTCTTAATTTTATATTAAATTTTTTCTTTTTTATATTTTAAAAAAATTTAAACATTAAAAATTCATATTTTTTTATTTTAAATTAAAATAAAATAATTTTTATATCAGAATACTTATATATTTAAATAAAATTTAAAATTTTATATTATTTTTTATATATTAATTTTAAAATTTTTTCTCTCTTAAATATATTTTTAACTCAAATTTTCAAATATCATCTTCAGATTTTCCTGAACGAGAGCTTAACTCTGGGTTTTCAACTTTGAACCTGTTTCAGTCAAAAACCAATCTCAAGTTTTCACACAGTGTTGTTTGTCGGGTGGAAAATCAAACACCAAAAAAGTTCTGCAAACCAACCTACCAATCTGTCAGTTTCAATCGTTTTTTTTAATAAATAAATAATTTATATTTATTTTATTTTAAAATTTTTTATACAGGAGAAGCAAAACTGAAGAAACCCACCAACTATGAGCACAAACCCTGCAACTTTAGAGGTACTACACTAGAACAAAGAAACATAAACAACAAAAACACAAAACTTTAGAGAGAGAGAGAGAGCGAGGAGAGAGAAACCACAAAATAACACAAAAGTATGGAACTTTAGCAAAGACCCAAGTGACCAAACACAAGAAAAATCAACAGGGTTAAAGTAAAAAATAGAGTCCAAAAAAAAAAAAAAAAGGAGTAAAAACAAAGCCAGCAAAAACATGAGCTAAAAAGCCAGGCATCAGCAGCAGTAGAAGTAGTAGTGCATGGTGAGATAATAAAGAAGAGAGAGAGAGAGAGAGAGAGAGAGAGAGGAGAGAAGAGAGAGAAAGTAAGAAAGAGGTTTTGTTCATAAAGCTAGGAATTTTTTTTTTGTTGGTTGCAAATGTCACAAGATTCTCAGGAGATAAAGACGATTGAGCAATGGAAATGGTCCGAAATGCAAGGCCTGGAGCTCCTTGTTTCCTCTTCTCCTCCTCTGTCTTCTTCTTCTTCTTCACCATATAAAGCCAACCCAATACCAACACCACCACCACCACAAAGAGAAGAAGAAGACGAAGAACAACAAAAACGACAACAACAGCAACAAGAAGAAGAAGCGAAAACGACAATGGAGAGTAGTGCTGATCAGGAAAACAGGGACTCCATGGCGGAGGCGGAGGCGGAGGAGGAGGGAGTGGTGGTAGTAGTAGTGGGAACAGCAATGGAGGAGAGAAGAGCGAGGGAATTGCGCCGGTTGGATTCGGCGAGCTGTTCAGATTCGCAGACGGGTTGGACCACGTTCTCATGGCGATTGGGTCGCTCGGAGCCATCGTCCATGGCTGCTCTCTCCCTCTCTTCCTCCGATTCTTCGCCGATCTCGTTAACTCCTTCGGCTCCAATGCCAATAACGTCGATAAGATGATGCAAGAGGTCCTCAAGGTCCGTTGTTTTCACCTGGATTTTCCCACTAATTCTCCCAAATTCTGTTTTTTCATTGCTCTGTTTTCTTTTTTCCAACTTTTTTCTGTGAATTTGTCTGTTTTAAACCAAACCCAGATGGCAGAAACAAAATCTCAGCTTCTCATTGCTCTTTTTCTTCAATTTTCTTGTTTTTCTTTTTCTGGGAATTTTGCAGTACGCATTTTACTTTCTCGTCGTTGGAGCTGCGATATGGGCGTCTTCATGGGCTGGTCAGTGAGCTTCTGAACTTCTTCTTTAAAAAAAAAAATTTGTTTTCTTTTCCGGGTTTGAAATTAATAGGATTTTTTTTTTCCTTCCTTCTTTGAGCAGAGATATCATGTTGGATGTGGACGGGAGAGAGGCAGTCGACGAGGATGAGGATAAAGTACTTGGAAGCGGCTCTGAACCAAGACATTCAGTTTTTCGACACCGAGGTTCGGACATCCGACGTTGTTTTCGCCATTAACTCCGACGCTGTCATGGTCCAAGACGCCATTAGTGAGAAGGTCAAGAATAACAAAACAAAAACAAGAACAGACTTTCCTTATTTTTCTTTCAACTGTTTTCAATTCTAGACTCCTAATTAGGAACTGGGTCTTTTTTTTTTTTTTTTTTTTTTTGTTGTTGCAGTTGGGTAATTTTATTCACTACATGGCAACATTTGTATCCGGGTTTGTGGTGGGTTTCACTGCCGTGTGGCAATTAGCTCTGGTCACTCTCGCCGTCGTTCCTCTCATCGCAGTCATTGGAGGAATCCACACAGCCACACTGGCCAAGCTCTCCGGGAAGAGCCAGGATGCTCTGTCTCAAGCTGGGAATGTCGTTGAACAGGTCTAAAAAAACTCCCACATTTTTTTAAAAACTTTTTTTTACTTGCCTAGTTGATGATTTGTGGCAAATTTTCTCTGCTTTTCTGCATCTGGGTGTGGCTGATTTTGTGGCTGGAATTACAGACCGTCGTGCAAATTCGAGTGGTACTGGCGTTTGTCGGGGAATCAAGAGCTCTACAGGCTTATTCCAATGCATTGAGGATTGCCCAGAGGCTTGGTTACAGGAGTGGATTTGCAAAGGGAATGGGACTTGGTGCTACTTACTTTGTGGTCTTTTGCAGTTATGCCCTTCTTCTTTGGTATGGAGGTTATCTGGTTCGGCACCATTATACTAATGGAGGACTTGCCATTGCCACGATGTTCGCGGTCATGATCGGCGGGTTGTAAGTATCGGTTTGCATTTTCCTTTTGTTCTTGTCAAACAGATTTCCCAATGTTAGTTTGGTTGAAAGTTTTGGTCTTTTTGGTTGAGTAGGGCCTTGGGTCAATCTGCTCCAAGCATGGGTGCATTTGCAAAGGCTAAAGTAGCGGCTGCTAAAATTTTCCGGGTAATCGATCACAAGCCAGGAATTGACCGGAACAGCGACTCGGGGTTAGAGCTAGAGTCAGTTACAGGTCTTGTGGAGCTGAAGAACGTGGACTTCTCATACCCGGCGAGGCCGGATGTTCTCATCCTCAACAATTTCTGCCTGAGTGTCCCGGCTGGGAAGACCATCGCTTTGGTTGGCAGCAGTGGCTCTGGTAAAAGCACTGTGGTCTCTCTCATTGAGCGATTCTACGACCCTACCGCAGGTAAAACATACAGTACTTCATAAATCTTCCAAGAATTATAAAAATAATTTTGTTGTAAAACCGTGTCAATTTCTGATGATCGATCATGTCTTGTGTTCGATTAAAAAAACCCGGGTCAGGACAAGTTCTGCTTGATGGGCATGACATAAAGACATTGAAACTGAGATGGCTGAGACAGCAAATCGGACTCGTTAGCCAAGAGCCCGCCCTATTCGCCACAACCATCAAAGAAAACATACTGTTGGGCAGGCCGGATGCAGACCAAGTTGAGATCGAAGAAGCTGCTAGAGTTGCAAATGCTCACTCTTTTATTATCAAGCTTCCTGATGGCTTTGACACTCAGGTTAGCCGATTACGACTTTCGACATAAAAAAATAATCTTAAGAGCCTTATCGAGAAGCCTATCCGAGGAAAAAAAAAATGTCTTTTTAAGTTGTTAATATTAAATTTTGTTATGGATCTTGACTAGAGGAGTTCTGATGATGTAGTTTCGTCTTTAATGGATTTTAAAAATTGAGAGAGAAATAGTTGATTTGGTCAACAAATAAGACGTAACCATATTTTATGTTTGAGATTTTTGGAAGTCAAATATAGCAAGTGTTTTGTCATGCATGTATTTGATAAGGAAGTAACATGCTTTTCAGTCAACAATGCATGTGCAGGAATAACTAATGCTTTCTACACATGTAACCAGACATGAATTAGCTAAACGTTGAAAGGAGGATTCCGTGGAAAATTGCCAGTACAAGACATTTGAAAGAGGAAATAAGAACAATAAAATAAAACCCGGAAAAAAAAAAAAAGAATTCAATTACTAATTCAGAAAGTTTGTTACAATTTTACCTTGAGTAAATATGAAAGCAAGAAAAAAAAATGATATAATGGCAGCTTGAAAATGGCAGGTAGGGGAGAGGGGGTTGCAGCTTTCAGGAGGACAGAAACAGCGGATAGCTATAGCAAGGGCAATGCTGAAAAACCCGGCCATCCTGTTGTTAGATGAGGCGACAAGTGCTTTAGACTCTGAGTCTGAGAAGCTGGTGCAAGAGGCCCTGGACCGGTTCATGATCGGGAGGACGACCCTCGTCATTGCCCATCGCCTATCGACCATCCGCAAGGCTGACCTTGTGGCTGTTCTGCAGCAAGGGTCTGTTTCTGAAATCGGAACTCATGATGAACTCATAGCTAAGGGAGAAAATGGCATGTACGCCAAGCTCATACGAATGCAGGAGACGGCACATGAAACCGCTCTCAACAATGCCAGGAAGAGTAGTGCAAGGTATGATTCGTTATTTTCGAATTATTTCCTTTTGTTGAAAGTCTGAATCAAAAAACTTAATTGGAGGTTTGGATTGTTTTTTTGACACAACGGAGAGCTGATTAAAGTTTCTTCATTTGCAGGCCTTCTAGTGCCAGGAACTCAGTAAGCTCACCGATAATTGCCCGAAATTCCTCATATGGTCGGTCACCATACTCCCGCCGGCTGTCTGACTTCTCGACTTCTGATTTTAGTCTCTCTCTTGATGCTTCGTATCCGAATTATCGGCTCGAAAAGCTTCCATTCAAGGAGCAAGCTAGTTCTTTCTGGCGTCTAGCGAAAATGAATTCACCCGAATGGGTTTATGCCTTAGTTGGTTCGATTGGCTCTGTTGTTTGTGGCTCTTTAAGTGCCTTCTTTGCATATGTTCTTAGTGCAGTTCTCAGTGTCTACTACAACCCCGATCACGCTTATATGATTAAACAAATTGGAAAGTACTGCTATCTGTTGATCGGGCTTTCATCTGCCGCACTTCTCTTCAACACACTACAACATTTCTTCTGGGACATTGTGGGAGAGAACCTCACGAAACGTGTGAGGGAGAAAATGCTGGCAGCAGTGCTGAAAAATGAAATGGCGTGGTTTGATCAGGAGGAAAATGAAAGCGCTAGAGTTGCAGCAAGGTTGGCTCTTGATGCCAACAATGTTAGATCAGCCATCGGAGACAGGATTTCTGTAATTGTACAAAACACGGCACTTATGTTAGTCGCCTGCACTGCTGGATTCGTTCTGCAGTGGCGTCTTGCTCTCGTCCTTGTAGCTGTCTTCCCTGTGGTCGTTGCTGCCACTGTTTTACAGGTTAGTTTTTTCCTACATTCAATTTTACGAATTTTTCATGCTGTACTTTTTTTTTCGTTAATAATTTTCTTGTCGGATTTTGACAGAAAATGTTTATGACTGGTTTCTCTGGAGACCTCGAAGCTGCCCACGCCAAGGCTACCCAACTAGCGGGGGAGGCCATAGCCAATGTGAGGACTGTTGCTGCCTTCAATTCCGAAGGAAAAATCGTTGGTCTGTTCTCAACCAACCTCCAAACTCCACTACGCCGCTGCTTCTGGAAGGGTCAGATTGCCGGTAGTGGATTTGGGATAGCTCAGTTTGCACTCTATGCTTCTTATGCTCTCGGTCTTTGGTATGCTTCGTGGCTTGTAAAGCACGGGATCTCTGATTTCTCAAAGGCTATCAGAGTTTTCATGGTCCTAATGGTCTCTGCCAATGGAGCAGCCGAGACACTAACCTTAGCTCCTGACTTCATCAAGGGTGGTCGTGCCATGCGATCGGTATTTGAACTTCTCGATCGCAAAACTGAAATTGAACCTGATGATCCTGATGCCACAGCAGCTCCTGACCGGCTGCGTGGAGAAGTTGAATTCAAGCATGTGGACTTCTCTTACCCTACTCGCCCTGATGTCCCTGTCTTCCGCGACCTCACTCTACGTGCTCGAGCAGGAAAAACCCTTGCACTTGTTGGTCCTAGTGGGTGTGGGAAGAGCTCGGTTATCACATTGGTACTGCGGTTCTATGACCCAACATCAGGACGGATCATGATCGACGGGAAAGACATTAGAAAGTACAATCTCAAGTCCCTCAGAAAGCACATTGCAGTGGTGCCTCAGGAGCCATGTCTTTTTGGTACAACCATCTACGAAAACATTGCATACGGGCACGAATCCGCGACTGAGGCTGAAATCATAGAGGCTGCAACTTTAGCCAATGCCCACAAGTTCGTATCTTCATTGCCTGAAGGATACAAAACGTTCGTTGGCGAGAGGGGAGTCCAATTATCCGGGGGACAGAAACAAAGAATCGCGATTGCTCGGGCTCTGGTGAGGAAGGCAGAGCTTATGTTGCTCGATGAGGCAACTAGTGCACTCGATGCTGAGTCTGAAAGATCTGTTCAAGAGGCTCTAGAGCGCGCTTGCTCAGGAAAAACCACAATTGTGGTTGCACACAGGCTTTCGACGATTAGAAACGCGCATGTCATTGCCGTGATTGATGATGGGAAAGTGGCTGAGCAAGGATCACATTCGCATCTATTGAAGAATTACCCAGATGGGTGTTATGCAAGAATGATACAACTACAAAGGTTCACACACAGTCAGGTCATTGGAATGGCCTCAAGTTCTTCTGCAAAACCCAGAGAAGATGAGGAAAGAGAAGGCAAGTAAGGTTAAAGAAAATACCTGTAAAACAACCAAAAAAAGGAGTATATCCATCCATATACGCCTTGTGATTTTTTTTTTTGTTTTTTTGTTTTGGGTTCTCGCTTCCTTAAGTTGGTATAGTATGTCTATTATCCTTTTTTTTTTTTTTTTCTTTAATCTCTTACCGTATATGTTGTCTTTATGGTTTATCTCTCAAGGACAATGATAACAAAGCTATACTTAAGATTGAAATAGATGATAACATAGAGCTTATGACACCGTGCATCGTCTGTGCACTCCCGATTTCTGGAGAGAAATTGCTGTTTTAGTTATTAGATGAACTTTTCAACGGTTTGATTTATGATTGAAAGTAATTATGCGTATCATGGCGTAAATTTTGTTAATTCAACGGCTCAAACTATATATAACTTATAAGTTAAAAATACATTTCCCATAACAAGTTTTTCCATCTTTTTTTAAGGCGAATTGTACAATCGAGATGGGTGATTGAAATTTGAGTTGTTTTTGTCAACCGGGATCCAATAACAACTAGATTAGGAACCTCAAATCTAACACACATGGTAGACAACGTCAAACGTCATATGGCCATAAAATCAAGCATATGGAATCGAGAGGATATTCAGTATAATGATAAGGCTGCATGGAAGTGGATATTATAGCTTGGGATGTAGACCTTTGGGAAGAGTAACATGTGCTGCTGACAGATGTTTTTAATGACTTTCATAAATCTGTGTGTTAAATGAGCTTGGGTAAAACTTAATTTAACGATATAGGACAAAAACACAATCTAATTCTAATACAATATTAAATGGGCTTGAATAAGACTCATCTTGTTAAGAGCCTATTCTGCATTTAAATACAATAACAGTCCCGTAATTTAATGATGTCGGACAAATACATAATATAACACATAGCAATGCCAAAGAGCCTGGTTCTTGACTCTTGATCCCAACTGGATATATATTTATGATGATAAAAGAAGGTTGCGGGGAAGACCATTATTGAAGAGTAGGAAAGCCCCCACATGTGGCTTGCACAGGCAAGAAAGACAAAAGCAATGGGGGATCAAATGTTTGATTAAAGCAGAAATTGGACAATGACTCTAGAATGTGGAGGGAGCTCAACACGCCAAACCTCAAGCGTGAGAGGGGGAAAGAAGAGAGAGAGAGAGAGAAGAAAAAGAAAAAGAAAAAAGAAAAAAAGAAAAGGAATGGAAAGGAAAAAGAGTGGATAATGGTTAAGGAAAATGACAGATTTGTAGGACCCTCGCCATTTGATCTCTTCATTGCTGATATATTATATATATATATATATATACATACATGTATATAAGGATGTGAGTGGCCAGGGATGGGGCTTAAATAGAAGTGGCACACTGTGACTGCCTGGTCCATGTATTTGGATTTCTCTGCAGCCTTATTGTTCATTCATTTTATTTGATTATTTGGTTGTATTTTGTGTTTGTGGGATGTCAAAATAGTGAGGGGCACAAACTGTCTTATTCTAAATTTATTGACTTGGGATTCAAGTGAATTCTAGGGATGGATGGTCCTAATAATTTGATAAATACATCCCTATATATAAATAGTTTCGTGTCTGTAGTTGTAATGACCGGTAAATATAACTTTTCAATTATATATCTATATAACATAATAATTAAACCTGTTTAGTGTAACTAATATGTATTACATGAAATGATATATTAAGATTGACTGGTGGTTATTGGTTAAATTAACCGATAAGAAAATTTTAAATGATAGTTAGAAGAGTGTCGGTTATGAAATCAAGCCCGTAATGTACATAGGATAATAGTGTTATTTGATGAGGTGGAAAGTCAGAACTCACAGAGGTTGCTGCTTTTTGGTCAGAGACAATAGCTTATAATCACTGTTTTACTGACCAAAGGAAAATTCTTTTCCTTTTGTCTGGATGAAGGATGAAAAGAGCAGAGAACTAAATAGCAGTGGCCAAAATAAAAAAATAAAAAATAAAGAATATAAAAAAAATAAAAAAAAACGTCTGAAACATATGATTATACAACCTCAGACAGCAATGATTTCACTCTGCATTCAAAGTTTGCTTCAAGTCAGCCTGCAATGCAACAGAAAAATTTGAATCCCTCATGGAATAATTGCCTTTGACAAAGTTGTATTAAAAAAAGTAATCTAGGACAAGGTTAAAAAGAAAAAAAAAAAAAAAAAAGGAGCTTAGATTAGGCCTTGTTTCGTAAGACGGAAAGTGGGGAAAGGATAAGAGTAAAAGAAGATTAAAAGACGAATTCTAAGACTTAGGAATATAAAAGAACCAAAATCATTTGTAGAACCTCCAACTTCGATCAGAAGGATTCGAGGAGGGAATCTACACCAAACGCAAAAACAAGAAAACCATCTTTTCCGTTACTTTTCATTTTCCCCGGTTCTCATCTAGATTATCTACCACTTGCTTTCCCTAATCTTTCCCCGCTACCAAACAAGGCGTAACGTAAAATAGACTCTACGACAGCAAGCATTCTTTCACTTTAAAGATCTCAAGAATTATGATAAGCCGCTGGTTTTTTGGTCGGGACAAAGACAATGGGAAGCAACTGACAACTCTTGCCTAACACAACTCATTTGGTAACAAAGACAACCTACAATAGGCCAAGCCGCAGTGCAGATAAAACGAACCCAGTTCAGAAAAGGGGAAAAGAAAGAGAGAGAGAGAGAGGAAAAAGAAAGGAAAGTGGGACTATTAGGAAGAACCAGAAACAGAATGAATCTCAGGCAGAGAGGACAAGAGGACATTGATTAAAAAGATTAAAAGGCATTCTAATTATACTGCACAGATGCTATTCCAGAGTCTTCTTTTGTCAGATAAGGCACTTCTGCTTATAACAGATGAGAATTTTTCAGTACGATTAAAAATAATATAAACACCTGCTAATAGATATTCAATACAATTTTAAACTGTTAAATTTAGATTTTTATTAGTTTCAATTAAAGTATCAAACTTTAAAAAAAATATATAAACTGACTTTAATGTGATCTAATGATTTATAAATGTTTCCGTGAATATCTTGATTTTCACTCTTATCAAGATGTGATTTGTGAGCCTGTAATGTTTCTAACTTCCAAGCAAGTAGTAGAAAGCTGAGGAAACCGATTTCTTTTCCTTACAAGAGACGAAAAATTCTACTTCATTATAACAAATTCCTACTCACCAGTTTTAGGGGGGTAAAAAGACAGTCACATGATGTTAGGCTTCTAAAGTAATGGAATTTTTTTTAAAAAAATTTTGCAATTAAAGGGAAACTATTCTTGTCGTCTTGAATATCGTAACTTCTTAACATGTAGTATCTTGCATAAAGTAAAAAAAAATTGTTCGACATTAAAAAAAAAAAAAAAAAGATTGACAATATCTTACATTTTAAATAATAAAAAAATGTTTGAGATATCATCAGATACTAAACTTAGTAATAACTAATAAAAGATTCTCAAATAATACACCATATGACATAAAAGTATTCCGACTCTTATCTGACCGTCAAAATACAATGAAGACGGTTGAAAGAACTTGCTCTACCTGTAAGTTATAAGTATACTTCCTACTGTAAATATATATACTTATGAGACATCTTTTTTAACATGAGTAGGGTAATTGGATATATATATATATATATATATATATATTGGAAAATTGGATGATTGGTTTTACCTTTTACAACATTTATAAAAGAAGTTAATTAGAGAGGGGGCGTATTGCTAGGAAGCGTAGTAACACTTTCTGAAACATAAAGTTCACACCAGGATTCGGGACAACTTAAAATACTGAATAGTGGAAGAAAGAGCTTGAATTGATTACGAAATACAAAGCATTAAGGATACAAAGAACAAAATTGACTTACCACTCAGTACTTTTTTTTTTTTTTTTTAATACTAAAAACTTCTATAGAAAGGTAACTCTCACATCTACCAGGTAGCTTCATCTGTTAAGGATCAGCCTTAAATCCCTCATCTTCTAAAGCAAAACGAGGAAACAAACATAAACAGATTGTTCACATGGACATAAGCTTCGGACCGTTATCCGGCATTCCCATTCCACCTGCCAAGTCGGCGTCAAGTTGCGTGTGTGGTGCCGGTCCCATCATCAGTTTCAAACTGCATCAACAACAGACATTTTAGGAAATGAAAATAACACCGATGCAATTCAAATTCAAATTCTTTGAGAGTATCTGAAAGTGAATCAATTCAAATTCCAACATCACAGGTATGAAGCAGTGAATTCGACTTCCCTTTTTGCAAATCATATACTTCCAAGGGTCATAGCTTTTATCTAGATGACAATATATGAATATAACCAATCACATAAATCACTACAGGTCCAGTACTACTCTAATTCTTCCCCAGCCCCACTTAGTTTATAAAGATAAAGAGTCATATTGATGAATTCTCATCATGAAACAACAATATGATTACAACATCTCATACGGGTACAACGTCGTTTTGCTTACATCCACAGAATTCATAATGGTGAAACTATGTACAAGATCCAAGCTTATTGTAAAATCCAAAGAAGCAAGCTCAGCAAATTCACGATAAATAAAATCTCGTCATCTTAGATATCATTTCTGAAATTTTCTGTTCCTAGTCTATTTGGCGTCAAGTAAATGCTAATTACATTTCCAACATAGCAAGACACTATCCCGAGCCAATTCGATCAAAGGTTTTTGAACTTAAACGCCAATAATCAGACACAAAGTCCCCACTTATCATCTAAATAAACGCCATTAACGATCAAAGCAAATAAACAACTTCAAATAGAAAACACATGCAAAGGAAAATGATAAGAGCCAAATTTCTATACTTACCGCTTCTTGTGACGCTTCGTCTTGAAATGCTCATCTCTCACGGTCACATTAGCAAAGTATCGGCTGCACACAAGATGAAACCCGTATCATCTCCGATCACACATAGAACTAAAGAATATAAACCTAGCTAAGTTAATTAAAAGCCTAAAAATTTAAGGGGGAAACACTAGGAGTTTTTACTTTTCCCATTTAATTATATGTTTCCTTTTGTTAGGTCTCACTCAACAATTATTCAATCATAGAAAAAATTTGGTAATTATATTAATAAATTCATATCCCTAAATTTAGTAAACACTATATACATACATGGACTATCAGATCATTCCTCATTCTAATTTTTAATAGAGAAGTATATACTGGATACTCATTCCTATTTTCTTTGTTTCCCCAAAAAACTAAACTTTTTTTTTCCCTATCTAATCCTCAGCTAAGCATAATTTCCTCGTTTTCGTTTCCAAATTCCCCAATTTCCTAAACATTTCTCGAATTTTCTCGGCAACCAAACATCAGAAACAAAAAATTCAAAAGAGAGAGAGAGAGAGAATAAATCATACTCGCAGTGTAAGCAGTAATATTGACCCATCCCGGGGAGGTCTTCATCAACTGGCAAGGGCGTCTTCTCTTCGTCCGGCTTCTTCAGCTCATCGTACACCATATCATCGCGTGTTCGGCCATTTCAGGTCAAGGAAATTCCACGAATCGAATTCAACAAATTCCGGTAAAAAAAAAAAAAAAAAAGAAAAATCGAAAAGAAAACTAGAGAAAAAGGATATCTTTGACGAGGAACTTGGCGCGACGAAAGGTCTTGTGAGAGTATCTTCTCTTCTTGACGCTTCTGTGAGGGCACTTTCCTCCCATTTTATATCTATATATATATATGTATATATGTATATATATTATTCTCTCTGGTTCAGATTTTCTCTGAGCTCAAATTAGGGTTTTTTTTCTGATGATTTTATTGAGGGGAGAAGACGACGAGGGTTTAATCGATTTTTGCATAGCGGTGCTGTTTGTTGTTTCTTCTTATACGACATCGTTTTGAGGGGTCCATGCATCTTTTGGGCCTTTTGGAATTGACCCAAAGCCCAACTCTCGGCCCAGTTCGTAGTATTTCCTGCATGTCCTCATGTGTACTTTTACTTGAGAAGTTTTTTTTTTTTTTTTTTTTTTTTTGAATGTACTTTTACTTGAAAACTAGTTATAGACAACACGTGACAATTAATGAAAGGGTGACGACTTGCTTTTATATAGAGATAATAGATAATTTGTTGTATACTATAGTATGTGAAAATGATTAGTGGAAAGATAAATCGTAACATACAGCCATTTTAAAAAAATGTTTACGATAAATTGCATATTTCAAAATATTTTGAGGCATACACTATATTTATGATAATTGAGTTACAAATGTAATGTACAGGATTAGTTTATTAGAAATATATTTCAAATTATTTATTATAAATATTTTATTTATTTAAAATATTTTATTTGCGTCTTTAAGAGTGCAAAAAATTCTATTTACCACATCCCTCTGCCCAGTGAAAATTAGGTATATAGATAATTTTTAGACACATATTTTTAAAAATGACCAATTTTTTTTTTAAAATAAAACGGGTGGTGTCAATTAAATGTTGATTGACCTATCAAATGAATCAGTGATTAACTTATATAATTAATTTTTTTTTTTTCAATTTAATTGGTTATTTTTCAAGTGATCTATCAATTCATTTAAAAATGATTAATTTTTAATTTAACAAAATTCTGAATATTTATTTAAAACATATTAAAAAGGTATCAATTTTTACATTTTCATTATTGAACATCATTAGAAAAGATCTTGAATAAGTTAAAAAACAAAAAGATTCCCATGTTTGGATCACGTGTCTGTTTTGGAAAATGAAATTTTTTTGTTTTAAATGAGAAAGTCTTTTCATTTTGAAATAAGATAGTATTTGATATATAAAAAAATTTCTTCTTGAAAACAAAAGTTTGTTGGTCAAAAAAATAAAAAATGGTGTTAGGAATAGTGTATTATGAAAATATTTTTAAAAAATATATTTTCTTTTTCAAAAAGATAATGTACAAAGTAAGTTTGAAATTTGAAATGAGATAGTTTTCCTTTTTTAAAATGAGAAATGATGGAAAAAATTAAGAAAACACTCATTTACATAAATTTTTCAATTTCCAAAATTGGATATACGATCAAATTTTGAAAGAAAGAGATATGATCAAAGATAAAATTAATTAAGCGAATAAGAATATTATCAAAAGAATCGATTTTTTTTCTAATTTGAAATTCCAATAAAAAAAAATAAAAATGTTTACCGAGTATAAGATAACGATAAAATTTAATAACATCATCAGCGGAAAAAATTACAGAAATATTACATTTCCCTGAACCAAAAAAAAAAAAAAAAGGACAAGAAACACGCTCACAACTACAATGAAGATAAGATATCTTGAATGCAATCTTCTACTTTTTGTTTCTATTTGACATGGATGATAAAACTAAAATTTGTAGCAGCTAGCGTGACAACGAAAAAAAAAAGTGCCATTCTTATTTCGTTTAAATGAAGTAAAGATCAAATATCAATCATTTTGGCTGAGTTATAAAACATGATTTATAAGTTTTATTTTTTAAAACTTCAAAAAGTTTACCAGTGAGATAAACTTTTTTTTTGCGAAATTTATGTACCAAAAGTGATTAAATTTTCGACATTTGTTAAAAATACCACTCCTTAATACAATATTATTTCTAACATTAAATTTGATAAATTTGAACTTGAAGAGTACTTATTTTTAACCGAGATCTATAGATTATATATAATTCATATTTATTAAAAAAAATTGAAAATAATTTCAAATTTTGAATCTGATCAGAATCAAAGTTTCATGCTCCTCCGTTCTACTCATTGAACTAACCCCAGCAGGATTCTTTATCAAGCATAGTTATTCTAATTTCAAATACCTTCGCTATATTCGAAGATTTAGCAAGTTCTAAATCGACAAAATTACACAGATAAGTAATGTTGAGACTGACTAAGGCATGTTGGAGAAGTAATTTGAGTCATGCAACTGTTCTATAATAAAATAATCATATTCAAGTTGATTTGTCTAATCTAGATCGACATGAATCGACATAATTAGTTTGTGCTGTTATTACTAATTTTATTAATATGATATAAGATAAAAATTTATATGATTGATGTTCAAAAAAAAATATATGAACTTTAACGAGATAAAATAAGTGGGCGACATATTTAGTTAATCGGTCGTGTTAACAATAAAATGAGTCAATCCTAAATAAATAAATGAATATATATATATATATATATATATATATCTCTAAAAGAAAAACTTCACAAGATACACTATAACGATAACTGTTTTAACCACATCGCTTTTATTCACATTAAGCCAAAGCATGGTTAAAAGTAATCTTTAGAAACACAAAAAGAAAAATAATTCTATGTTGAAAAAGAGTGAATAACTCAACACAAGATAAACTAATAAAGTAAGTTAGTTTTTCATTATAAAAACTATTTTAATTATTGAAGGTGTGCGTTACTAAAAGATTAATTATATATTTTCATATATATATATATATATATATATTCCACCCCCCCCCCCCCCCCCCCCAATTAGATATAGTTTCTTTCTCTTTTGTATCTTTCAACTCTCTCTCTGTCTCTCTCCCCCTAACTCTCTTTGTCTTCAATGAAGAAATGCAATGGAGATCAGCCGATCGATTGACTTCACGGCGACGGAAATCGCCTAAGTTCTTGGTCAGATCGTGGGAGCTCTTAGTTGGTACATCATTGTTTTTTTTTTTTTTTTTTTTTTTTCCTCACCATATATATGTAAATGCTATATTTTATATAATACACACATATATATACAAACATGATCATATCCTTCATGGATTACATATGTTAAATTTATTATTATTTTTTTTCCATATGATCTTCTTCCACTACACTTCTGCAGCATTTCGAGTACTAAAATCAACAGATCGCCAGAGTCATTCGATTTAGAATCATGTATATATGCTGATTATTTATATATATTGATCATGATGATGAAAAAATAGTGATCTAGTGATTGTAAGTAAAATTACTCCCCTAAAGCAAACCACCAAATACATAGAATTAAAATTTCCCAAATAACACCAACTGGCGTTAACCTAGTTGGTAAGGGTTATAACCTCAAATCTTAAGAAAAGTTAGCAATATATATATACATATATATATATATATATAAAAGCATAAACAACAAATTAGAGAAATTACTAAAAACAATAATAATATAATAATTCAGCTTCAAGTAGCTAGCTAGCTAGAACGGTTTTGTCAAGGGAAATGAAATTAATTAAGAATTAAGTTTAGTTAAGAGCTAAAAAATCTTACCTAAAATGGAAGGAATCTGCAGAGAACCATGTGGGTTTTCTCCAAACTGAAGCTGTACTACAAGTAAGGAGAGAGAAAGAGAGGAGAGAGAACCAGGGTGGCATTCATCTGCAAGTACACCTGCACCTGTCCGGCCCTATATTTTTGCTTTGTGCTTAATTACTCTTTCCATTTTGTTCATCAAATTAATTATATATTTAGTCTTATATATATATAAATATATGTACAAATATATGCTAGCTATAGAACATGGAGAGGTGCAGGTGCAAATGCAGAGAAATGAAACCAACATGGCCGTGTACACATATCATATACATATATAAAAGTATATAACATATGGGAGAAAAAGAAATTGAAGATATATTGCTAGAGATAGGAAGAGAAGAGATAGATATATAGATAGATATATATATATATATATAAGAGAGAGAGAGAGAGAGAGAGAGGATGGGGGGCTCGGCATGGCGAAGTATCGTACTTAATGAGCCCTGCAGCTGGCTGGATAGCATTTAGCAGCACCAAAGAAAAAAAAATAAAATAAAAAATTGAAGAAAGAAGAAAGTAGTAAACGTAGGGGGAGCACGTTGGTTTCCACGTGGGAAATGGCGTCCTGAGCCAATGGGACGAGGACAACATCACCAACTGAGCCTCCCACCTGATATGAAAAACAAAGCTCGCGGTCTAAAACTCCAATCAGCTGCGTTTGGTCACGTGGGCATTTTCAACTACCATGGACCACCCACCACCACCCACTTCCCTCATCAAATCCCACCAAATGGTTAAAGTCTATCATATATAATAACATAACATACCCCATATATCATATGACATTTTCACCCCCCCCCCCCCCCCGCCCAATTCTTTGCCTCCCCATACTAACCCTCAATGTAGATTGGTGTAACAATAGGGATGTAATATTTTTTTTCTTTCTATCGTTTCTGAATGTGGTCACGGTTCAATATTCCGTAATCCCACATTCAAATCTCTGCTAAATTAATATGTCCGTGACGTTAAGTATGTGATAACGTAAGTGAAACTAGGTCTATTTTTAAAATAAATTTAGATTAGATTTTTTATTCCGTTTCATTGGTGTAGTCAGAATTATTAGAGATACCAAAATAATGGGATCAAAATGACACTAATATTCTTTTTTTTTTTCCTAGCCAAAAAAAAAAAACACCTTCTCAGTATAATACGATAATAGAAAAACATTATTTAATATTATTAGTTATGCAATCACCATGCGAGTCAGCATGTCAAAGCTAACACATAATGATAAAACGACAATGGTTTAACATATATGGATAAGACTACAATTATATATGAGACATAGGACACCAACATAACCACGTTTTTCTCCAAAAGCATGCTGTAATGTTGACTCCAAAACCACGTTTTTCTCCACGATTTCCGACATGGAAATCTGTTGGCTAACATTTAACGACGGTCACTTTTTTTTTTAGCGTCATGAAAAGTTTTATTTAGAAAATATTATCTTTGCTGAGTTGTGGAACATAATTGTTGTCCTAATATAAAGAGAGTATATGAAGCAAGGGTGGTATTTGATTTTCTCTTATAATTTTTTTTTAACTAGAAACTTTTTATTTATCATAGTGAATTACTACACAATTAATTAAAAAAGAATATAATCTTACATTATGATAAATCTATAAAATCTTGTGTGTTTATTTTTTTTAATAATTTTTGTTATTTTGATTTATATATTTTGAACGTTTATTCTCATTCCTTTCCTTTTTTCCACTTGTGAGAATATTATAGGAGATAGAACAGAAGAAAAGACATGGAAAAATATGCAGACAATTTTACCCCTTGTGCTTATTTTCCAAAAATCATAATAGAGACAGAAGAAAATACAATGAAAAGACCCAAAAAAAAAAAAAAACCCCCCTTATGCTAAAGTTCCTCGAAGACAGCTACATACATGCGGATTCAGTACTGTAAAAATATAACTAGCCGTTGGTCAATTTGTTTCATCATGGTACTACTCTAGACAAATAATTTATTTCACACATTATTATTGTCCCATGCCAGCTAGCCCTTTACAAGTCTAACGCCTAATTATAGAAGAACTATGCAAATTTAGGTTATTTTACTTTTTGCTGATGAAAAAGGGATCAATGTATCTCCACACCTATAAATATTGTACAATAGATAAATATTGATATCATTTGAAAAAAATTGAATACCAGTTCAAATATGAGGATGTTAAGCAAAACTCTCGACCATCATATCATCATTATCGTGATATAAATGGTTTAACTTAACAAAGCTTGTGTGTTGATGATGTACGAACATATGCGAGAGTTAGGCATATGATGTGTTTAATATATAAAATACAATATATGTGTATGTATAATATATGAAATTAACTAGATAATCCTAGTAAATAATCTCTTCATTTTGGACTAAATATTTAGTTTTCTTTCATTTGTAGCGTCATAAAGTTTACGTTGACACTTTTCTACTTGTGACAAGCATAGTTCGCAACAAAATCACAATATTTTGGGAATTGATGTTTTATGATAATGCCATTGGGAAGTTTGTCAATAAACGCTTAAAGGCATTATTTTTTTTTTTTTTTTTTTGCATAGTGCAGTATTTCTTGGTTCGTCTTAAGATGTTTGTTCACCAATTTGCCAACAGAGCAAAGATATTTTTTGGAATTGACTCTTATGATAATGACTTTAAACTAGTATCATATTGTTTATGCCCTTTATGAAATGCGTTATTTAGAATCCTCTATACATTATCATTTTGGCCACAAGTGATAAAGTTGGATACTTTCTATACTTTCTTTAAATAGAAAAGTATATCCAAATCTGGCCAAAGATTAGAAAGCCAGAGCCTTTTGCACTTGTGGTATGGAGAAAAGAAAAGAAAAGAAAAGGCAAAAGGGTAGATAGAACTATGTTAAATTGATAACAAATGAACTAAAGGACCACCAAGCGATAATCTAATTAAGGACATTGTGCTTATTATTAAGCACTTATTTGAAACAATATTTTCAGTCGAGTTTTGACTACTCAAATCCAAAACGCTCAAATTTATAATATATATCTAAATCTCTCTTTTTTGTTTTTAAAATAAATTAAAATATTAAAAGTTTATAATTTTCTTATTTCAAATCATAAGAAGAAAATTTATTTTTAAAATTGTAAAATATGACGAGAAAAACTGAACAAGATCTATATTGCATTTTTTTCCGAGCATATTTCAAATTTTTGCACTACTTTCTATAATACAATTCATTTTCGATGACACTTCCCTTAAACACACATTTCTAAACCACACTTCAAAACTCCATATCTAATTATCACCCTAAATGACGCCTAAATATCTCAAGTTGGAGTGCCATAGGAAGACTCTCAATATTTTACTGCTTGATGGGGCCAAGGTGACACGCCTCGTCTTTAAACGAAGTAACTATGACTTAGCTTTTGTTTGGTGTTCTAATTAGAATTAAAAATTTTATATTAATTTTTATTTTTTTTCTGAAAAGTTAATAAAAACTATAATTAGTTTTTAAAAATAACCAATTCAACTTAAAAACTTTATTTTTAACTGACAAACCAAACGGAACATAATGTAAATATTTCAAAGGATGTGGGACCCTCTTTGATCATGTCCAAACGATAGCTATAGCTAGTCGGCCCTCCTCATACGTTTTCTTTTCTTTTTTCCTAGAGAAAACAAATGGACTAGAGAGAATTCATATTTTGGACCATTCCTTAGTTTTGTTTTGTTTTGTTTTGTTTTTTTTTTTTTTTTTTTGTTTTTTCATCTATTGGTTTCCTTTCGGCTATCAGAAATGGACAATAAATTGAGAAGCCAAGAAAAAACCACCACTTCTTAGTTCTCTCTCTTGTATTATTTTATTTTACTATTATTATTTTTTTGGTGAGTCCCCACGTATGATGGAGAGAGGAGATCACCGTCCCATGTGGTCACAACCGGGGTGATAATCTGAAATAGCCAAGTTCCTGGTCCTATATGAACATGACCATTCTATGACTTCAAACGAACAAGAAACTGAAAGGGAAGATAAAAGAAGAAGAATCAAACACAAAGCACCTACATATCTCTACTATATATTCTTCATGTATCTTCATTCCAACCATATTTTTTGTCCTGAAAGTCTACAAGAGCATTTACAAGGTTCTAAGTCCGTGACTCAAAGGGCCCATTTGGTTTTTTTTTTTTTTCTTTTTTTTTTATTTCAAAAATGATTTTATTTTTGGTATGAAAATAACAATGAGAATACCTTGGGAATGATGTTGAGATCATTTTTAAAATTGTATTTGGTTATGTTTTTAGATATATTTATTTTAGTATTAAAAAAAGGTGAATTGTGTTTGGATATGTCTCTAAAAACAAGTGTTTAGTTATATAACCTTAAAAATGAAAACGAAAACGAAAACGAAAAAAATAACTTTTAACCTGTTTTCATTTCCTCCACAAAAATCATTCTCTATATTTTTTGTTTTTGTTTTCAAAGTATTTGCTAAACGAACGTTGTTTAGGAACCGTTTTCATTTTTGCTCCTTCAAAGACATGAGAAAACATTTTCAAAATCAATGGAAAACGACTCCAAACGAGCCAAAAATTTTTATACTTTGAAATGATATTTTCCGGGTTGATCAAATGATGGGCCGGCCCAAAAATTTAACCAGGTCCATGATTACCCTCGATCCCAAAAGTCTTATATTTTTTGGGACAGACCTATTATAGACTACTTTTCTTGTGTTCTTCAACCTAATGACGTTTAAGAGGAGAGCCACAGTCAATAAAGATATAGAAGTACATACAACTTAAGGCAGTGAAATAATTTCCAAAGAAAAGAACAAACATTGATGATGTTATGGAAGTTTGTGTTTGCGTTTGACTTGAGTATGTAAAACAAAGTTTTTGTTTACTCACGTGAGGCCAAAAAAAAAAAAAAAAAATTTTTTTTGTTTTTTTAGCTACTTGAGTTGGACAGAAAACTATTGTTGTTTTTCAAGTCATCAAGCGATAGTAGTCTGTCTTTTTTGTTTTCCTCTTATGCAAACTCTTTTGGTTATGGCTCTTCCATTAGGTGTGATCGGATGAAGTTGGTTCGACTCGTTTGATGAAGTAAGTCACTTGTCTAAATTTTCTATCAAGTAGCGGTTTAGAACCGGTCGAAGAAGCTGAAACTTGAGAATCATAAGGCTTATAATGATCACTATTTGATCATTCAGAAACAAAAACCCGAAGAGTGTTTCATGGTCCTTCAATTAAACGATCCTAAAACGCGATGACGACAGCGAAAACAACAAACGGGGAAAATCTGAACTTTTTATTCCCCGATCAGTTTAAAGAAGGGAAGGTAGGGAGTTCTAGAGGTGGAAAAGACAACTGGTTTGTTTTTGTACTTATTCATAAAGAGAGAAAAAAACATAGATGAAAAAGGTGTTATAGCATCATACGTGGACTATTAGATAAGTAACAAGAAATGCCAGCTTGATATCTTTGCACCTATCCCATTTATAACTCACAAAACCACAAGCTCATTAACTAAATTGAGTACAAAAAAAAAAAGGAAATTTTTTATTCGTTACCAAATAGTCTACCAAAACCGAACTTGTAATTTCACTTTTGCAACAAATAGCCATATGATAGATCAAGTGATCAAATACCAGCACATTGCTTGCATGTTGACTGTGTGTCTCTCTTAAGTAAGACCTCCTTCGTAACGGTACACTCATCATACTATATTCTTCTGCCGCAAGCCGAATTTTTATGTCTTCATCTTCCCTCCTATTTTGCTTTATATTCTATTTATAGTAAACTTTTCACTCCGATATAGAACTCTTCAAGCCACTTTCTCTACTGTCATAGCTCGAAACACCGGTTATTGGTCACCATGAGAAATCTAGTTGTTCAAGAGCCTGAGGCGAGAGTGACTGGTAATGTTACTATCAGTGTCAGCTATGCCTGGCATTCTATAAGAGTTCCAGTTATAGTTCCGCTACTACGCTTAGCGATCATGTTGTGCTCGGTCATGTCAATTATGCTTTTCATCGAACGCCTTTACATGGCAGTAGTGATATTGTTTGTCAAAGTGTTGGGGAAGAAAAGATACACCAAATATAAGTTAGAGAGCATGAAAGAAGATCTTGAGCTTAACAAGAGTTATCCCTCGGTTCTGGTTCAAATACCTATGTACAATGAGAAAGAGGTACGACGGATTTGCTTCTTAAATTTAGCTAAATTCAAACACTTTTTTTTGTTTTAGCACATGAAACAAAGATATTGATATTTATGTATACTAAACTACACTGTGAAATCAATCACGTGTTTTTGTCTCCGCTAATGAATTTTTCATAAACTTTCATCTAAGAATTTTTTGCAAGCATCTCAATCCGGTTCTTATACAAACCTTCAAAATAGATACCGTATATGCTGTCTTAGACTGCAGTGTTTGCATATGTATTGACAGGTATTTTAGACTTTGGTTGAGAATAAGTGACAGAGAACGGAAATAATACAGTATCTTTTCTCTGACACACAATTTTTTTTTTTTCCCTGTCCAGGTTTATAGGCTTTCCATTGGGGCTGCATGTGGAATTTCATGGCCATCTGACCGCCTCATAGTTCAGGTTCTCGATGATTCGACAAATGAAGTGTTACGGGTACATGTGACATGTATATCTATACTCTACAGAACCGACATTATAGACCGATTAAAGCTGTAGATTTTTCATTGTATACACCTATCTACAGGAGTTGGTGGAGTTGGAATGTTATAGATGGATGGAGAAAGGGGTGAATATCAAGTACGAAACTCGGAACAACAGGAATGGTTACAAAGCAGGAGCCCTAAAAGAAGGTTTAGAAAAGCAATACGTTGAGGACTGCGAGTTTGTGGCGATCTTCGATGCAGATTTCCAGCCCGAGGAGGATTTCCTGTGGAGGACCATTCCGTACCTGCTTGAGAATCCGGAGTTGGGCTTGGTTCAGGCCAGATGGAAATTCGGTATGACCAGATCATAAGATAATTTACGAGTCCTCACTGACTCTGTAGATTTGATAGTTGAATTAGTATTCGGTTTTTCTCTATAGTGAATGCTGATGAATGTATTATGACTCGACTTCAAGAGATGTCACTCGATTATCACTTTAGCGTCGAGCAAGAAGTGGGGTCCTCAACATGTTCATTCTTTGGGTTCAATGGTAAAACCACGTCAGACACTCTCCTTTTTTTTCTACTATGTAACATAGCAATAACTTACAGTCTAAGAAACTTATTTTAGAATAATTTCATTTACAGGAACAGCAGGTGTTTGGAGAATCCAAGCCATAAAAGATGCCGGTGGATGGAAAGACAGAACCACGGTGGAAGATATGGATCTAGCGGTCAGGGCTAGCTTAAAGGGTTGGAAATTCGTCTTCGTGGGGGACTTGGCAGTAAGTCTATGATCTCCTTCCGCTTCCGATTTTTCAACTTAAACCACTCCTAAACAACCAGAAACAATTCCTATTTTGCGAGGTCAAAAATGAACTACCAAGTACCTTCAAGGCATATCGGTATCAGCAACACCGGTGGTCGTGTGGCCCAGCTAATCTCTTTAGAAAAATGACCAAAGAAATCATCCTCTGCGAGGTAAGTAAACAACTCATTCTACAAATAAAGACATGTCAAACTTGAAACATAATCATTCAATCATTCACTTAGTACCTTTGCATATTGCGCAGAGGGTGTCAATCTGGAAGAGACTACATCTGATATACGCTTTCTTTTTCGTGCGAAAAATTGTCGCCCACTGGGTCACGTTCTTCTTCTACTGCATTGTTATACCAGCTAGTGTTGTATTTCCGGAAGTCAAACTCATAAAGCCAATTGCCATTTACATTCCAGCAACCATTACTATTCTTAATGCAGTCTGCACCCCAAGGTAGAAGAAACCCGAAGACAAAACAAAGCCGAAGTTTCCTTTCTTTTCTTCACTCTTTAATTTCCAATAGTAGATTAAAGTAAAAGCCTCTTACCTTTTGAGGCAGGTCACTGCACCTAGTTGTCTTCTGGATCTTGTTTGAGAATGTCATGTCGCTCCATCGGACTAAAGCGGCGATCATAGGACTCCTAGAAGCAAACCGGGTCAACGAATGGGTTGTGACCGAGAAGCTCGGGAACACAATGAAGCTGAAGAACAGCTTGACAATCTTAAAGAAGCCAAGGTCAAGAACGGTTGAAAGGTGATTCCTTTGCACTTTTCTGTCTTCCCAAACACTAAATAGATCGTGGTGTTCTAAACCGGTTGCGGTTGAAACAGGATTCATGTCTTGGAGCTGCTGATGGGAATGTTTATGCTGCACTGTGCAGTATATAATCTACTTTATGGGAAAGATCATTTCTTTTTGTATCTGTTGATGCAAGCTGTGGCTTTCTTCATAATCGGGTTCGGGTATGTTGGAACAATTGTCTCTAGTTAGTATTGAAAGAGGATCAGTGTGGGGGTTAGTCTTAAGCACTTATTAGAGATTGGTCCCTAGTATTATACATGTACAGTTAGGACTATTACCTTTCTTGATTGAAATTTTACTTTCTTAGGAAATCACAAAACTGTACATAAAGGTCCATTTGGCACTCAAAATGTAAATGGGTTTTAGGCTTTTAGCTTTTCAAAGTAGATAGTACGAACCACCGAGTGTGGTGGTCTAATGGTAAAAGATTATTATGATTGGGTTTGTAGTTTAAGGTTCGAGTGTTGGATGATCCTTTCGGGATTTTTAAATGTGAAAGCTTGTTTCCTATCAACCCAGTATTTGATTTAGTATATGGCTGCATTTTCAAATGGATTTAAACTGTGGTATTATTTTTGACCTTAAAAAACAGCAACCCAAATCGCTCTTGGTAGTTATACAAAAAGCTTGAAACGTGACATTATAGGCAACATTCCCATTAGAGCTAATGAAAAGATGGTACCAAACACTCCCATGGAGAAGATTATATGAGAAACTTCGTTATGGATGATGAAAACACCCCCAAGTATTGACGCCAAACTAAGCTTAAGTTGAGTTTACGAACCAAAGTTCTATCAAACTTTTGCAACGTGTCCATTTCATAGTTCTTAATTTGACGGATAAGCCCAACTACCAATCAAAAAGACTGACCGAAATACTCTCCTCTCAAACTATAACTCACATATAGTTGAATGTGTTTAATACTACCGTTCACTTCACGGGCTGGAGCTTGAGACGATCAAAGAAGTCAATGAAGGCTTCCAAAATCATTTCGTGCGTCTGATTCGTAAATTAGTGTGGCGGTTATTGCGGAAAATAAATAAATAAATAGTTTGAATGATATAGAGATAAGTTAAAATGCAGTTGTAATAGAAATAGAAACAAACTGAACATATATATATATATATATATATATATATATATAAACCCACATAAAGTCGGAAGTCTTGATGAATGCTACGGAGGAAGAGATACATTCGATTGAGATTATGAAAACAGAAGCCTTGAGCTTTGATGCTCAGGACACGATGTATTGATATTTGGCCAAAAATTATCATATAAGAAAAATTTTGGAGCAGAAAATGGTACAAGAATTGGTTAAATCTGAATCAACCTAGAAGAAGGTATAAAACATCACTCTAGCTCATCCAGTTTTATCTCATTCTGTTCACCAGAAGCAAGGTCTTTTACACCAACCATACCCCGTTGCCACTCGGAACTGCCCACCAATATCAGCCTCTCAGCATTTATCCGTGCTGCCCGTTTGAAGACCCTGAAAGAGAACAAGTTTGATTTAGGGGATAATTACACATCAGACATTAAAGAAATGAGACTATGAGAAACTACGCAGCAGATTTACCATTTAAGCGGTTTGTTCTCGAGGACTAAATCAACACTCTGGCCTTTTTCCCTGAGAATGGTAGCAACTGTAGCAGCTGCTCCTTGAAGATTAGGATCTAAAGCACACACGATGTTATCTGCCTGAAGGCTTAGTTCCGGTAGAAGACCCTTTTCCTTGAGCAACTGAGAAACGAATGACAAATACTTTAAACAAGGAAATAGGAAGCAGATATGATGTAGCCTAATATCACAGGAGAAAAATTTTAAAAATCAGAAACCAAGAAACAAGTTTGATAGTTTTCAATATGACACTAATGGTTAAAAACAAGTACAAGTGCGTAAAAATAAGTATCAAAGCTTATGAGATGACCCTGCTAACATTGCAACCAATTAATAAATACGTCAAGATTATGGCACTGATACAAGTCCTCTTTGAAGATAATTGAGCATGAAAATCATAACTTGAGAGGTCTGTTGTCACAAAAAAAATTTGCCAGCTTACTGTCTAAATCGCTTAATGCACGATCTTTGGAAGGAACTACCTAAGACAAGTGGACATAGAAAGCTTCACTTACTTCCACTATAACAGCATCACCAAATCCAAAGCCACAAGCGGGAACATCATCACCACCAAAAGTAGAGAGCAACCGATCATATCGCCCACCCCCACAAATGGCTCGCAACTTTCCTTGCCTATCAAAACCCTGAAAAAACGAAAACCAACAGATATTTTCTCAATATTCACAGCAAGTGTTCGAACTACTACATAAGGGTTAGGGCAACAGACATGTAAAAAAGATAAAGAAAATGTCTAACCTCAAAGACAATACCAGTGTAGTAGGCAAGACCACGTACAATGGATGCATCAAACTGAACCCATTCAGAATAACCAAACTTTTCAGCAAGTGAAAAAAGCTTTTTCAGTTCAGCAATTGCTTCTCCAGCACCTCCAATTATCTCTACATGCAAACAGATAGAGGAAGCGCAATTATGATAGATAACAAAGAACATGCAAAACACAATTGAAGAACTTGTGTCTTGTAATAATTTATTTTATTCAACCTACCAACCTTCCAACTTTGTCAATGATTTTATTGAAAGAACTTGCAGTAGCTGCTCCACAGCTTCTGTTGATACACCAACAGCATTCAACTCTTTCTTGATTTCATCCAGTGGAAGTTTCCCAATCTGATTACCGACCAAACCCAAAGAAGGAGAAAGAGAAAGAGAAAGAGAGAATTAATGCATAAATACAATATTCAAGTAATTAAATTAAAATATGACAGCCGTAACAAAGAGTAAACAAGACAAATTATTTCTAAACTTGCTAGCGAACACAACTTACTTTGTCTATGATGATGCAAACCTTGGCAAATAAATCTTCATGTATTGAGTAGTGGCTCAGTACTTCTTGTAAAAGCTGTAAATGAAAAATATAAGAACCATGCACTCATATGCTTTGGTTTCCAAAATTGTGAACAAACAAAGAAACTCTTTATCAAAGGAGTGTTGGGCCGTTGGTTTATTCTCATTAACAAGGTAACTGAAATATTAAAAACCTGAAACATTTCATAAACATCAATATACAGTTGAGAAGGCATTTCCCAAAGCTCGATAGAGCTGAATCTTTCTCGAGACAAGTAAAAGTACAGAACTCAGAAGCTCATGAAACTTAACAATACAATTGAGGACAACAAGAACCAGAACTATTGAAGTTTACATACGGAACCTGAACATCCAAAAACAGTACCATAAAATTAATCATCAAGCAGCCAGCTGAACTTGTTTAAGAACTATCTTTAAAATTATTTGTTACTTAAAAAACAAAATAACAAGACATTGCAGATAGACTCTTAATCAACAATGTCATGAAAGACCTTAGTCCATGTTCGTGAAAGGAACGAATAATTCCCACCTTTCGACTTGAAACCTTAAACCCAACATCTGATGCTGTAATTCCAATTCGCTTGAAAAAGGTGACGATAGAAGAAATAAGTTCTGCTTCGGCCTAAACAAAGAAAAAGGAAACTTCAATTGCAGCGCTTACCAACACATTAGCAGCAAGTTGGGATGCAAATGACATAAGTTAACAGGGAAAACCGATTTAGCAGTGCTTACCGTGACCTCCGATACACCAATGATATCCATATTCCATTGGTAGTGCTCTCGGCGGCGTCCCCTAGTCATTCGCTCATACCGCCAACACTGTCCGACGGCAAACCATTTCACCGGGAGGGAAAGAGATTTTCTGGACAAGAAAAAACATCGACGTCAAAATCCGGCATCTGTACCTGGACCCAAAAATCATAAGTAAATAAACAGACGATTGAACTGTAATTTGGGGGACTACATTTAACAGCTAAAATCGACAAAGCAATCAGACTAAAAGGAATGCACTTTTGCGATAAATTTTTTTTCGAAACGAATACGGCGGAATTGAACTGAATTACTAGAAGTTCATTACCCTTTCTGTAACACCAGTCTTGCCAAAGAAGGAGTCAGCTCAGGCCTCAACGCAACACGGCGATTTCCGCGATCTTCGAAGCAATACAGCTGCAGATTAATTTTTGCAAAATTGAGAATCATTTTGAACTAATTATGAATTAAATTGATTTAAAGGCTCTAACTTCATCAACTACAATTGCATATGAAAATGAAGTTACAATCAAATCACAAAAAAAAATCCCCAAAAAATTAAGAAGAAAAAAGGACCGACCTGGTCTCTAATCTCCTCACCGGCTTTTCTGATGTACAGAGCTTCCGACTCGAGCACCGGAAAATCGACTTCTTCGAATCCAAACAACCGCGAAACCTGGAAATAAAAAATTTTCAAGATTGAGAAAACTGTTGAAAAATTTAGATGCAATAGGGGAAAGAAAACAAAACGAGTGAGAAATTGTGAAAACCTCCTTGAAATTATGGAAAAGCCAATTGCGAAGCCGCATTTCCTCGGGCGGGAAATCCCGGGTTCCCTTGGGAGGATTGACGTCGATCTTCTGCAACTCCTCCGCCGCCGGAGAAGGAAGCGGCGGGGCGGCGACATTGTCGGTCGGAGACTGCGCGAAGGTCAGGGAAGAGAAACTTTTCGGGCTCGGGGCGAAGAGCGGCTTGGGGAAGGGAACGGGAACAGTACGAGGCCGAGTGAGTAGGAGTGAAGAAGAAGAAGAAGAAGAAGGACGAAAGAGGGAGAGGAAAAAGGGCTTCAAGGAGTGGTTGAGTCGGGGATTGAGAGGAACAAGAAAGCTCGAGCCCAAGGACGCAGAGGCAGCCATGGTGGCCGGAGTGAGAGCCACGCGCTTCTATTAGGCAGTAGTATAGCACTCTTTGGGTCCTTTTTTTTTTTTTTTTTACTTTGATTTAAAATTGGGCTAAATTATATGAAGTTAGTTTACAATAATACCCTGACTACAGCTTTACCCCATGTACCCGACCTCACCGTAACACAACCCCAACCTAAAAACAAAAGAATGAACCTGGTGTCTTAAAACTTCATCACCAAGCAATCTTACTGCTCTTCTCATCCCAAGCTCGTTTAAGCTTTGTGATCTCATTTTCATACTTTAAAAAGTTGAAGATAAAGGTGTTGTTTTTATCTTTCTACTACATTTTTTTATATATTTAACTTTTTTTCTTTAAATTTTTTTTTGAAGCATTTTTTAATTTTAATTTTTTTTGGGAAATTTTTGTTTCAAGTCTTTATTGTAGTACATTGTGTGTCTTGAAGTTTTAGAATAAACCATACAGTAATAGATGAATGGATAAATAAACCATAAATAAACCATACTATTAGAAAATGGCAAAAACAAAGTCATTGACAAAGTTGGAAGGTGGGTTGGTTGCATGAATTAATTTAAAGGTGTCTAAACATTATTCATGATGCATTCAAATCAAGTATGTTCATTGCTATATATTGGTAATGTTGTTATAATGAAAGTAAGTGAATCTTTCTATGTCCACTTGTTAAAGATTGTGCTTTATTGTATGTCTCTAGATACGTTTTGTGGATGCATATCATTCAAATTGTTTAACGATCTTGAGCTTTTTGTCTGACTGTTTTAATTTTCAATTTCGGTTTTCTGTGTTCATGTGTTTGCATGTTATGGATCTTTAAGAAGCCAACCATTAAGCAATTCAGACAATTAAGCTGCCAAACATTTGGTGACAGCCATTTTCATTTCTTGTTTGTTTGTTTGTTTGATTTTTTTTTTTTTTTTTCATTTTTTGGTGGCAGTTGCAAAGTTACTTTATGATTTTCTTTTGTATCTGATAACTCTAAGACATTAGAGTTATCCAATGCTTTTCTAGTTTAAATTTGCTTAGCCAAGAGCACTGTTATTATTTTTCTTTGTGTTTTGTTTTGGATTTTTTTAAGTTTTACTTTTGCTATGGTCAACTTCTGTAATTATGCTCTTCTTGACTTGAATTGAAGGATCATAGAGCAAATTGAGGGCCAAAGCATTAAAGTGCTGGTGGGGTGTTTTTCAGGTAAATGCTACAACTATGCTGTAGCATTTCTGGGCGAAATTCTGGGCATCGCTGACAGATTTTGCTGACATCAGACCATTATGTGGAGAGACCATATGGGATGAGTGAGCTGGACATTTGTGGTCAGCTGGTCCCCCACCATTCTTTTTGCCACGTGTACCATTGTTGCCCTAGCTTAGTAAGAAATAAAAAAAGAGAGAAAAGACAGCCGCCAGGACACACACCAATTGGGGAAAAAAGAAAGCGAGAAAGGAGGAGAAAGAGAGAGAGGCTAGTACCCATTTTTGCTTCTGAAATGAAAACCAGAGAGTACAGCTGAGAGAACGAAAGCGTGAGCAAGGAGCAACAAGAGAGCAAGAGGAGCTTCCAAACTTGGCTGATTTCTTTTCTCTCTCTTACTAGATTAATCTTTTTGTATTCTGCTCATGGATTTGTTCATAGATTATTATTGGATTATGGAACTTAATTTCTCGATCATGATCTAAATTGTTTAGCTAGGACCCTAATGGAACCAAGGTTGTAGGAATGTTATGCTGATGTTGGATTGCTAGATATTGTTCTACTCTTGTTCATTCATGTGTGTGTTATGTTTATTTCTATTTTTGACTGGCCATCAATTATAGAAAATCAGATTTAGATTAATACCGGAAGGGTTAATTTAAGTTAGAAATAACGTGGATGATGTAAGTTCAATATGCTTGTCTAGGTTTATTGATTTATGAATGGTATAGGAATATATTGTTCATCTTGCATAACCTACAAGACCCGAGCATTAAAATTATATTCTAAGAGCTGGATTCACATAGGAATATGTTGAAAAAGGTTTGAGGAATTAGCCATAATAATTCGGAAGATTTTGATGCATTAAAACGGAGGTTTGGTTAACAGGCGCAGAGCATGCTATAGCATTCTAGTAGCATTCGTTAGCAGACCTGCAACGAAGGTGAAATTAGGTGTCCTCGCTTGTTTAATCCATTAGTTTCCCAAACTCAACTGCAATCCCGTTCTTTTCATTAGTTTTGTTTGCTTTTGCTTTGCTTTGAATTGTTACATAATTGTTAGTGAATTTCCAATTCAGCTTATTTTATTTCATACCTTGTTTGGCGTTAAAATAACTTTTACTTGATATTTTTGGTGATTTAATCCTCGAGGGACGATAACCGTACAATTGTGTACACTTTATTACTTGTACGACTCGTATACTTGCGAGTGTTCAAATTGAACAACAAGTTTTTGACGCCGTTGCCGGGGATTGAAATCATTAAAAATATTTGTAAAAGTTATTTAGTTTTAGTTCTTGTTTTTGCTTTTTCTTATTGGTTGAGTTTTTGTATTTTCAGGAGCTTGCTTTTTCTGCATGAATAACCAGTGAAATCAAGAGTTGCTGCCCTTGGACTCAGAAATTGAAAAAACATTTCTAGCAAGGAGAAGGGAGCAACAAGGTCTAGTGGGTATGGGAGAAATAGCAGAAAGAGTTGCTGTCAATATGGCTAATGATGGACAGCAAGTGAATGTCAACAATCTAGTGCCTCAGCCAATTTTGGTGGATGACAAAGACAGGGCTATTCGAGACTATGCTGTACCTATTCTACATGGCCTAACAATGTCCGGATTGAGCCCATGTAGAATAGGTACAGCATAGTCTCGAATAGCCCTGTCTCTGTCATCCACCAAAACTGGCTGAGGCACTAGATTGTTGACATTCACTTGCTGTCCATCATTAGCTATATTGACAGCAACTTTTTCTGCTATTTCTCCCACACCCACTAGACCTTGTTGCTCCCTTCTCCTTGCTAGAAATGTTCTTTCAATTTCTGGGTCTAAGGGCAGCAACTCTTGATTTCGCTAGTTATTCATGCAAAAAAAGCAAGCTCCTGAAAAGACAAAAACTCAACCAATAAGAAAAAGCAAAAACAAGAACTAAAACTAAATAACTTTTACAAATATTTTTAATGATTTCAATCCCCGGCAATGGTGCCAAAACTTGTTGTTCAACTTGTACGACTCGTATACTTGCGAGTGTTCAAATTGAACAACAAGTATTTGGGGCCGTTGCCAGGGATTGAAATCATTAACAATATTTGTAAAAGTTATTTTGTTTTAATTCTTGTTTTTGCTTTTTCTTATTGGTTGAGTTTTTGTATTTTCAAGAGCTTGCTTTTTCTGCATGAATAACAAGCGAAATCAAGAGTTGTTGCCCTTGGACCCAGAAATTGAAAGAACATTTCTAGCAAGGAGAAGGGAGCAACAAGGTCTAGTGGGTGTGGGAGAAATAGCAGAAAGAGTTGCTGTCAATATGGCTAATGTTGGGCAGCAAATGAATGTCAACAATCTAGTGCCTCAGCCAGTTTTAGTGGATGACAGAGACAGGGCTATTCGAGACTATGCTGTACCTATTCTACATAGGCTCAATCCGGGCATTGTTAGGCCAGAAATACAGGCGTCACAGTTTGAGCTTAAGCCAGTCATGTTCCAAATGTTGCAGACTGTGGGCCAATTCAGTGGAATGGCAACTGAGGATCCCCATTTGCATCTCCGGTTATTCATGGAAGTGAATGATTCTTTCAAGCTACCAGGGGTGTCCGAGGAAGCATTGAGGCTGAAGTTGTTTCCTTATTCCTTGAGGGATAGAGCTAGAGCCTGGCTTAATTCGCTGCCACCGGATTCAATAGCAACATGGAATGTCTTGACAGAAAAGTTCCTCATGAAGTACTTTCCTCCAACTAAGAATGCCAAGCTCAGAAACGACATCACTTCATTCCAACAATCGGAGGGAGAATCTTTGTATGAAGCGTGGGAGAGATTCAAGGAATTATTGCGAAAATGCCCTCATCATGGGATTCCCCATTGGATTCAGATGGAGACTTTCTACAATGGGCTCAATGGGCAAACACGTATAATCGTTGATGCGGCTGCCAATGGTGCTCTTTTGGCCAAATCATACAATGAAGCTTATGAGATTTTGGAGAGGATGACCACCAATAATTATCAATGGCCCACCGAGAGACTCAATGCTCGAAAGGCTGCAGGAATTCATGAAGTAGATACTATTACGGCACTCTCTGCTCAAGTGTCGAGTTTGACGAATATGATCAAGACTATGAACATGTCGTCTGTGTTAATTCGGTGTAATCGGTTGGCGTCGCTTGTGTTTATTGTGGAGAGGGACACCTGTATGATGATTACCCCTCTAATCCAGCCTCTGCTTGCTATGTGGGTAATTTCAATAGGAACAATCATTATGCAGCGCCTTACAATCAAGGGTTGAGATAACACCCAAACTTTTCATGGAGCAATCAAGGGGCCAGTTTTAGTGGAGCAAATGCTTATCATCGACCTTCTCACCCTCCGGGCTTTCCATCTCAGTAACCAAGAACTCAAGCTATGGACTCATCTAGCTCTTTGGAGAATTTGATCAAGGAGTATATAACAAAGAATGACGCTAGAGTTAAAAGTCATGATGCAACATTGAGGAGTTTGGAGAATCAAATTGGACAGATTGCTAACGCCTTGAATGTTAGGCCACAAGGCTCTCTTCCAAGTAACACAGGAGATCCAAGGAGGGAAGGGAAAGAACATTGCAAGACAATCTTATTAAGGAATGGAAGGGAGATCGAGCGAAGGGAAAAGCCAAAAGCTGTACAAAATGAGCCCACTTTAATCCAAGAACAAGATGAGCAGCATCAACAAGAAGAAATTCTGGTGAAAAATCAGCCATCAGACTCTGCTGCAGAAAATGCTACAGCATTTACACAGCATTCTAGAGCAGCAGAAAGCAGTGAACTCGGACCTCCCCCACCATTTCCGCAGCGGTTTCAAAAGCAGCAAAAGGATGGTCAATTTCGTAAATTTCTGGATGTCTTGAAGCAGCTGCACATCAACATACCTCTTGTTGAAGCCTTGGAGCAAATGCCTCATTATGCCAAGTTCATGAAAGACTTGGTTACTAAGAAGCGTCGACTTGGGGAATTTGAGACTGTGGCTTTGACGGAAGAATGCAGTGCCATTTTGCAAAACAAACTCCCTCCTAAGTTGAAGGATCCGAGGAGTTTCACAATCCCATGTTCAATTGGAACCCACTATTTTGGTAAGGCCTTGTGTGACTTGAGAGCAAGTATTAACTTGATGCCAATGTCCATCTTCAAGAAGTTGGAAATAGGAGAAGCTCGGCCCACTACAGTATCCTTGCAGCTTGCGGATAGATCTATTGCTCTTCCTGAAGGAAAGATTGAGGATGTTCTTGTAAAGGTCGATAAATTCATTTTTCCTGCTGATTTCATCATCCTTGATTATGAGGCAGATCGAGAAGTGCCAATCATCTTGGGAAGGCCATTTCTTGCTACAGGCCGTACCTTGATTGATGTGCAAAAAGGCGAGTTAACTATGAGGGTGCAAGACGAGCAGGTGACTTTTAATGTGTTCAAGGCGATGAAGTTTCCTAATGAGATGGAGGAATGCTCTACCATATCTGTCATTGATTTCTTAGTGGCTGAAGAGCTTGAAACTAGTGACCATTGGGAGTTGATGCAACTTCCCTCGTCCTTAGAATCTGTTGAAGTTGAAAATGAAGTTATTGAGCAGCTAGCTTGGTTAGACACCAATACAATTATGCCTAGACCTCAAAGGAAGTTTGAGTCACTGGATTTGTCAAACCGTGAACACCAACCACCCAAGTCATCAAGAAAAGAGCCACCAGTCCTAGAATTGAAACCTTTACCACCTCACCTGAGATATGCATATTTAGGAGAATCTTCAACTCTTCCGGTGATCATTTCGACTGAGTTGACAGAAGATCAGGAGGCGAGGTTGCTTGACATCTTGAGAGAATTCTAAGGCACCATCGGGTGGACAATAGCAGATATAAAGGGTATAAGTCCCTCATTTTGTATGCACTATTTGTACATATATGGTAAAGGGGACCTCACGAATAATTTCATTACCCTCAAGAGCAAGATCGCGTCCCTCATTAAGATTCTCTTGGAGGATGATAAGCAAGGTTCCATAGAGGGTCAGAGAAGAATGAATCCAATCATGAAGGAGGTTTGGTTAACAGGCGCAGAGCATGCTATAGCATTCTAGTAGCATTCGTGTAGCAGACCTGCAACGAAGGTGAAATTAGGTGTCCTAACTTGTTTAATCCATTGGTTTCCCAAACTCAACTGCAATCTCGTTCTTTTCATTAGTTTTGTTTGCTTTTGCTTCGCTTTGAATTGTTACATAATTGTTAGTGAATTTCCAATTCAACTTATTTTATTTCATACCTTGTTTGGTGTTAAAATAGCTTTTACTTGATATTTTTGGTGATTTAATCCTCGAGGGACGATGTCCGTACAATTGTGTACACTTTATTACTTGTACGACTCGTATACTTGCGAGTGTTCAAATTGAACAACAGTATCCTCTTATACTAATCTAGACTATTAAGGGTCTTATTCCAATTTTCTAATTGTCCTCCACCTTTCAAGTCTTTCTCCTATGGTGCCAGAAGAAATGCGTGCCAAGTCTGGTGTGGGGAGTGTATTAACAAAGTTGGGAAACTCGGGCTATGAATTCATTAAAATAGAAAAGGAAAATTATGAGGATATTGAAGAGAAGTTTGAGGTGTTAAAGCTGGAGTTAGCTCGGGCACATAATTTATTGAAGGACACAGATGCTTATGCAAGAAATGAAGACCATTATCTTATTGAAATTGTTTCAAAGATTGTCTTTGCTGCTTTTAAGTTGGAAGATCTTATTGCAACATTCTTCGCAGGTAATGCAATTGAAAGTAGAACGAATTTTTTTCCGAAAGATTAATATGCAGACAAGAGTTAAGGAATTGTGGAAACTTCGGAGAGTCATTTCACAGACTCATAAAATTTCAAAACAACTATCGGAGTTGACTAACAAATTACAGAGTCATGGGATAACACTGAAATCAAGGAATACACACGAACTATGGAGATGGAAGGTGGAGAGTCCGTAAGGAATGGTCTGCTCTAACCCATATTGAAGGTTTTGACAGTGTTTTAATTTGTAGCAACTAGTGGGGAAGCTTTTGGAGGAAAATTCTCAATGTCAAGTTTTATGCATCTGCAAGATGGGTGGGTCTGGTAAGACCATACTCAAATGGTTTGCAAGAACTCTCATGTTCGAGTGCATGCGCCTAAACAACATAAAGAAAGCAAAATTTGGAAAAAAGATATTGTGTCAAGGGATGAACAACTTAATTAAGCAAATGACTTACGACCAAGTAGATACATGTCAACACGATCAGTTGCTACACTATAGATGGCTAGTGGTGATTGATGATATTCTTTTAACGAAATATAAGATAAGTTGAAGGTAGCTTTTCCTAAATAGACGAGAACAAATCGTACAATATTCAATGAAATGCTTTGACCATCAGCATTGTCTTTCTTCCTCTTTTTGGGTCGCTTTTTATAAATTAATCTCGTTTGACATTCGGAACAACTCTTCGGCTCCCCTACCCCCCTCATGGATAAGAATGTTCATGACATGTCAAAATTTTCACGATATTATTGACATTTTGTAGTATCTACATAGATAACGGAGGAAAAAATTGTGTGAATTCTAAAAGTTACATCATTTGTGTGAATATTAAAAGTTATCACCTTCATTATATTGGTTGAGACATGATATTATTGAAGTTAAGAGATAACAAGCTCCTACGGGCATGGATGAAACTATCTATCACATTGTCGATATTTCCTCGACATTATCGACATTTTCATAACACATTATCCATATTTTATAGTGTATACATGGATAATAGATGGAATGATATTCTTCCTCTCGACATTATGTGAACATTAAAAGTTATGTCAATTGTGTGAATATTAAAAGTTATCAGTCTTCCTAATATTGAAGTCAAGAGTTGAGTTCTTATATGCATGAATGAAAATGTTTACGATATTATTGATATTTTCACGACATTAAACATATTTTAAGGTACATATATGGATAATAGGGGAAAGGATATTCATCAAATATCCACAATGTTCAAAAATATTCTCGATACCAATTAATTTCCTTAAATATCCAATATTTCTCACAAATGAGTTTGAATTTTAAAACTTTATTTTATTATAATTTATGTACGTACAGAGATATGTCTAAGATCGACTAAGTAAATAGATAAACTCTTCATAAATTCATATATATAATCTAAGGATATTGCCCAATAGTATCAATACTTGTGGAAAAATACTACTTTTTTCTCTAATAAAAAAAAAATTACATTCTTTTATAATTTATTTTCTGTTTTTCTTTGTTTACTTCATTTTTCTGACCTAGTTTATAGTGATTTACAGTGGATATACGGGAGAATTAGGAAGACATATGATAATGATCTTGTTATGATTAATATGCTATAGGTTCAAAATCTATCTTCTTTTCATTAATGTTGATAATCTATCTAAAATTCAAATTGTGGTAGCTATTTTCTCCGTTATCATTTAGGATATATATAGTAATAATATGTTTTTGTTATAAATTTTATTTTTCATACGGATAATTATTGTGGATTTGGAAACCATTTTCTCTAAATCTTCGTCAAACGTTTTCTTTTCTTCTCTTTTTTTGGTTGCACTACAGAATATTCGATAGTGCCAACAAGCGGTTGCCGCCGTCACTATCGACGCCACCCCCTTCGCCGATCGATTTCCAAGTTTCCGACTTCAAATTTTATTTTCATTTGTAGCCATCTAAATTGCCATGAACAATGTTACTCTGTGTATTTAATCCAATAGTTTCTTAAATATTTTATTTGTTTATTTTAATTTACATAGAAATGTTATTTACCTTTTTCGTGGTCTCCGGTTAGGTGAAAGAAGGTGGTAGGGAAGGTAAAAGTGGCACGCCTAAACAGTTTGGGCCAACCAAAACAATAGCCCAATTTCACGTTCAGAGGCCCAAAGTGTGGACCTGCCGTCTCCTTTCTTGAATCTCTTAATGGGCTACATCCAGGCTACCCAAGAGTCAGAAAGCAAGTTATACGCGAGATGCTAATTGCGAATTTTTTTTTTTTTTTTTTTTTTTTTTTTTTTTTTTTTTTTTGTAATTTAGAGATGAAGGATTTCACCTGAACAGTTCATGATAGAATGACTTATTAAATTAGCTCTAGATTATATCTGTAATTACGTGAATTATTCTTTAAGAAATTTAAAAGGCTGTTTAACTTGCAAATTACTAATTTCTACTTCCTAACTTTTACCAATCCTCTTGAATCAGGCTAGGTTTTAATTTTTAAATAAGTGTTTTACTTTTCTATGTCGCTATAAAATTTGTCCATTATGTGAAAAGTATGTGGTCAAAAGAATAAAATCTTTTATCAAAGTTTAATTACAAGACCCACCACTAATAACTTTTTATAATCCCAATAATCTCTTTTTAAAGCAAAAAAGAAAAGAAACGCACTTTTAGGAAAAAAAAAAAAAAAAAAAAGAAGCTTTTTTGAATGTTGCACCCATAGTTAATATTATTCAATGTCCCGAACTTGACTGCACTATATATAAATATTGTCTTTTTTCCTTTGTGGAAAAGGAAAGGAGCCTCTTTGTGAAACATGATTTGCAAGTGCGGCGAAGGTTCCCAAAAATGTCCGACGTGAAAAATACCCACCACCTAGCGATTGGTACAAGTTCCACTTTCACGTCCGTTTGATGGGTTCATCTCAATTTCATATCAAATTTTTTTTATTGTATGAAAAGGAGAATATTGATATAATCCCACTTCTTATCTTCTCGATGAGTCAGTTTTACTCAAATCATTATAAATTAACTTATTAAATTTTCTATATTAAAACTATCGAATATAAAATCTAGAAATATCTGATAAGGAGAAGAGTGAAAGTATTCTTATGCGACATCAATCAATTGGTGGTAATCTCAGGTCATTATTTACATGGCCCAGTATGAGATAATTACGAGGAAAAAACACACTATTTACATCCTTTTTTTTTTTTTTTCAGCCTAAGAACCTAGAACTTTCTACCCCTTTCTTCGTCATTTGTGCATCAATTCAACCCTTATCATGATTGATTATAATCAAAGTAATTCCCCTCTAGATTCTCCTTATAGTTTCTCTCAATCATGTGACACATTATAAATAATTAGGAGGAAGTGCTTGGGAAATAAGGTACACAAACCCCACACATATCACATGTTTTTTCCTGGGTTGTGTATTTTGTATCCTTAATTTTAGCCTGAGGATTAGGTGCATGAACGTCACATAATTATCCAAGCCAAAACAATTTTTAAAGGTTATGTACTTTCTATGGTACCTGTCACGATATTTTGCCCTCAATTATATGTAACTTTTCTTTTCCCCCTTTCCCCCCCCCCCCCCCCCCCCCCCCCCCCCCCCCCTCTTTTTTCACGATAAGATTTAAACTTTGTCTCAAAGGAAATTATGACTATTTTTCACTGCAAAAAATAACGTATTTTCGTTTTCCACGCGTCCCAAAAAAGGCCAAATTTAGAGATGGGTTTCAAGAGATCAAAGTGGAAAGTCACTCTCAAAGAGTAAGCCAATTGAAATTTTAGCACCTCCCCAAGTTAAAGACAAACGAGAGTTATCTTCTCCTTCAATCAAAGGCCTCTCTAATTAGCCTTTCAGCTCCAAATATGTATGCCCCTTTGTGGAATGAGAAATGCATGGGGGGACCTCAAAAAAAAAAAAAAAAAAAAATCAAATCAAATCAAATACATCTCCCCATTTGTGCTAATGTTTCTGCACCTAACAAAAGTCAATCATCACTGCGGTTTTGATTTTCCAATATCTAGTTCTATATATATAACGGGATATTTTATAATAAAACATCCTGTTATATATATATATATATGATTAATAATTACGATTTAAATTAGATAATATTTATTAAAACAAGTGTAATGATTTTCTTTTATAATATCATAATCATATTTAAATCAGATAATATTTATTAAAACAAGTTTGATGATTTTCTTTTATAATATCATAATCATATTTAATATATATTGTCTGTATCTTAGATCTCGTTTGATTTTTCAACTCAAATTTAAAATTTTCAACTCAAACTCATTCACCAAACTGACATTTTAAATTAATGATCAACAATCTTGGTTGACCCCGATCCTTTGTATGTTAGGCTTTGGATATATACGGACATTTTTCCCATTTTTCTACGCCAGTAATTGAGACTAAACTATACACACGCGCACTCACACACACACACACACATGTTTATCATCATTACATGTTCTTATTGCGTGCGAGACTTTTTTCTTCGGTACATTTTGTGAAAGTGATAAATGTGTTGTCGCTCTTTTGACATCTAGGAGGTTTTGTGCGGCGATAAAATTACAGGGGTGGTCATATTAATATATGTCATGGGTGACATACTACTTGAAAGATCCAAAGCTTAATACGCAATCAAAAGTACCTAGTGATTTCATATTGACCGTGGTCATCTTATAATTTTCAGTTTCAACTGAAAGACTATTATCACAATTTCAAGACTATAATTGGAAACTAATTAGACAAAATTACTGACGTTATGAGACTGTATTTAGATTGAAAAATCCATTATAACATATGATCATCTAATCATAATCATTCCAGGAGAATATACGTGATTTTAAAATATTTTATGATATTGTGTCCAATTTCAAAATTAGTTGTATGTATAAATGACCTATTACAATTTGAAAAAAAAAAAAAAAAACCAATTTAGATTTTCAATTTAAACAAAAATATTTAAATCGCATAAATTTGTACATGTAATCAAATTCCAATAGACTTCTTACTAATATTGAAGCTAACTAGTACCAACTCTACTGTAATATTGACAATAACAACAACAATGACAATATTACTTCAATTTGAACAATTAAATCCATCTGTTATACTAGAAAAAAAAAATAATGGAGTATTCTCGTCTACATTCTTGAAATTTAAACTCATTCTCATTTTGTTATTTGAACTTTAAAATCTCACACTTTGTCCTGTTAGAGTTTGAATTTAACCCCCTTTTATCAGATTTTTTTCGTTAAAAAATGAAAACAAAATGAGTTAAATACAGTTACGTGATCTTTTTCCATTTGTTTTAACATAAATCCTAATAGAATAGACTTTAATAATACTAATTTTTTTTTTTTTTGGTATCAAGTTAAACAAAAATATTCAAATGGTATGAATTTCGACATGTGATCCAATTTCAAATTCCAATAGACTTTTCACTACTATTAAAGCTAACTAGTAGCTACTCTGTGATATATAAAAATATAAAATTCGGCAGCTTTGAGCATCTGATCTGTGTAATGAACTCGTGGAAAAATAAATTTCAAGAGTGCATTTTTAAAAGCATTGCTGGTGTTGGGCAGTGTAATGATTTGCTTTGGTATTAAACAAGCTTCCACTTGCTGAAGATTGTAAAGAGGGCCTTTGGTCATAATAACATATTACAAAGAGATAGCATTCAAAACCCCATAAAAAAAAAAAAAAAAATGAAGAAGAAGCAAGAAAGAAAGAAGAAAAGGTCCAAGGAATTTCAAGTCAATATTGATGTCATATATTGGTCTGCTCCAACTCTGTAGATTTTTCCCATGAATTTAATTAACACTATCAAAATGCACACATAAGTTTGAAATGTATTATAATAAGCATGTAAGTAACCATGAGGGCAACAAGTAATTGAAGAACACTCTCAAGTTTAAAAATATATATATATATATATATATATATATTAAAAACTAGTAATTGAAGACTATACTAGAAAGAAGAAGAAAACAAAAAAAAAAAAAAAAACAAAAAACAAAAAAACAAAAACTTGTAATGGAAGGTGTGGGTTTTTTTTTTTTTTTTTGGTTGGGACCTTGTAATGAAAGGAATTTTTTTTTTTTTTGGGGTGCTAAATTAATTGACTACCGAATCCAAAGAAGAATAATAAAAAACTACAGTCATTGTCAATCTAATGAAATTAGAAATTGACATTTTCCGTTAAAGACAATTGAAATTAAATGAAAGATATGCTCGTGAAATTTAAAATTGGAAGTTTCTTAAAAGAAAATGATAGACGGTTCAAGTTTAATTTCACGCTTAATTTTATAGTGCGAAGTTCAAATTTCACTATCAAATTTTGATGTTAAGGAAATTATAATAAATAACATATTTTATAAGTACTTTTTAGGTTCATTGCATGTTAATCCTTATATTTTTTTGAATTTTTAAAAATATCAACTTTACGGTTAATTTTTAAAAATTTTAAACAAAAAATTTATGTACATAGTTTCATATTCAAAAGAGAGAAGCAGAGGGAGGATGATTTTTTTTTTCTTGTTATGTGATCATCAATTTAATTACTAAATTTTTATATTATAATTTACTATTACATTTAAAAAAAATGTTATTTTGCTTTTTTCTCGTTTTAAAAATTCCTTTGAATTATTGATCTGGTCTTTGGAGGATTTGATCAGTATTATCTTTCAAAATTCGTGGGGTATAGTTTTATAATGTCATATTTCATGAGCAATTTTTGTAATTAATTCTCAATTTTTTAAAAAAAGAATAACAATCAAATGGCTGTTTTATGTAGTTGTATGTATAATATAATAATAATAAGGCATATAAGAAGCGGAATTTGAATAATTAGGAAAAATAAAAAATGAAAAAAAGAAAATCACCAAACTACCCCTATTTAAAATTCGGGGCCCGCCGAAAAACCACAAGTTAACCGACGGCATAGCCAGCCAAGAAAGGAAACTTTCCCAACAAGGTCAAACGGCAAACATGTCATTTCACCATAGTAGTCAAGATCAGACAATCCGTCTGGAAGCCGTCGTTTCCTCCTCCCCGCGACAAGGCCCATTAAAAGCCCAATAGTCCAACCCGCCGGCAACGACAAAACGACCAGAGAAGGAAACCAGCAATTCTGCTGACCTCACCTCCATTAAACAATAAATAAATACATATATATATAATGTATATGCATAAAGCCATTTATGCCTCATCATCATATCATCACCATCACATACATACAAATACATAATACACACATACACATATACATACATATGATGAGACTCAACAAACTGGCCCGCCCTTTCCGTCTCTATATAACACAACGCCCTCTGCTTCTATTTTCTCTCTTCAATACATTTCGAGCAAATTCGAAAACGTCTTCTTTTTCACAGATTATTAATATTTTCTTTCTCTCTCTCTCTAAAAATCCTGTCTTCGTCACACTACTAATCCACTGAGATTATGGGCGAGGTTAGTACTAATTACACTCAGATCCTTTCAATGTCGCTTCGAGATTTTTTGCCTGTTTGGTCAGAATTAGGGTTCGCTAATCCGGTGATTAATTTTCCGTTGATTGATTTTGTAATGGCAGCAAAAGGACGACGCGAAGAAGCCCGCCGCCGCAGCCGACAAGAAAGCCGACGATGGAATGCTCACCGTCGTTTTGAAGCTTGATATGCATTGCGAGGGCTGTGCGAAGAAAGTCAAACGGGCGGTTAAGAATTTCGATGGTGCGTCTGAGACATTTGATTTAATTAATTAATTAATTAATTAATCCCTAATTTGATTCATATACATATATATACATATGAAGATTAAATCTCTAATTAAGGTTTGATTACATTGCGTTTAATAAGTTAAATCGTTTTTTTAACGGTCGTTAATTAGACGCGGTTTTTGTAATTCAGGCGTTGATAAGGTCACCACGGATTATGGAGCCAACAAGGTGACGGTATCGGAAAAGTCGACCCGGCGGCGATTAAGGAGAAGTTGGAGCAGAAAACGAAGAAAAAAGTCGAACTTGTGTCTCCTCAGCCGAAGAAAGACCGACGGTGATAAGAAGGCGGAGGAGAAGCCGGCGGAGAAGAAGCCGGAGAAAAGAAGCCAGCCGAGGACAAAAAGCCCAAACAGGTAAAACTAAAGTTTTTTTTTTAATAATTATTTTATCATATTATATTCTTATTTATTAGTGTAATAAGATGAGTTAATTTAGTTTTAAGGTTTCTTCTTGAGTGAATCTCCTTGGCTTGTTCTTGGATGTTTCGTTTGGCACGAGTTATATTATATATATATATAATTTGAAAAAAAAAAAAAAAAAAAAAGGTTTTTGGAACTAATTTGGTTTGGGTTGGTTTTGGTGGGTGGCTCAGAGCACGGTGGTTTTGAAGATCAGGTTGCATTGCGAGGGATGCATACATAAAATACGCAAAATCATCTCCAAGTTCAAAGGTGAGGCCTTTTTACTTTCTTGTTATTTTTATATTCCATTTACTCCTAATTAATTAGATAGTATTTAAATAGCTTATAATAAAAAAAAAAATAAGAAGGTATATTCCAAATAGAACTACTAACTCGATTTGGGCATTTTTTTAATTTGGAGAACGAGATCATGATGCAAGCCAACCCCACATTAGTTCCTTAATATTAAAGTAGGACTTTATTGCTCAAAGGGCCAAAACAATAAAAAAAATTATTATACTCTACAAAATTGTGCATCACCACTCATTTTAGTCATTAAGTGTTTTTAAATCGTTGAATTATCTTGATTAATATTTAATTGCAAATCAGAAATTTGAGACAATAGTGAAGATAAACTGAATCTCTGATGATCACACAGGCGTTGAAGCGGTGGAAGTAGACAGTGCAAAGGACTTGGTGACGGTAAAGGGCACAATGGAAGTGAAAGACCTCGTTCCCTATCTCAAAGACAAGCTGCGGCGAAGCGTCGACGTGGTCCCTCCCAAGAAAGCCGACGCTCCGGCCCCGGCCGCCGACAAGAAAGCCGACGCCGGTGGAGACAAGAAAGCTGACGCTGGGGGTGTAAGAAAGACAAGAAGGGAGGCGGAGATCAGAAGAAGGAAGCCGCCGCAGCCGCAGCCGCAGCCGCAGCGGCTCCGAAGGTGGAGGTGAACAAGTTGGAGTACGGGTACGGACAGCCGTCGACGGCGATGTTCTGGCCGTACGAGGGGCCGGTGTCGGCGCACAACAGGTACGTGATGGAAGCGCACGCCCACCAGGCGTTTGTGAGCCAGAACTACGCCAACCATTACCCCATGATGAACCATGGCTACGCAGTTCCCATGGAGCAGTACAACGCGCCTCAGATGTTCAGCGACGAGAATCCCAATGCCTGTTCCGTAATGTGAATTATGTGATCATCGTCACTCGGCCAAAAACGTAAAACAGTAGTGTAGTACTAGGTCTACAAAATCTAAGCTGTAAATAATTTAAAAAAAACGTATATATAAAATATATATATGAGAGAAAGGACAAAGTAAACAGACGATTTTACAGAGAGAGAGAAGAGATAGAGTGGAGGGTGGTCATTCCCTTTATTTATTATTTTTTTTGTCGTTTTGGGTTTAGGGGGTGGTGGATGGTGGCCGGCCGGTAGCTGACCGGTGACCGGTGAAGCCGGTTTCCTGAGTTTGTTGGGTTGGTTGGTTGTTGGTGGTGGCAGGGGTGGGGGGTGGTTCTGTTTTTGTTTGTTTCTTTGTTCTTTTGTTTATGAAATTTTGTGTAATTTTTTTTAATAATGTTTATTTACTTATATAAAATGTTATCATTAATCACAAAATCGGTGGGGTTGACGTGGCTTATTATATACATGTTGTTTCGTGTAGTGGCTTGGACGATGCCAAGTGGTGCGGTAGGCCATAGTGTATATACATATATTATACGTAATAAGTACAAAAAGAAAATACATGCACACAAATAAAAGGTGTACAAAATAATGCTTAAATAAATGTATATCATAGGCTTTACGGTGCATACTTTTGATGAATTTTTAATTCGAGTAATAATTTGATGGGGTCCGTCTTACTTAAGCCCCCACGAATATTTATTAGGTGGGATTTGGCTTTTTTCATTGTAGTGGGACATGAACTCTTGTGGCTATGGACAAGTGGCCTTGTTATTGATTATTATTATTATTATTATTTCCCTTTCTTCTCTGACAAAGACACAACTAAGCATAGCTCGCAATGAATTGTATGCTTATTGTCTGATTCCGGTTAAAATTTCAGTTTAATTATAATTAAATTATAATTTATTTTTTATTTTTTTTTTAAAAAAATTATAATTAATTTTAAAAAAATTAATTAATCTAACTTAAAAATTTTATCTCCAACTGATAAATTAATTATGAGCTTAGTTTTTTTCTTTCTTTTAGAGAGCCAAAATAATAACAACAATATGTTTTAAAAAAGAATTTATGATAAAAATTATATTTTTATTTTATCGTGGTATTGTTATTCTAGCATATATTATATCAACTTTTTAACAGTATGATATATAATTAAAAGTAATTTTATATAATGCGTCATAAATTTTTAATATATATATCACAAATTAGACTATTAGAAGGCTGTTAAACTATTTATAAATAAGATAAAAGTAAGATCTTATCTTGAGTTTTGTCTAGAAGGATTTTCACTATCAGGGTCAGTGATTACAACTATATTATTATATACATCATCTTCAGTTTTTGCTGGCATGCATGCAGAGGTTTATTTAACAGTGAAAGAGAAAAGAGGAAGCAACAAAAATAAGCAAACGAGAAAAGATAGTCAGGTTACTTTTTTATATCTCTCTATCTTTTTTTTTTGCATATCCTTCCATGGAGATATGCTGTTGAGGAAATATGGGTTTAGTTGGGGAAAAACCAAAGCTTTTGAAATTATCAGCTTATTCTGTCTAAGGTGGTTTGGTCTAATTAATGACACCGAAGTTTGGACAGTTCGGGGTTTGTAAAAAGTTGTGGATCAATTTTATATCATATAATAAAAAGATTCCATTATTGCATATCACAGCTCTTTTAGATTTAGGTACATGACAAAGTTTTATGACCATTAATTTAAATAACATTAAACAATATGATGATTAAGTTGAATGTGCCTAGTGGTTTTAAAATTCGTAATTTTTAGCAAAAGAGGGGATTAGATTGAATATGGAGGGGACCGCAACTACAAGATAGCTAGTAGGTCCAATCACATTATTGTGTTGTTGATCATGAAAATAGAGTTATAATAATGAGAATTTGACATATTACTAAACCTTGCAAATTGCAGAACGTATTTATCTTCTTGAACTTTTTTGGTACTCCGATATTAACGATGGTATATTAACTGTAGTTGTATATCTTTAACGACAGTTTCAAATCCGACGTGCAACAACGGTTTTATATATTCATACACACACCTCTATACTATACACAACAAAATCTTATAATAATGCATATACGTATATTTGAGTACATACTACTAGCTTCACTTATAAAAACTGAAATACATAGCAGAATCACAACGTCATCCAAGTCAAAGGGCTAGTTTTAGGCATTGCCTTTTCATGACAAGAAAGGCTGTTAAGCAAATTTCAAGGGTTTAATAAATTAGTATTAGTTTATCTATAACTATGCTAATTTTTTTCTTAATTGTTTCCATTAATTAAGACGAACATTTTTTTTTCTTGTTGCACCTAGGTGGTTGAAATTTAGATAAAACCTTGGTATATATTTCTAAATATTTTATAATAAGCTGTTTTAAGATAAACATAAAGGAGAAACCACTCAACTAAAAACAACATTAATATCACAATCAAGAATAAAGTGCGACTCTTTGAATCCTCTGTGGAATTCCGATTAAAGGAAAAAAAAAATTTTTTTGAACCTTTCTGCCACCACCAGGTCGTCAAATGTTTTTTGGTAAAATTTTCAAAGTTTGAAAATGGACTAGCATCAGGAATCAAACTTTGATCTACCAAATATATATAAATTAAGGTCTTTTTTGCCGTAAAAACACGTTTCACCTTCAGTCCTTTGAATATTTTTCATATTTTTTTTTTTTCATGAAAAGGAGTATATATATTTATATAAATACGCATGTTCAACATATGTATGTATTTTGAAAATGCTATATATATACTTTTTTATTTTTCTTTTTTTTCTCTTTGAAACTAAGGTCATATACTTAATCAAACACAAGTTTCTAGAGTTTTGAATTTGTCTCTTGTTTATTTAGTAGAATTTTATCTCGTATATTTACTATTCATGGCATTAATTAATATCTAAATTGACTTTTTTTAAAAAATTAATTTTCAGTTTAGTCCCCACACGGGAATTGCATGGTTATTAATGGCTTAATTTGGTTAATTTTCTCCTACGACACATTCTGTAGATCAAGTGGGGCAAAGATAAGGTGGAATCAAATTAATTATATCTAGAACGGTCCTATTCCTGCGTTGACCAACAGTGCAAAGAAAATAGGTAATTAAGTAGAAATTATTTGGTTTATTTAATTAATTAAGTTCCTAAAATTCTCTGGCTGCTAGGACATTTGGCCTTCATTTACTCCATTAGACTTCCTATAATTCGTTGCCTAGGCCTAAATAAGATAATTATATGTATCCACTCAAAAATACAGAATGAAAACCACTTGTATAGTAGCTATTGAGGACCAAATCATAAAAATTAGTCATAAATTATTACACGCGGTTAAAACCTAAAGAATAATAATGTTATGGTATTATTATAATTGAAAGCTTTTAATAATAACCTACATGATATTTGACTTATCATTTTATTATTGGTATATATTAAAAAATCACTAGATTAATTGAAATTAAAAGATCACATCTATTTTAGTGAAAATATGATAATCACATACTCATTGTTACCTGAGTTGGTATGAATTTTTTTTTTTTTTTTGAAATTTGAATCGGTATCCCTAACGCTATTGATCAAATCTAAACCCTAATTGAAATTTTAAGAACGAAGTAACTTAATTGGTCATCTCCCAACTAATTATTTGCAAATCGAATCTTCCTTTTGATCTCTTGCTGATCTCCCACTGTCCACTGCCTAATTGTTTAAAGTAACTAGGACTCTTCTATACCAAATACTTTCCTTTTTTTGGAGCAGATTAATATTCTATTTCCAAAACCTATCACCAATGCCTTTATTTTAAGGGAAACCCAGTATAATTAAACACAAATTAAGGCCTAATTTTGGTCCCCTCGTGAATTCAGTAACGAATTTATTTAACGGTCCATGACTAACACATGCATGCATTTAATTATGGTAGGTGGAGTTGTGGATATTTTCATGCACTTAGCACGTCAACTTAATTTTTTTTTAATTCATTGGTTAATTATTTTCTTTTCTTTTTTCACTAATGACTTTTCAAAATTGAAAAATAAATTTTTGGGTTTCCTTTTTGTTTTTGTTTTTGTTTTCGTTTTTTTTTGTTTTCAAATTATTGTAGGGGACCGTCGTGGGGAATAAGTAATTATAAATGAAGCAATCATGGAAATGCAACAATTCGGGTCGATGACTAAAGCGAGTCTGAAGAAGAAATCTGCCGAGAGGTCAAAAGATAAGCCATCAAAGTGACTTTTTCAAAGGCTTCTTAATTTTTTTCTTTTAGAATTCTAGGTTAAGATTATAGGCTGCAAATTATTATTATTTTTTTAAGACACTTACAATGGAAACTATATAATTACTTTATTGATCAATTTTTTTAATTTAACCATTAGATTAATTTATCAACAATCTGATATACGATCATAATAATTCTTCATAATGTGTTGTAAATTTTAATGAAGATAATGACATATTAGATCAATATAAAGTCAATCCAACAGATAAAATAATAGTACAAATGCAAAGTTTTTCTATTTTGTGAACGTTATTTATCTTACCAATAACAAGTCTTCATAGCCATTTAACAGTTGGTATTACAAATATATTCACGTTTAAAAACTATGATATGATATAAAAGTACACTTATTAATGAATTCGACCATTAAAATTTAATTTAAGAACTAAGAGACTTACTCTATTAATAAGATTAGACTATATATATATATATATATATATATATATATCTTGATCCTCTGTCAAAAATATTTCTTTATATTGATGTAATCCTATCATTGTTTTGAGATTGAGAAGTGAACCCTTCAGCTAAAGCCTCAAAATTTTGCAACTTAAGTTTATTTATTTATTTATTTTTTTTAAGGAAATAATTTTGCAAATTACTTAATGGACAGGAACGACAAAAGATCAACAATGGGTGTGACATATAATTACGTATGTGCTGAGATAATATCGTTGGACATATTTATGGAGAAGAAAGACGACAGAGCAGCCAATCATTTTGAGGATAAGAAAGTCTTATGATATTTGCTTGCATCATTTATCATGCCCTCTTCATCAGCAAACCCAGTAAAGTATCTGATTGTGACAGGCAAGGTGTAAATAATATACATATAACATGTATATATAATATATATACATATACGGGTTAGTTCTAATTTATCGCGAAACTTTACAAACTTAAAGTAATTAATTAACAACGTCACAAGGTATTAATTTGCTTAATTTAATAGAAAATAATTACACAGATCATATTAATGGTGAATTTCTCTCAAAAAAAAAAAAAAAATCAACAGGAATATGTATAGTTGATTAAAACAACGTGCTCAAGATATTGATAAAATCTATGTTTACATGTTAAAATATACGATGGAGATGAAATAGAATAATAACTACAAAGTTTATAAATAATATTAATTGCTAAGATTTTTGTTATTAATATCTATAAATCAAATCGGATGTTTTAAACAATAGTATCATTGAAAAAGGATGATATAGGATTAAGTGTAGTACGTTGCATTTCCTTGTCGTTTAATCAATTCATTCACCTATAACACCTACTTTTTGATTAATGAGGGCAATGGACAGTTGGGCCATCATCCACTTGCGTACAGCCAATGTTTTGGATATTAAACCGTTGAGAGGTTCAATAGTGCAAGTAGAAGAAAGGTACATGTCGGATATAAAGAGTCTACTAAAAGGATTAGACTTTTCATAAACTTCCATCTATATGTATATGTGTATATATATATTTGAAAAATAGCAATACGCTTGTATTTATTTATTTATAATTGTATCCTTTTTTATTTATTATAGATGCCTTTTTATGATAGCTTAACATTTGTAAATGAAGACATATACCTATATCTAATAGATAATAAGAGCTATTTTTGGTTTTCTAAAAAAAAAAAAAATCTAATAGATATATATGTCATATTGTCTATTGATATTTCTTTGAAATTAATCAATAACATCCTATAGGTTGAAAATTTTAGATACAATGCTAATAATATTAAATACTATAACTAATAGAATGTTGGTTTTATTTTAATATCGTGAATCTTATATTCTGCAGCATCATCGATGTCTCCAAACATTATTATTTTATAATGTATTTTATTGATAATACCAATACGTATATGTTTATCTTTGGTCTTATACAAGAACTTTTTGTTATTATTATTATTAGCAAAGCATTATACAAGACATTATTTGAAGTATGACACATTTGTCTCCAAGGGATTATCCATATTTGATTCCAACAAATTATTTCTTCTTATTTTTATTAATAAAAAAGAAGGAATAAAAATAAGAACAAACACACACAATTATATAAATATTATTTCGTATATTTTAGGAAACGGACTGCATTATTGTTATGAGGTATGAATCACGCCCCATCAAACAAAATATACACCATGCTTTCTGTCATTCTAACAAGGTCACATAATTAAAAGAAGATGCACCATGTTTTTTAAATTTTTTTTTAATTTGTTTTAATTTTTGCCATTTTGTTTGGAGATGACAAGCAGTACGAGTTGAGTTGGATAGTGGGCCCCATCTAAGAACAAACATATGACACCTGACCCACAATAACACTGTTGAAATTGGGCTCCACGTCAGCATTTCGTGTCATGTCTGTGGAGAGATGTAGGCATTCTTCTTGTTGGATTAGCATGTTAACTGAGGTCATGGTCTTACTCAAAGCCCACCCAACTAATTACTTACTAAACCCACGGGTGGTTTTTTAATAATTTAATTAAGTATTATGTGTTAAACACCCACGGTTGGCATTTGATTAATTAATTAAATTTATATATATATAAACTCACACTACACACATCTTAAAAAAAAAGAACAAATAAATTAATTTGGCCACGTATATGTGTAATCAGCAATCAGCAATATAGAAAAAGTCCCAAAACAACGGACTACATGGTGGACGACTTACAAGTAGCTACATACCTAACTTTTTAGTTTACAAAAGTTTAAGATGAGTTTCTAGAACTTAACATTTGATTTTCTTTAAAAAAAAAAAAAAGGAATAACGTAAGTTTTTTAGGCATTAGATTAAATTATAATAGTATGATCTACAAGTGTGAGTACTTTTATTCATGTTTATTCATAGATCAGATAATGAAATTTAAACAAATGGTTAATAAAATAATGTGTTCCATTAATTGGGGGGAAAAAAACATGCCCTATCATATAACTTGAAAGATAAAATAAAATAAAATAAAAAAGCTCAACATTTTATTGAACATCATATATGTATGATTAATTATGAGGCTCAACTAAAAAATTGTTTCAAGGAGATTATAATAATGCAGTGGAAATTCCACTTAATAGGACGCACATGTAAGTTTAAAAGAGGTTATATCACTTTATAGATCGAAAAAGTTTTTTGTTTGTTTCCCAAGGAAGAGAAAGAAAAAAAAAAAAAAAACAACAACAACATGGGAAAGAGCCAGACATTGTTAGCTCACTCTTGGTACGTAGCTCTTTTTCTTTTTCCCCTTCGGATGCTTATATATATGTACCCCACATACACATGCCTTGATTAGCGCCTTTAATTTGTTACTACATTTGTTAGTTACCATATTCTTGTCACGTCCTAACTACATTATTTACTAAGCAACCTTTTTTTTTTATTTATTCATTTCCTTGAGAAGTTTAATTTCTACTTTTCATTGTGTGAAGTGAAAACCTTACCACATGATAATAACTTACCTACCCTCTAGTTGTTTCTTCTTGTACTACGATTTGTAGCATAACAAACACCCGTGTGATTCACTAAACTCCTCAAAAATAAATAATATTAACTAAATAAACAATATATATAATATGTTTATAATATTAGACCTATAGTTACCACTTGTTGAAAGAAATTATAATATAAGATAATGTACCCAAAGCTCTCTTCACTCACCCACTAAACTAGTCCAACATGATATTAAATTAATAACATAAGATAAGTTGCTAGATTGATTCTTTTTTTTTTTTTTTTTCATAACTTGAGTGATCTTAAACTATTTAAAACGTTATTATAATAATCATTTTCATTAATTTTTGGATGAAATTTATTATTGGGCATTACTTTTTGACAAAAGTTATGAATATATATTTCGTCTAAAAATTAATGAAAATAACTATTATAACAACATGTTAATAGTACAGGGTCATTTAAACTACGGAAAAAAAAAAAAAAAGAATCAAAGAACAAATTTCACCCTACGATGGCCTAAGGAATCACCCTTAGTCAGCCAAAATCCAAATCACACTAGGCACATACGCAGCACAACAAATTTAGGGAAAATCAAAGTAATCACGCAACACACGCACAATCAGAAACCACACTCGTACGGGAAATCTCACCCAACCTTTATTACATACAGAATAAAAGATTACAAATGTCTAATCACACTGCAGGATTATGACAAATTTAAAAGTTATAGACTAAACGACAACTTATTCTAATTAATAATATATTTTATATTTTTGCTTTTTAAGATTTGAAAAGAATCAAAGAGCATTTTGTGTCAATCCGTGAACGATTTGTAGTAAGACAATCACCTATATATGTGATCCACTAGCTAAATCCTTCAAAAGGAAAATAAATGAAAGCGTAATAGATATATATATATATATATAGAAATATAAACATATTAAGATTAAGATTATCTGTGAAGATAGCATTTTGGGTCAATCCTTGAATATTAGAATGTGGATTATATCTCTGATAGCTGGTCATCTTTGACTAATATATTAACCACCATACTTAATAGTTAATATTTTACTAACCGAGTACTGCAAATATATCCCTTCAACTTGAAGCAAATTATCTTCATCTTCAGGTATCTCAAAAATCAAGGGGCAACCACCTGATTTTTTGAAAAGATTAATGATGTTAATTAATTTAGTTAGCTTCGAGAAACGTCAATGCCGTAGACCCAAATATATATATATATATATATAATAAACACTTTGATAGAATTTGGTAATTTTCTATTAATTATAGCGCATTAAACAATATTTTGAGGACAATAAGGAGTACTAAATAAAGCGTTATTATAGCGCCTGCATGTTTTGATTCCACCGACATCCGTAATATCATTGCTCTTTTCTCTCTCGTCTTTTTTTTTTTTTTTTTTTTTGTTTTTTTTTTATTTTTTGCTTTTTTCTTTAATTTTAATTATTTTATCTCGATTTTTTACATATACTTTTTTTTTTATATTTTTTTTGCTGGATTTGATTTTTAGACAACTGAAATATCACCCTCTCTGTAAATATATGCTTTTTTCTTCTTCTTCTTCTTCTCTGTCAACTGAAATTCTTCTGGGTCATTTAAGCTTCTTTTTAGCCCGTGTCAGGGTACTGTTACTGTAGATATTGTATACTTAAAAAAAACTGTAATATATATATATATATATATATATATTATGATTTGAAATGAGCCAGTGGAACCAAATGAAAAGTAAATATTTTTATCCTTTACCTTTCTGCCTTTCTTAATAAAGATATTCTGGAAGTTGGTACGTTGTCATTGTTAAACAATTTGATGTGAATCTGATTTCTTGAATATATTTACTTCAACAATTTCTTCAGATTCATTATGATTTATGAATGAAATAATTAAATCAGGCCCGTGAAAGTTTTTCTTTTTCTTTTTCTTTTCCTCTTCTATTTATAATCAAAATTTATACTCTATCTAGCTAGGACCAATAATAAGGCCCAGTATTTATAATTTTTAATATGAAGGTGAAGAAGCTTATTCTCCTTATATATTCCTTTAGCATCCATATCCAAGTAGGGACACATGAAATGATTGGAGGTTACCAAAAATTCAAATTTTAAACATATTTTCATCATTTCACCTAGGAGATCTATATTAATTGGATTCGATAATTTAAAGATCCGGGCATTAAAGAGGAGTTGATATAATTACGATCATCACTACTAATCTTTAAACTATAATCTCACATGTATTAATAGTGTAATAATGTCACATCACATTTAAATACGTACCCCAGGATAAATTTTTTCTTAATAAAATTCTACATGCGATAAGATTTATTACATACTTTTTATTTTATTTTATTATGATTTTATCATATCTAATATATAAAAACATTAATTATTGATGATACATCTTTACGATATGCGATATATGTATAATGAATGGCACATGCATATATATAGCAAATTCAAGATTCATCTTGAATGTGTGTGTGTGTGTGATATATACAATGGGAACAATCCTGAATGTATATATACAAGGGAGCTATATAGCTGCAGACTCCCTCAACGGTGACATGATTATCGTATATTCCCTAATGAATATACAATATTCCTTAGATCTCGAATTATAGTAATAACTAAAATTTGGTTTTAAATGGGATGACCTAAATTAGCAACAATGCAAAGGCAATGAAGTTAAATATTTTTGAGGAAATGGGATTTGTCAGCATCAATATAATTAACAAGACGAATCGGTTGAGCATTGATAGCTAGAGAGAGAGATGAATGAGGTCCCAAATTCTGACTCAGACATGACTAGGACTCCAAGCCATGCATACGTACATGATATCATGTTATGCCATGACATATCATGGTATGCACACATATATACATGTATATGATATATATATATTTATATTTATATGTATATAGGCATAGATGATATATTTAGTGGGGTATAGTTGGGGAAGTGGGGTCCGATGAGTTGAAAAAGGTTTGGGATCTTCTGGGGGTGCTTGAAGGAATGCATATTTGACTCTCTTTTAGGTTCATAAAATAAAGAGAGAAAAAAGAGAGGAGAAGGAGAGCACGAGAGCCAACAGACATGAGCAGGACATGTTGGGTCCCACTCCACGTCATCAACACATGGCGCCGTGTTGGAGTTTGAATTTGCACGCTAAAGTGTGGCCTTTTCATTTCTTCATTTCCAACACGTCTTCTCCAAGTTCTAACTATTTTTTCTTTTCTTCTTTTATTCATTTTTATTTTAAGCCCCGCCCTTGTACATTATTCTGTTTTCCTCCATCGTTGAAGTTCTTATTTCATTTTCTCTTTCGTTAAAATATGTACTAATTATTATGGTTTACACTGCATTAAGGTTCGTAATTAGTTTTACATTGCATTCACCGTCATCAATTAAAGTTGTATTGATTATTAATTATGACGATCTATTAAGAAAAATAAGAGTTTTTCTTGCTGATGGATTTCCGCCGCTAATATTTTTAATAATCTATTGAAGAATAACAATTTAGATGTTTGTTTGATTTGAGTTAAATTTATAAGTTAAATATAATTTTTACTTTTCAAAAAGACAAAAACTTTCAGAAAAAGATAAAAATTGATGAGTGTAAGTTAAACTTACACCCAAAAACCAAATGTTTTCAAATGTAGGTCATATCTAAGTGGTTGTCCTAGTTCTATCCCTAGCTATTTTTGAACTATTCATAATTTCGTACGTCCAACACAAGACTTACACATCAACGTGGTAGGTAGGTATGAGGAGAATAAAGTAGTTTTTGTGGTAAAGAGAAGAAAGTTGTTCATTCAATGAAAGAATGGAGAAATTAGTACACAGTATTTATGCAATTGGTAATGTAGTACAAGAGAAATTAAAAGTGGAGTACAAATTAGTCATCATTTAGCTAGAGGAAGTACTCATAATAATTAAGGAATTCTGTTTTGCTCTTTTAATTGAGTTTTAACAGATTTTAGAATTACCAGATACATCTATGAAACTCTCATTCTCTTTTTTGTTTCCATTGAAAAACATTTTCTCATTTTTTAAATAGTGGAAAAGAAAATTTCCTCACTTCTTGCACTATTTTCATCCCCAACTAACTTTTTTTTTTTCCTTCTAACAAAAAATACAGACTTTTCATACGTTTTAGCAGCAATTAGTTTGGTTGAATTGTAATATACTAATTCCACATTCAATTAATCGAATTTATCATTTCTGTTAATGTCAAATGGATATAACAAAAATTAACTACTCGTGGTTACCATATTTATTATTTTAATATACACACACAATAGCTAAAAGTCTAAATAAGATCTTTTAAAAAATATTGGGGAAAAAGGTAAACATTGTTCCTATTCATAAGCCACGTGCACACTTGTATTCTCCCTCTTCATTTAGTCTAAAGATTCTGTGGAAAAAAAAAATTTTTTGTTTTTTTTTTCTTTCTCGAGGAGACGAGAAATTTTACTTATTTTTTGGACATATTTGTGATATTTGACTATTCCAATTCGAACATGGGGAGACAAGAGAATGTGAGCCAAATATATTGCTGATTTCTTTTTCTTTTTCTTTTTTTTTGTTTGACTTTTGGTTGTGGATAAGGATAATTCTCGTATTTGTATTTTTTTTTTCTTTCCTAACCAACCAAAATAATGTTCTTACTTTGTTTTCAAAAAGCGAATTATTCTAACCTTATCCTTTTCTTTTTTCTGGTTATATTTCAACTTGTAAAGGATTATTACTTTGAATTGAGGTATATATACATGGGAACGTAAAACAGAACCTATAATATATAGGGGAATATTTTGTAGACCTTATATTTTTATTTTAGAGATTAATTTGATGGTATAGATTACGTAAGGCTATGAAATTATTTTAGCACTCTTGCATTAAAATAAAAGGGAAAATTTTTGAAAAAAAAAAAAAAAAGAAACTATTTGACACGTTTAATATCGAACACAGAGTTTTAATTATATAGTTAAATCACTGAGGTCGTCACATCTAACCTTCAAGCAATTCCGTCTCTAAAAGTCTTTAGTTCACATCCATGTATGCTAAAGGACAACAAAAAAATACATAAAAAATAAAAAATAAATAAAGAATATAAAATAAAAAAAAAACTTTCAAGCATTTTCAATTTTCAGCAGCGGAGAAGAAGAAGATAACATCGTTCATAAAAGACAAAAACATCTTAGGAAAACAACATCATCATCAAAATGGAAAATATGTAAATCAAATGACAATGTTAACAACACACTTCTTGATGGAGTCCACAATGATAATGGGACGGAGTTAGTTAAGCGAAAACGTACCCAAAAATTAAAAAAGAAAAGAAAAGAAAAGAAAATAATATCTCTTAAGTTAAATAAAGCACTATTTACTCTAATTAGGGGTTTTTGGAAACTTAAAGGTGCTAAACTGCTAATAAATTATGAGTTTCTGGAGGTAAAAAGATGTCGTATTAAAGATATTGAAGCTCAAAAGTTTTGAGTTTATTTTAGGAATTTATAAGAAGAAAAGTCTAGTTATTTGATAGTTTTCAGTGGTAACTAATTACTTATATTCAAATGGTGGCCTTGTAATCCTTTATTTGAGATAAAGATTTTGTAAACTGTGTTTTTTTAAATAGATAGCTTTATCTTTTATTCTATTATTTTTGGCATTCTTGGGAAAATCAACATTATTTTATTGATTTTGTAAACTGTGTTTTTTTAAATAGATAGCATTATCTTTTATTCTATTATTTTTGGCATTCTTGGGAAAATCAACATTATTTTATTTTTATTTTTAATTTTTTCATCTTTCTCATTCACTTTTCATCCAACTTACGCGATACCATTTATGAGAAAACCATGCATACCTCAAAGACATCGTCTCTAAAAGGACAATATCAGAATAATTAAATTGGTAAACAAAATAAAACAGGGTTTTATGTAGTAAGAGAATCTTTTTAGTAAAACAACTAATATAGCTCTTTTGTAGAAAACAAAGAGCAAAATAAGAAACAACAATTTATATGTATAGCATCCACATGCTACTAAAAAACGACACATTATTCTGAGGACTTCATCGTTCATAATAACGACAACTGATCTAGTAGACGATGATTTAAAAATATGGAGAGATAGAAAACCACAAACCCAAAAACGACCCTATTTTTGTATGACAGTAATAGATAATTTTGAAAACGAACCACACAATGTGTATGCGTTTGCCATCTTGAATCCAAAACGTTTATGATCGTTAAGTAAAGTAAACTTTTCAAAACCTGGATTTATCTCGATCGGTATTTAAGGGCCCCCTGGATTTTCATTTTTGAATTTTACGTTTTAGTATATGAAATTTTCAAAAAAATTTATTTATTCCCTTGTAAGAGTTATTAATATTGTACGTTCTTACCAAAGCTAATTTGACCCCAAAAAAAAAAAGGCAAAAAAAGAAGTAAATAGCTATTTACGAAAGATTAAAAAATTAAATAACACTGTTTTAAAAATGTTGAGGTAAACAGTATATTTACTAGTAACTAGATGATTTATTATGTAGGAGTACATAAATAATTTAATATGTTAAAAAAGTTATTATTTGCTTATAATTTTTTCAGAAAGAGAATTATATATATCACAGTCCAATTGCTACAAAGATAAAGCCCAAATACATAAATACTTCTTCCCTCCGATAAAGGGGTTTCCTCTAGATTTCTCTAGAAAAAAAAGATCACACATTCCATCAAATGGCAAGCCCAAATCTAAACATTCACAAAATTCATTCTTTCTTTTAGTGCGATATTGTCGCCTTTTATACTTTCAGAATGGTCCTTGTCTAAAAATGTGTATATTGTAATATTGTCATCATTTACGAAAGAGTCATCGATTTTGTAAATTAATCTATTTTTATCTTCTTATTCTCCTTCTTCTCCTTACTTAAATTTCTCAACGTGGTGGCTTATAGTTTTATCATGTGTTGTTGTTTATGGATCGTTTGTTGCATTTATCTTTGACGTCGTTTACATAAAGGATGTCGTTCTTTGAGTGCGTTATCCAAGTCTTTCTGATAGAACTTTCCAGCTTGAAATTTTGATGTCGTTTACTAGATTTTACAATCTTATCACAAGTTGTGTCTCTTGTCCTCGATATTGTATTTTTATTGGTATATTGGCTCCTGGTTGCTTCCCAAGATGATGTCGTTTGGCCGAGATATAGAAAATATACTATCCCGTTTTTGGTGGCACATATTATCCTTCTCATCTTTTGTCGAGTTCTAGAGAACTGCCATTTTGTATTATGATGTCGTTTTGCTAATTAATCGTACAATTTTCTGTGGTTTGAATCAACTGTCATTTTTTACATTTTCTTTATGTCTGAGATAATGTTTTTGCTTTTGTTTTTGTTTTTGTTTTTTTGTTTTTGTTTTTGTCTTTGTTTTTGTTTTTTTCTAATTGAAAATGATGTCGTTTACTTCATATACTGTCATTTTCAGATTTTGCTCCCCGCCATTTTCCTCTTTATTTAGTTAGTCTCTGCGCCAGTGACCAATATTTTGTCGTTTGGATTCGTTATTGCCGTTCTAAAACTATATATTGTAATGTCGTTTAGTTATGATCGTATCGGTTTTGTTGATGATATTGTTTGTTGTATTCGCCGCCATTTCAAAAGTTAATTTTTTTATTCGTTGAAGTTTATTTAGATATTCTCCCTGAAACAAAAACATTTCCATCTGGAGTACTCGTTTTCTACACCGGTATTGATATGTCCTCATTTGCGACTTCGCCATCTTTCCTCAAATGTTGTCGTTTGTAGTAATTACTGTCGTTTCTTAAATGTATGTATTTTCTTTTTCTTTTTCTTTTTGAGGAAATGTATATATTTTCTCTTTATATATATATATATATATGTACAAATATTCATTTCTCAAATGTTGCTGTTTTTATTTGTCCTTTCCATTAGTTTATTGTCTTTTCGTTTGAAAAGTTTGTCTTCACTAGGTCGTTTATTAGAGATTATGTCGTTTACTAGATATGCTGAGGTTCTATCGTTTACTGGAGATTATGTCGTTTATTGGGGATTATGAATATTGTCGTTTATTTCCTTGTTGTTGGAGGTTTTCATTTATCATTTTTCTTAAAGAAATTTTCAGTGGCTTCGGCCAGGGGAGGGGGCGTGGAGATTCGTCTTGTCGGCGTTGGGAGGGGGAATGGAGGGGGCTAGTCGGCGTCCGGGGGGCGGGGGGGGGGGGGGTTTGATGGGGGACTGGGCTCACAGTAGTGGGGGAGGGGGCTCTGGGCTCACAGCACAGGGGGAGGGGAGCTGTCGGCGTCGGGGGGGGGGGGGGGGGGGTGTGGTTTGGGGGGGGGGTGGTTTGTTGGCCGTGGAGCGTGGTCGGCTGGCAAGAGGAAATGCGTAGTGTTTTCTCTTTAAATTTATTTTTTTATATATTATTTTTAATTTTTTTAGTTTATATTAATTCGAAGGAAGATAACTATCATATATATTTTATGTGAATATATCTTAATAATTTAAAAATAAATTATACCGATAGAATAAATAAAATAAATTTTACCACAGTTATATCCCTTAAAATTTAAAACTTTTTTTTAATTATGATCTCAATCACCTGTATTTTGACCTTTGAATATATATAAGGTTACTGTACTTCATTGATATACCTCTTTGATAGAGTAAAAATTTTTAGCCATTGATCACTTCTCAGATTAAAAGGGTATATGAAAATATGTGTGGGTTTTTCACACAAGATTACATGTGAAAAAGAAAAGAAAAGAAAAGAAAAGAAAAACTGAAAAAAGAAAAACTGAATCCAAGAACAGAGAGCCCTCCAGTGGCTTTAGTTCTTTTGCAAACAGCCCAATGCTGCCGGGGTTGATGCCATGGATCAAGACGGAGGTGGCCTCGCAACTCTTCTCCGATCGTCGAGCCACTAGTCCGATCACGGGCCGGTGGGTAGTAGTCGGAGATCCGTGGGACGTGAAGCTTGCCGTCGTGGGGAGGAGCCGGGTCCCATGGTGGTGGTGGTTCATTGTCACGGGGGCAGGGGGGGAGCACTGGCTCGGGCTTGTCGGTGGTAAACGATTGGGGATGGTAGTAGATCGTCCGAACTCCACCCCAAGCCGTTGAGCCCCCTCCGCCGCAAGCAGTCGAGCACTCATTGCCACCTGAGCTGCCACCGGCCCACCGCCATCCGAGCCTCAGATACGGACTCACCAGCTTTCTTCCTCGTCTCCGATCAGTGTGCATCGACAGATCCGATGCGCTGGCGAGTCGCAGTGGCTTTGGGGAGGAGAAGTCGCAGTGGCGCCGGAGAAGATCGCGAGGGAGAAGAGGTCGGCATGGGGGGTCACGTGGTGCAACCTCGGACGGTGACGAAGATGGCGGAGCCATCTCATGGGTTCTCTGTCTCTGTTTTTTTTTTTTTTTTAATTATTCATGGGCATATTCAGATATAGTTGGATGCACAATAATTTTTATATGCATATAACATCTCAACTGTTGAAGAATAATCTATGGGTAAAACAATTTTACCACACGGCGTAAAAAAACTAGCATTAGAATTAACTTTTTTTTTAATTGTCGCCTTTTTATCTTTGGCCTTGAAAATGTTGTGTACTCGAGAACATCTTGCTTTTCAATTGCTCTCGTTTACTTTACATCCCCCAATTTATTTGGATATATTATCACTGGTATCCAATATGTTGTCGTTGGAATTTTTCTTTGAAATGTTTCTAGTCTATACCACTGTTACCACGATGTCGTTTTATTTGAGACTCCACATCTCGTAGTCTAGTACCGTCGTTTCCTTGCAGATCGTCGTTTCCTCTTCAAAGTTAGATGTCGTTTTCCCGCAATGTTGGGCACTATAAATACATCGATCTGGAAAACCCAGGGACAACGACTCATCCTCAATCTCTCATTTTCCAGAAACAGTAACACCAAAAAATATCAGGTACACCTACGAACACATATACTCCTAGTATACACATATACACGCACATATATGTATATATCATCAACAAGAATCAGATTCCTAACTTCTCATCAGCATCATCTTCATCTTCATCTTCATCAATGGAGCAAAATCCAGAACCAGAATGCTGGTAATTCTGTTGGACTCTCCCATCTCCATAATCCTCACTCTCCTCCTCTTCATCCTCCTCTTCCGCTTCGCCGTCGTCTTCTTCTACCTCGCTCTCCTCTTCCTCCTCTGCTCCAACCTCGTCCACCTCCTCTTCGACATCCTCCTCTATCGGCCATGACCACCGCTTCGGAGACCTCACCCGCCGACTCCTCCACCAAAACGGTCAGTTAGGGTTTTCCCGTTTCGGTTCCGATTTCAGAAAATTTATTCACTCTGATGCGATGAATTTGGGGATTTTTTCCCAGGTTAGGGTTGTGGTGAAGGGGCGAGTACAGGGCGTGTTCTACAGGAACTGGACGATCGAGAACGCGAACGAGTTAGGGCTCAAGGGTTGGGTCAGGAACCGCCGGGATGGCTCGGTCGAAGCTCTTTTCTCCGGGAGCCCAAATTCGGTTGAGGAGATGCAGCAGCGGTGCCGCCGGGGTCCGCCGGCCGCCGTCGTCACGGGATTCGAGGTTTTCCCTTCCACCGACGATCCTGGCTCTGGATTCCAGCGCAAAACCACGGTTTGATCGTTGATCATCTTATGGAAAAATATCATCTTTGATGTATTCTACCATATATTGCTAATCTATTGCTTATATATAATTATACCCAGTTGAAAAATTGTGATGTACTATGGGGAAAAAATGATAGCTTAGAGTTGGTATAATGATAATGATTATCTATCTAATGGTCGTAAATTTGAATAGTAAATTCGGATTTCCATACGATAAAATACTTTAGAAAACTTTCCCAAGAACGCTTTAGACGGAGATTCAACGGCTACTAAGTTTTTTGTATTAAGTGAAAACTAATGCTTTATTTGTTGCGTTATGAATGACTTGGTATTCATAGGATACATATTTAACGGGTATTGGCAATGAAATTGTAGCGTGGGCAGAGCATGATTTTATTGACGAAATGTGTGTAAAACTCGGGAACTTTTAAGAGGGGAAAGATTGGGAATTTGGTTGGATGACTGCAAAACTAGGTTTGGTTATTATCGGTGATGGAGTGCGAAACATTTTTGCATTCTTTAGTCAGCATCAAATCAAACATCATGTGATGGAACTTTTCTGATCTGTTCTATATGTAGTACGCCTTGTATGACAAGATGATCACAGGTTAGATCGAGTCATGAACAACGTTAGGAGTCTGATGATTTTAAGATAAAAAGTTCAAAAAGTTCTTACGAGGGTGAGCACAAGGTGAATGTTGATCTCAGAAGTGAGACTAATATAGAAATATAGACTTATGAAATAGATATTTTAAGAAGATTGAAGCGTGATTTTATTTTCTCAATGGAGTCTATATGATTTTAATAAAAAAAAAAAAGGGAAAAAGCCAGGTAACATCCACATGACTGCATTACATCGAGCGGGTAGATTAGACCCTAAGAGGAGATGTGAAACGGTCTGTAGGAAAACAACTTTTCATAGGAAAATGATTATTTAGGACCCGTCATTGCAGGTATAGGAAATGGTAGATCAAAACATCTAACTCAGACCTAAAGAAAAAAGGGGCTAGAGTTAAATTGATAATTAACAAAATAACACATGGGAAATGGCCCTCAAGGGGGCCAGGAAGGGAAGCCTTGGAATTCTTAGTTCAGAGTGGGAAAGCTGCAGACAAGCCTCTCACTGTCCAAAGGTGCGAAGCAAGGCCATTTTGTGGTGATTGCCACAGAAAAGGTTGGGAACCAAAGAGGTTTGTTGTCGAGCTCGGTTGTCTCAACAATCCCGAGTTCTTGAAGTTGCTCCAGCAAGCTGAAGAGGAATTCGGATTCTCTCAAGAGGGAGCTCTAGCAATTCCATGCCGACCACACGACTTGCGGGGAGAATCCTCGGAATGAGTAAGCTGTGAAAGAGAATTCCCCAATTCGATACCGTGTTTTTTCCCCTGCATAGATTAATCCTCTGATAATGAAGATGTTAAGGAGAATCGCAAGGCAGACATAAAGCATTGCGGCGTACAGGCGTCTTATTAATAGTTTTGTGTTCTCTGATCCTCTTTCTTCTACGTTGTTAGTTCATTGACTTCATTTAGTTGTATCCAAATCTTATGGAAACGTACTTTTCTGAATGTACTTTGTATTTGCCCGTGTAAAACGTTGCACTACTATTTTATCATTCATTCTAAAACAGAGCTGCTTTTTATTTAATTAATTAATTAATTAATTTATTTTTGTTAATGGCATTTCACCAAGATGTGTTTGCAAATATTCGACGATGACAATAAAAGTTCTGATGCTCTTAAAGCCGTAGTAGTAGTCTTTTGCTAGCGAAAAGACATGAAATCGAAGCTACCGAAAAGACATGAAATCGAAGCTACGATCATTTTTCATTTCTACTAATGTAGAAATTTCTTCTAAAGTTTGGTTGTTTTCTTCTAAAGTAGAAAGGACCTCCTCTCCAAAAAAAAAAAAAAAAAAAATGAAAAATGAAAAATCTATTAGAGCATCCCCTCTATCCATTACGTGTACAAGGCCTTTTGCTCTTCTTGGCATATATTATTTTGGCACAAATCTTTTTGGTTCTTAAAAAGAAACTGAGAAGGTTCAATTGCTCTAGTACTCACAATAATAATATGCAAAACGATAAAATATTATCCATATATCATGAGATAACTATTTAAGTTCACATGAACTGGTAAGATTTAGAGAAAGACCTAAAGTCAACCGAAAACCCTGTACAAATCAGTCACTCTGTTCTTAACTTCTTAATAAGTCCAGTTTTCAATTTTCATACACAATTTGGCTTTGAATTCCTAAGGGCCAAGACCAAAAGTGCCATAAGACAATGAACTGTAGGAGTGCAACTTACTATGCTGAAATAGTTACAACTAAGCTTACAAGATTGTAACTCTAAAATGTTTGCCCATCATCGATTTAAAAAGTAAATTTAAAGTGTAAATTTAGTTTTTATGAGAAAAAATATCACAGAAAACTCTTTATTTATTGCTCATAAATAGTATCCAGACGGAATGTTAAATAAACTATTAGTTTGACATTGCACTAAAGCTTCAATTTTTGTACAAAAAAACTTGGGGCAGTTTGGTTGATGTCGTATTTGCATTTTTTTTTAAATAATGATTTTGAAGATCCTAAAACAGCTAGCTAGGAATTTGAAGAAGAAAGGAAGCATGCTTTCAGAATGAACTTTTCAAACCAGCCACTTATAATTAATGATGAAAGCCATAATTGGCATGTTTTCACTTATTTTTCATTTGTTAATTTATCTGATTTTGGACCGGCTAGCCTACTAATAACACAATGACGAAGCTACTTGAGACCAAGTAGGGGAGGCCGCCACCCTGAATTTTTTCGTTTTTATAAATAACAACTAAAAGTTTCTAATTTTTTTTTTCTATCTTACCTGCAGTAACATAAAGTTTATATATATATATATATATATATATGTCATTCTTGAACTTTACATTCTTTTATTTCTATTTCTCTAATTTTAAAAATAATTCGTGTGTGCCCCACTAAATTGGAAGACTTAGTTTCACTATATTGCACTTATTTTAGGTATTTAGATAATAAGCCACATTTATTTTTTTAATTTCCAAAAGATAACACTGTCACCAAACACATTGTCGAAATACAGAATATTATTTAATCCATTATTTCACATCTTTGAATTCTAAATTTCATTGTTCAAAACATGATTAATCACCGAGAACTTAAGGACCCCTACATCAGAAGTTGTGGACTTAAACTGAGATTATCACGGTGATCGAGATATATGGATAATCTAATTTGAAGAGATCCATTTATATACAGTAGAATTTGAGACTTTTAAAAAATTAAATTTTTATTTTCAAAAATTAACTTGTTAAATAAAATAATTTAATACGTTCATGTATATATTATTATTGTTATGTATTTTTTAGACATGAGATTTAGATTTCAAAGAGATTTGAGTGTGTTTTGGAGGACTATGCCAGCCCCCCAATTCCCTTTCACCATGAAGTAAATTTCTTGTTGATCAGATACCGCGTCCAATATGAAAGGTCAAGTCAGAGAAAGAATTATTAGAGTGAGACAATTAGACTGTAGCATTAAATGACATGTTGTCACAACCACAATATGCAATTATATATATATATATCTCTCTCTCTCCCCTTCCGACCCCCCAAGAGAACTTTCTCTCGTGCTTCTCGTAATTATTATATTCATATACATATATATATATATATTTATATATAGAAGAATCTTCATCAAACACAATAACTTCAAAATCTTAGTTGCCTTGTTTAGCCAGTTTACATCATGTGTACCGAAAAGTATCACGGCCAAGAGAGAGCGACAGGCTTGCTCATGCTTCACTTCTTCGTCAGAAAGCTTCAAAGAGGTCTGTCGTTTTTGGCAGCAGCTAGAGGAATATCAGATCATGATGATCAAGAATCGGACGTGCCAATGTCGTCGTCGTCGTCGGTGCCGGACGACGTTAAGGAAGGGCATTTTGCGGTTTTCGCGGCGAAGAGTGGTGAGAGGAAGAGGTTTGTAGCTAAGCTTGAGTGCTTAAACAGCCCTGCGTTTCTGAGGTTACTTGAGCAGGCTGAGGAGAAGTTTGGTTTTGAGCAAACCGGGGCCCTTGTCGTCCCTTGTCGGCCGGAGGAGTTACAAAAGATCTTGACGGCGGAACGGCGGCGATGAGAGCCTGTTTTAAAGAGCAGACTACAAAATCTGACCGTGATTGAGGGATAGTACTATAGGCAATGTCTGAAACTGCATGTGTTCAATGTTCATGTAGCATTATTTTTGTTTTATGTATTTCATATATTTTTCTAGGATGACTTATTTAAGTGTAATACTACTTGAAATGCGGCTAATTAAGATATTCAAAGTAGTGTAATATCTAATTATATTCTTCTTCACACATTTGCAACATGAGATAAACTTGTGCTTAAGCATGAAATTTAGTAATATTATAATTATCATCACTATACTACTGCTATTATTATTAGTACCGCTATTGTTATTGTTGTTGTTTATTATTATTACTATTATTGTTGTTGTAGGGAGAAAGAAGTAATTAAAATAGTTTTCAGAAAATAACTAAAGTAAATAGCTTATTTTAAAAATATTTAAAGTAAATAATAATAAATAATAAATTTACCAGGTAAATGATTATTTACATCTTGTAAATTTATTATTTATCTTGTAAATTTTTTAGTCACTTAATAAATTTATTATTTATTTTAAACATTTCAAACTTTATTATTTACTTCAATTATTTTTTGGGACAAATGCTGTGCATTTACGTTGCAAGGTGCTGTGAAAGAAGAAAAAAACAAAGAAATTTGTAAAGATCATAAATCTTGTTTAGCATATATGGTATAGGCCAAGAATGGAAAGGAAATATTTTATCGGCACATTAATGACAATTTCATGTGCAAGTATAATTAGTTTTGTGTAGCGGAACTTAAATACTCTTATTCAAATGGTAGATATATACATATATATCCAAAATTCAACTACCTTGATAAGAAACAGAATTTCCATTTTCTACTGTAGGACCTCCTATATTAATGCACTATTAACAAAAAATTAATTTAATTTTTAACGGTTTGATATATGACTTGATTAGAATAATTTTGTGTCATATATTGCTTTAAGTGTGAGAGAATGGCATCTGACATCGTCGTATATCCGTCTTTTATATGCGTATCAACCTTATACTATAATAAGGTTGAGTTTGCTTGAGCAGGGCGAGGAAGAATACGGTTTCGAACAAATCGAAGCACTTGTCGTTCCTTGCGGACCTGAGGAATTACAGAAGATTCTAGGAAGACATGGTGGAGATAATTAGCTAGAGAATATAGGCTTAAACAAACCCATGTCCATGTTTCATTTTTTTGTTTGTTTAACCATATATAGTTTTCTACCTAGGATGACTCTCTTAACTGGTGGTTGCACTATTCAGATGATGTAAAAGTTGTATATCTAATTGTATTCTCTTGCTCTCTTTTTCCTTCTCTTTTTTAATGGCATGAGATAAACCTATTCTTGGAGTCATGACTTATATCTTTTATCATTATTTCTAAATTGTAAATCAAATTCTTCACACAAACCACTTAATTTTCTGGCCATAGAATGGATCCCATTATAGACCTGTTTGGATCGCATTTGAAGAAGAATTCAGAAAAATTCTAAAAAGATTTCAAAATGGTATACTATAGAAATATATATAAGAATAAGATGTCCACCATTTTTCAAGATGAAAAAACTGATGAAAAAAGTTGGGAACAACACTTTTTTGTTGTTTTTCACCTATTTTGAAAATAGACATAGGAAACAAATAGGTGGTGTTTGCACATTTAAATGAGGTATGTGACTTGTTAGAGTTAGTCAAATACAAATAGTGGTCATCTACAGATTCATTTCCTTACACGACTATCAGAAAAGATTTATTGATTCATGTGTTGTTTTAAAATTGAATAATGTTGAAAGACATCAGTACTAGTATTCAACATTATACTAATATAATTACACACAAATAAAGAATGAGTCTCAAACTATGATTATTAGTTGTAATGTTTTAACACTTTATTGCCGTCCCAAGGCATATTTCTTTAGCTTCAATTCATGTTCTTCCGTGTTTCATCCAATTTAAAAGTAAAATTTTGAAAGGATATTCAGAGAATTTACATAGAAACAAGCACAACGAATTACTGCAGGCAATATTTAATACTCAACTAATTTTCCAGCCAATAATGGAAGATATATTTCCACGCTTATGAACAACCAAGAGACAAATGCTGCGCGGAAATGCCTTGGTCAGCAAGAGACACCGACTTATGATGAACTGATTAGTCAATAAATTACAAAACAATGTAAGAAATTAAAATGAAAAAGTAAAAGAAGGGTGGTGTCTAGTACAATTTATCCTGTGATCTTTTTCTATTTTTTGGCTTGTATAATTTCATTCATATGTCTTCAAAGGCAATCACTATTGGTTTTGCATAAATCTGAATGGAGACATATATAGTCACATTATAAAGGAAAATATCATACCCCAGTTAAAACCCAAGATTTATCCTTATATTTACCTTTCAATAATTAAAAAAAAAAAGATATTGGATCTGTTTGCCGTAGCCTTTTAGATGTTGTTTTATTAGGCTTTCTTGAATTCAAAAACTGTTTCTAGAAGTTTCAAGATATTTTTAAGAAGAACTTTAAGTTAAAACCACAAAATATGGCTTTTAAAAACAATTTATCTGAATACAATTTGAAACTTTTATTAGAGTTTTATAAACAAATTTTGATCTTTTTTTTTTTAAAAAATAATATCAAACACTTACTCAAAAATTACAGTTTTTGCTTCTCTTCTAATGCTGATTAAAAATGAAAGCAAAAACTATACTAAACGGATCCATTGATTATGTATATTTGTAGAAACTTTAATCTTTATTTTTTTGGCTGCTAAAACGTATGCTATGAGGTTGTCAGCAATAATTTTATATTACTTATGCAAGTTAAACGTGTGCTTTAATTTGACAACTAAAGAAGTTGGAAGATATGGCTGTCTTTTGAACACAACTTCTAATATTAAAACCGGCCATGTCTCTACTTCGTACAAAACTGTCCCCCTTCTTTTTTTTTCCATCCCAGTGACCGACTCATTGTAGCAGCTAATTAAGCTCTAAAAACGGAATATCAAAACATGAGATCACTGTGACGAGTCTGAAAAGGACGACTTTTCTCAAAAGAGGAAAAAAAAAATAAAATAAAATAAAGGAAGACGTCCTCTCTACTACTCTTTAACATGTCATCATATGATCAATCTTTGAGTTCACATCTGGCCGACATTGTAAGATTTAGAGAGAGTCTTAAAGTCAACAGAAAACCTGCACAAATCAATGACTCGTAACGTTCTTAATTTCTTTAGTCAAGTTTTCATACACAAATTTACTTTGAATTTCTAAGACCAAGTGCAATAAGAAAATAATAAATTTAGTGCAAGTTAAGGTGCTAAAATAGCTAAAACTAAACTTACAAGAGTACATATATAGAATCCAAAGAAAAAAGAAAGCAGCCTTTCAGAATAAACTTTCCAAACCAGCCAATTAAAATCAATGAAAACAAAAACATATTTTCACTTATTTTCCTTTGTTAATTGGGAGTAAAGAGATTAATAACAAGTTAAAAAAATTATAAAGTAAATAACATGTTTTAAAATATTTTAAATAAATATTACATTTATGATAAATAATTTATTCACTCCTAATAAACAAACTATTTACATAAGTATATTATTTATTTGCTGCTAGTCAAAAATTTATTTATTTTGTAAGTATAGTATTTATTTCAAATCTATATCCTACAATTTTTGTGATTACTAAGTTATTACATTTTAGAACAGCTGATCACTTACCTTATTTTATGCTTTCAGATAGTAAGGCAAACACAATTTTACAATTTTAAATCTACAAAACATATACTAAATAGTACTATCACCAAATGCAAATGATATTTAGATTGCGAAGAGATAAAGACATCCATATTAAAAAGTAAAAGTAGAATGGCCTAATATATATATATATATATATATCTTTATATGTCTATTATTGTTGTTATATTTTTATAATGTGGGATTTGAAGTTTTTTTTTTTGACCCTAACAATTTATCCCTTTACTCCAAAATTTCTTACTCTAAATCTGGTTTTTTCAAAGCTCAAAAACTAACCACCGAGAACTTAAGTGGGGGTGGTAAGTACCCTATTCAACTTTTATATAAGAATCGTGAGTTTGAGTTAGGATGTTACGGTATTTGACTACATAAATGATATACTTCAATAGAGGTCCATATACTAGATGGGCGGATGTATATCACCCTCAATTTTCTTTTCACTATGAAGTAAATTTCTTGTTGATCAGATAGCGCGTCCAATATGCGCATGGTAAGAGAGAGAAATATAAGTGAGAGAAAAGACTACAGCATAAAAGGACATCTTGTCACAACCACAGGATGCAACCAAGTTTGGACCCCGCCAAAGTCGGAAAATTTCTCTTGTGCTTCTAATAATCACAGTACTTCAACACCAGCCCCACAACTATATATATATATATATATATAACAAGAATCTCCATCAAACACAAACATCATATAGCTTCAAAAACCATAATTTGCCTTGGTTTTTTTTTTTTCTTTTTTAAGTCTTATCATCACCAATCAACAGTCATGTTAACGGAAAAGTACTACGGCGAAGAGAGAGCAACAGGCTTGCTCATGCTGCGCCTCTTCATCAAAAAGCTCCAAAGGGGTCTGTTGTTTTTGACAGCAGCTAGAGGAATATCATATCGTGATCTTCATCATCATGAAGATAACGAATTGGAAGTGTCGACGGTACCGGACGACGTTAAGGAAGGGCATTTCGCGGTTTTCGCAGTGAAGGATGGTGAGAGGGAGAGGTTTGTAGTTAAGCTTGAGTGCTTAAACAGCCCTGCGTTTTTGAGGTTACTTGAGCAGGCTGAGAAGGAGTTTGGTTTTGAGCAAACTGGAGTTCTTGTCGTTCCTTGTAGACCGGAGGAGTTGCATAAGATTTTGACGTCGGAACGGCGATGAGGGACGGTTTTTTATGAGCAGACTGCAAGTTCGTTATGTAATCTGACCAAGAGTCTGAAACTGCATCAATGTTCCTGTTTCATTGTTATATATTCATATACATATATCATGTATTTCTCTAGGATATATGACTTCTTAAGTGTACTATAGTACTACTTGATGTGCGGCTAACTATAAGATATTCAAAGCAGCATATCGAATTATATGCTCTTCTTCACACATTTGCAATGATAAGAGATAAACTCGTGCATAAGCATGAAAACCACTGATTTTTATTTTTATTTATTATTATTATTATTATTAACATCATCATTTTTTTCCGGATCAGCTGACTTATCTCTTTTAACAACTAGCCCTGACATTTAAAAATGATCAAGTTCTCTTCTCCAAACAAACCTCATTGTAGTCCGGATTGAGAGTTACTTTTGCCGCCGTCATTTACGTTATCAAATATTTGTAAAAGAAGAAAAGAAAGAAATTCTCTCTCTCTCTCTCTCTCTCTTTTGAGAAAAGAAATTCTCTTGTTTAGCATAAATAGTGGAAAGGAAAGATTTTATTGGCACATTAATAACGATTTAATCGAAGCATAATTTGTTTTATGTAGCTAAATACTTTAAGTTTATTTAGAAATATACTATCTATATTGAATCTCATATAATTAATAAGTATAATATATGTTAAGTGTGCATCAAATTTATATCATAGAAAGGTCAACATTTAATTTTGAGTCAACTAATGATAAAAATACCCTCAAGAAAAATTGAAAAGAAATTAGCAAAAAAAAAAAAAAAAAAAACCATCAAAAGAACCCCAAAACGAAAAAAAAATTTCTTTTTTGTCGAATGGCCATTTTTCTTTTTCTTTTTGTGTGTGTGTGTGTGTTTTTTTTATGTTGGACTTTTTAAAGTTTTCCTATTTGGTATTCTCGTCATTATGTAGTCAAAATTTAATGTAGATCGCTCCTTGGAAAAATTTGGTACACATTTAGATTGTCTTCATGTATATTTGATAAGGGGAAAATATTAATGGATTGTAGACCTCATAAATAAACTCAAAATAGAGAATATATTTTACAAAATTTCCCTTTTATGTATTCTGAAGATGTACTTTTTTTTTTTTTTTTTAAAACAAGAAAGAGGAGAAAAAACTAACAGGGAACAAAAGTGTAGCCACCTACACTAAAATACTTCCCAACAAGGATGATACTCACTAAACACCCATAATGTTATAAAGAAAACATTGGTTTTATAAGTACGTAATGTTACAAAGAAAACCTTGTTAATTCAAAACTACCCCTGTTTGTTTCACATATCCATTTTTGACAATGGAAAAAAAATTAGTAAAAGACTATTTTTCCCAACTTTTTCGATTATTTTATCATTTTTAAAAAGAAAAGCTATCTCATTTTCAAACTTATTTTGCATAGTATATTTTTTAAATCTTTTTATAATCTTCATCCAATGCACTATTCCAAACATCAATATTTCTTCTTATTCCAAATAACTTTTTATTTCAAGAAGGAAGATTTTTACACGTTCAAATGTCATCTAATTTTCAAAATGAAATGACTTTCTCATTTCAAATAAGAAAATTTCTTTTTTCAAAAATAAACATGCAATCCAAATAGGACCGTACTTAATTTATAACCCATATTCAAATTAATCCTCACCACAATACATACAATCTTGGAAGGACAAAAAATCCCTCTTGATTGGTGATTCAAATCCTTAGCTGTGGCTCTCTTACAAAACAGTAGGATCCCATAAGCTACCACTAATCCCCTATTTTTATTCCCTCTTTGCACTTTTCTATCCACCCAAACATACCTTTTAAGGAACATATATGCTCGGCTTCATTTATGTAATCATGTATGAATAATAAGAATAATAACAAAGAAGATACAAATATTACTAAGAAGTGAATACAAATATTTAATGTGATTGATAATGTGTCTACATGATTAGGAAAAAATAGATTAAAAAAAAACTTTCAATTAGGCTTCATATAGAAACTAATTTTAAAATTCCAGAGTCGGCAGTCTACTCAAGGCTATTAAATCTTTTATAGTTAGAGAATTCTTAAATTAAAAATAAATACACTTAAAAATAAATAAACCTACATTGGATCAAGTACTGTATGATAGGTATATATACAAAATTAGACTTACCGTAATAAGAAACATATTGGCAGGTCAAGAAATTGAAGCTTTTGGAGTTATTTTATGTCAGAGCAATTATTTGGACCTACATGCACTGTTCTTTCAAGAAAATTTGATAATGAAATGAAATGACTAGAGCTTCACTTGATTCAGCTTCCTAGTCCATTTTGGAGTTTACCGTTAATATTTCTAACCGAATATACAAAGAACCTAGTTAAAAAACACAACCAAATGAATCTAGGCCAAAGAAAGTATACAACAGTTTTTTTATTAATTTCCAAAAGGACATATTTCCGAACTTTAATTGCCAGCAAAATAACTACAAAACTACGCGGAATGTCTAAATCAACTGAAGCTCTTCCTAATTGTGATTATTTTGTATGTATGTCCTGTTTAGTGAGATCATGCATGACAATGTATAAGTGTTCATAATTCCCATGAAAATACAAAATGCAAATTAATCCTTACAAAAGTTTATATATCCACTTGCAAAATACTATTCATTACAAAAGATTATATATCCACTTGCAAAATATTATCCATAGCCATATTCCTGCGAATCGGGGGGAAAAAAAAGAGTGGTATGAATTTCCGAAAGGGTCTTCAGAATTTACAGCAACAACGAAAAAAAAAAAAAATCATGTTGAACATATATGTCTTTTCTCTAGTCTCTTGGGCAAGTCTTTATTCCAGAAGTAAAAATAAATAAATAAATAAGATAAAGAGAACTTTTTTCAAGTATATTAAATATTTGGCGATTTGTAAGATTGTTCTTCGAAAAGCACATGTCTATACTATTGTTCTAGTTATAATAGTTTCAGTTTTTTTGACCTCTAATTAGATAAATATAGAGGATTACAAATCCAAATAAGCATTAAAAAGGGTAAAAAAAAAACATAAATATTTTATTTGAGTGGCTGTTTTCACAATATTCTGAAAAAAAAAAAAAAGTTATGTGGGTGAAATTAATATTCAAACTGTATCTACAGACCGTAGCTAAATATGAACTTGAGAGCTGAGCTTGCATAGTGCTGTACTACAATTTTCTAAAAGGGCTCATCTAGAACTTGGTTTAATCCTCTCTGATCTCTCGACATTGCCATAACAATATCGTTTCTAACTGTGTTGTTGTCTTTCTTTAGATTAATTTTGGACGACGACAGTCATCTATTGTATCATTTCAATTTTAGGAAGATGAATTCATGATGTTATATTAAGATCTTGGTGATGCTTTGTTTACTTGTACCCAAAAAAATGTGGACTCACCAGTGGTAAAAGATTATTGTGGCTGAGCTGGTTCTAGTGTTGAGTGGTCGTTTGAGGATTTTAAATGTAAATTACGCTTGTGTATGCCAAGTCAATACTTGATTTAGCATATTTGAGGTCATGTTCATCGACGTATCATGACTTTTTGTACATTCAGTGTGACTGAGGAGTCGCTACTTGTTCGAGGGATAAGGCCGGACTTGGGATGACGCGTCTATGTGAAACCAAGAAGTAGAAAGTGATGAGAGACAAAAACATGTATAGCAATGAATGACAGTCCTGTAACAACCACATTCAATTAATTATCTCTTCATAATTATCGACTCCTACTGAAATTTCTCCCACGCTTCGGATCTGATCCCTCTGACAACACCAATACAAAATCTCTATCACAATAACAAAAGAGAAAATACAGCATCGTAAATTCCAAAATCATAAGCAGCTTGTCTAGTCTTTTCATCAACAAATATTCATGTGTACCCGAAAGCACTACGTCGAAGAAAGCTACAACTTTCCTTAGGCTACGGCTTTCGATCATGGCAAAACTGCGAAAGCGCTTCTCTCTTTTAGCAGCAGCCAAAGAATTAAGTGGCTTTGATGAAGATGGAGAATTGGAAGCGTCAACCACGTCGATACCGGATGATGTGAAGGGAGGGCATTTCGCGGTGTTGGCGGTTAAGGGTTCTGAGAAAAAGAGGTTTGTTGTTGAGCTTGAGTACTTAAATTGTCCTGAGTTTCTGAGTTTGCTTGAGCAGGCCGAGGAAGAATTTGGTTTCGAACAAACCGGAGCTCTTGTGGGTCCTTGTAGACCTCACGAATTACAGAAGATTTTAGGAAGACGTGATGGAGATTAGAGAAAATATCTAGGCGATTGAACCCAATTTAAATCCATGTTTCAAAAATTTTTAATTTTTAATTTTTACTGTTTTATTTAGTTTTCTAGGATGACTCTCTATATTGTAATACTGCTTATTAGATGTTTCAAAAAGTTATATATCCAACTAAAAACTCTCTCTCTCTCTCTCCCTCCTTCACATTTGATTTGCAATGGCATAAGGTAAACCTACTCTTGAGTCTTGACTTATCTCTCTTTTTCAATATCCCAAAAGTGCAATTATTCAAGTTCTCCAAGCAAACCACAATAATTTTCTGGCTATAGCTGGCAGTTACGGAGTACAGCCCATTACATGTTTGTGTGTTGACATGAGGTACAGTGACTTAGTCAGAGTTGATCAAACTTAGATAGTGTGGCCACATACAGCAGAAAAAAGGGATTCAACCCCCAACTAACCGGGTTGAATCTAATTACCCTATTACTCACACCAGGTAGGCCCCATATGTAAGTCACAACAGGAAGGCCCCAAATATATCTCCCACCAAGTCCGTCTTATTGTAAGTTTCTGCATTTTGTGAGGTATTGGGATTCAAGCCATTGTTCTATACATGTTCATTTCCATGTTTCATACAATTTAAAGTTAAAATATTAAAAGTATGTTTAGAGAATAACTTAAATAGAAGCAATAAGGATCAACTAATTATGCATCAAATAATGGAAGATGTTTCACAAGGCCAAAAGCTACAAGAAAATGCCTCGGTTAAAAAAAAAAACATATTTCTTTTTAAATTTTTTAAAGAGATCCCATCATTTAAATCATCTAAGGCGGAATATTTTAAAACCTTTTTCCAATAGTATATATACAAAAGTAAATATTTCAACAAAAAAAAAAATATAAATATAAAAGTAAATATATTAGCAAAGGTGGGTTCAGTATCCTTTAGTATTAGAAATCTCTCAGGCAAGTCTTTTAGTCTTGTAACCAGACATGTTTTCGTTTCAAACACCATTATCATTTTCGATGTTCATGATCACTTGTTTAACTTTTGTTGTTTTTAATCATTCATTCATTTTTTTTTTCTGTCGTTTGTCATTTTAATGGCATCTCCAAGATTGTTGCTGTTTTAATGTCGTTTTGGTTTGTCATTTAATTTGATGCCGGTTTCAAAGATTCTTGTCTTTTTTCATGTTTTGTTGTTTGTTTTTCATATACCGGTTCCTATGTTCTGTTGCATGTTCTTCTCTATGTCATTGCGTTTCTTTTGTGGTTGTTTACCATTTGTTGTCGTTTACCATATTATAGTTGTCGTTTCAGGTGTTGATGTCGCTTGTTGATTATTTTGTCGTCTTTCCTATTATAGTGTGTTGACCTTTTCATCATTAATATATATGTCGTGCCCTTCATTTGTTGTTTATAACTTTAAATGGCGTCCTATTTTTCTTTATATTAGTTGTATTGGAAACATTTTGTGAGTGCGGAATAGACAAATATAACACAACAAAAAGAATTAAATTATTTTATTATTTTTAAAGAAATTATTTTTTATTTAAATTACCACGTAACAGGTTATGAAGCAATGACCAGAGAGAGCTATTCGCTCGTTTAAGGATGGTAATAGATTCCTATCTTATTTTTCCATTCATGTCATTTCAGAGAGGTCCCTTTTGATAATGGTTTGGAAATGTTTTGAAAAAGAATCCCAATATTTTTAACAAAAGTGTTTTGAAAATGATTATAAAATAGTAGTTACAAGTATAGTCTAGCGGTAATACCACATTTGATTCTACCTAAAGATATAGTTCGAATTTCCCCGTCCGAGTTAAAAAAAATAAAAGACTAAAAAATAGTGTTCGCTTTGCATAAAATCAGAAAAGAGAAATGAAAACGAAAAATCATTTTCATATTGTATTAAGGAATGAGAAAATAAAATAAATTATTTTTCTATTTCCATTTTAATTTTCTAAGACTTATACACCCAATAAATATTTTTAGAAACATATCCAAATATAATTTTACTTTTTTTTTTGCTCAAATCAATTTATTTAAAAATACAATCAAACACAATTTTAAAAAATATTTTAAAATCATTTTTAAAATATTCTCATTTCTATTTTCTAACCAAATAAAATCATGAATTTGTTCGTTTTGTTCCTTTTCACAATTTCTCATTTCGTTTGGTTAGCTTTCTTTTGTTCCTTATCCTAATGAATTTCCAAGATTATTGTCTTTCAGTTTTTACAAGTAATTTTTGTTCATCTTTTTACCGTTTACCGTTTCCAATGTCCTTGTGATATGTTTTCTTTTGTGGTTCTCACCTTTTATTGTCGTTTATGTGACTGTTGTGGTTTTCTTTGTTCTGCCGTTTGTGCATTCTTAGTCGTTTCCCAGAACGTTGTGGCTTTTCCATTTCTCATGTCCCTTACCCTTTTATTTTTGTTTCCCAGAATATTGTCGTTTCCATTTCTTAAGTCGTTTATAAATCTATTTCTGTTTCCAAGAACTTTGTTGTTTTCCATTTCTCATGTCATTTACTGTTTCATTGTTGTTTTTAAGTCGTTTTTTAATTATTTTGTCGTTTAATTTATTACTGTTTGTGATCTCGTGGCTCCAGTCATGTCGTATTTTTTGTTTTATCATGTATAACTATTACATCGTTTTCCATGATTGTGGTCCTTTTCTAGGTTCTATCGTTTGTTCTTGTGACCATGTCGGTTTTCTTTCCTTGATTCTCAACATCTTTTATTGTCGTTATAGTTTTGATGTCATTTTGAGTAATTGTTGTCGTTTTAATTCTTATGTCGTTTAGTCTTTTACTAACGTTTCTCATATCCTTTTATTGTGCTTGGTTTTTATATGTATTTTTATATACGACACACACACACATATAATATATTCTCTTTTACATTTGTCGGTGTGGTTAGTTTTAAATATACACACATACAACAACGCGTTTTGCTTGTGCTTGCGAAGCGCAAGACAAGAATGTGGCTTTTTAAACTTTAAGGAATCTTTGTGTAATTACAGCTGTAGAACAAAAAGCATAGAGAAATGCCGGTGCTTGAAAGGCTTTGTGGAAAATCTCATATTTTTGCAGCAACTGAGAAGCTTCTCCTCCCAACTCCCGATGGGCCCCAAAGACAGAGAGACTAAGAACATGGGGATCACTTGAGATATATATATATATATATATGTCAATAAAATCTAACATCATTACTTATGGTGGTCTACATTGAAAAATAAAATAAAATAAAGTAAAGTAAAATGGTTATAAAAGTACCAAAAACAGTATCAGGTAATGTGAAGGAAAGGTAGTTTGTCGTTTTGGCCGTTAAGGGTGGTGAGAAAAAGAGGTTAATTTGTTGTTACAAGCGTGTTTTGAAGAGGAAAAATATACACCTTCATGTAATCTTATTACTGTCGTTTATGGATACTAGGCAAACTGAACATCCAATTTTAGTTAAAATTTCTGATAAAATATTCAGAGAACTTAAAGGTAAATAATTATCAAGGCAAGAAAAAAGCATTCCATCATCATCTTTCCAAAAGACATTTCGTACATGCCAGCAAGTACAACTGGAAATATTACGCGGAATGTGTTCCAACTGAATAAGACATTCATGAGATTTATGGTATTTCCTGTTGAAAGAGACCCCATCATGTAAAAGAAAAAAGAAAATAAAGTACCGGTGGAGGAATTTTTCAAAAATTCCCATGATTTACTAGTGAAAAATAGATCCTTTTTCCAAGGTGTGGGGTCAGAATTATCCATATTTGACATTTTTTTTTCCTCATAACCAGGAAAATGAAGTGCGACAAAAGTACATATTGAATAACAAGTTGCATCAAACCACATGAAATTTTCTCTTCATTGGACCCCAGAGAAATTTCTTCCTTGTTACCAATATCCCTCAACAAAGCTGCTATAAAATGTCCATCACAAATAACAGAGAGGAACATCCTAATTTTCAAAATCACAACCTTGTTTAGTCTTATCATCAACATCATCATGTACATGTACTACGGGGAAGAGAGAGCCACCGGCTTGCTTAGGCTTCGGCTCTTTGTGGCAAAATTGCAAAAGCACTTCTCGCATTTGGCAGCCACAAAAGTGGCTGTAGATGGTGATTTTGATGAAAAAGAATTGGAAGTGACAAAAGCAGTTCCAGATGATGTAAAGGAAGGGCATTTCGCGGTCTTGGCGGTGAATGGTACTGAGAAAAAGAGGTTTGTTGTTAAGCTTGACTACTTAAGTAGCCCTAAGTTTCTGAGGCTACTTGAACAGGCTGAAGAAGAATATGGTTTTGAGCAAACTGGAGCTCTTGTGGTTCCTTGTAAACCCGAGGAATTACAGAAGATTTTAGAGACGGGACGGAGATGAAAGACTGTAACTTTATGTAGTCTCACTGTCAAAGACATACCAGACAACTGAATCCATGTCTATGTTCACTGTTTTATTTGTTTTATCATGTATTTTTCCAGGATGACTTCTCTTGTGAACTGATTGTGATGCTGCTAAAAAGCTGCAACATGTAAATATATATTTCATTTATAATCTTTTTTTTTTTTGCTCCTATTTGTAAATCATAAAATGTAACAACTCATGCATTTCTTTGGTACGATATTATCCACTTTGGGTCTTGACCTATATGGTTTTGCTCTTGAATTTTTCCTCAAAAGATTTCGTACCCTTAAGTGGTGGTTTTTTTATTTATGAACTATTATATATATTTATACCTAAGCGATCAGACTATATAACTTATCATTTTTCTTGTAAAGATCGATGACTATTATATAAAAGTATGTCACATAATTGGCTGGCACTAAATTGGAGGAGTCTGTAATTAATTAGCAACTGCTGATGGTGATGTTATTTTTAGTATTCTCCTATTTTAAGTTGACATTTCTAAACTGACTCCATATATTTGCAAAGAACCTACTAGACAAAAAGGGACTCGTCCTTATCTTTCCAATAGCTGATATTTATGTACGATTGCCAGCCAAACGACTTCAAAAGCTACGCGGAATGTTAATATAAACGGAAGCTCCCACTTTGAAAAAAATAGCTCATTTCGCTTTCAAAGAGGTCCCATCATGTAAATCATTCATGCAGAATTATATAATGTAAAAACTAAAATTAGTAAATCCTTTAAAAAAAAAAAAGAAATAAAGAAGAAAAAAAAGCACAGTGTCCTTTCTTATGCCTTTCCTCCTTTTCTTGTCGTTTCCCAGATTCGTGGTCTTTATTGTTTATTCTGTTCATGTCGTTTGTTTTCTTTCTTCATTTGTCCTTTTGATGTCGTTTTCCATGTTCATGTCGTTTAAATATTTCCTTTGTCCTTTTGCTCAGTCATTTGTGCTTTTGATTTTGTTACTTTGAAGATTGTTGTCGTCTTCAATCCTTTGTCGTTTGTTTTAAACTTATATTGTTGTTTCCCACATTGCTTTTCATGTCGTTTGTATTTTCTTTTGTCATTTTCAATGTTCTATAGTCAATCTCTGCATTTTCTTTGTCGTGTTCCTTTGATGTCGTTTTCAATTTTCTTGTCGTTTGTTTCCTTTTTGTCGCATAACATTTAAAGGTCCAATAATCTTTTGTTATTTAAATTTTGTTTCTTGTTTCTGTCGTTATCCGTTCTTTTTATCTCATTGTTAAATCCTTATTTATTGTTTACTGTTTTAATGTCGTTTTCTGGATTTTTGTCGTTTTTAACACCCTGTCCTTTTCATGTCGTTTTGCTTTTATTTCTGTTTCATAATTTCTAGAAGTTCATGATGTGGTTTGTAAGAAAGATACCTGGGTTAAAGGGATTCTTTTCACGTTATGCTGTGTTTAGACATTTTTAACCTCTTTGTTTTTCAAGTAATAACTTTCCTTGTACTTAATCGATGTGGGACATTTTGTGTCAACTTCGTCCTATGAGAATAGGAAATTGTTGGAATAATTCTTTTACTGCACATGTTTAGAATTTTTATCTCACTTAATTACTGATTTGGATTTTTATCATATTGATCACTTTTTATTTGAATAGGATAATAAGAGGACAAAAATCATGAAATCATTATAGCTTGGGATGTAATATTTCAAAGATGCACTTTTTTTTTTTTGGTAGCATTTCTAAAAAAATCCCCAAATCTGAACATCAATAGTTACTATGATTAAAAGAAAGAAAGTAAAAAGCGACTCTTTTTGGCAGTGAATGCATTGAGTAGGAGAGGTCTGTAATCTTTGCTGATATTATTACTCACCTCGTCATTGAACATTAAGTTCTTCAATTGTTTCTTTTTTTTTTTTTTTTGGCTCTGACTTTATTTCTTTATTTATTTTTTCGGGATAATACCGCTAAATATCTTGCTTCAATAGGCACGTTTTAAGGACGTTTTTCTTACATTTTGCTAAAGGAATGAGATACTCTTGAAGTCTTGAAGCTCATTGTATTTTGTCTGTGTTTATTGAGCTGTGATTTTTTGATCTAATCATCGTACCCTTGAAAGTTAAATAGACATATATTTATCCCGAAGGTTTTAAGCTCATAGATACATGTCAACATTAAAGACTTTTATTTTCAAATTTTCTGAAGGAAAATTATTAGGATAGACAGACAAGTGTCAACTAAACATGAGTAGATTTTGATCAGTAGGAATGAGGTTATATGACATTTTCGTGACGAGCCACAAAGTCTGCAAATTATTGGCATGTAAGAAATGGAACAGAATTTACTAAGTTATTTTATACCATATTAATATAATTTGGGCCTACAAAAAAATTGCCATGAACTGATTACAGTTCAATTGACGCATCCTGTTTTCTGAAAGCTCTATAGTTCTAGTAGAATATGCAGAGAACCTACTGAACAAACACAGCTAGCTAGATAGCTAGTTATCAAGGCTACAAAAAGGGTTCAATCTTATCTTAACTAAAGATATTTTTCACTTGCCAGCCACACACACTGCAAAAACTATGCAGAATGTATATGTCAACTGAAGCTCCGACATTGGAATTTTGTCTAATTGTCTCCAGTTTGAAGAGCAACTCATTAATGTAAATCATCCATTCAAGAATTATTCAAAAATTACTATCATGAAATATAAAGAATTAATCCTTTTTACCAATGATAGGAGTTCACAGGAAAAATAAAAAATTAATGTCCTGAAACATTAAGTTTTCACAATGGATTACATTAAATAATGCTGCATGAATAGTTTCTACGAACAATGAATCTATTGAACTTGTACTTTTTTACATGTATGTTGTCATCGTCTACAAAATACGATGCAGGAGCATAAGATGACTATAGGGATTGAGCCTCAAAAAGTGTTTAAGCCCATTTGTTGAGTGCACTTCTTAAAAAAAAAAAAAAAAAAAAAAAAACAAAGAATAGCTCTTGAGGTGGATTACCAATCTAGTGGTCTTAAATAGTGTTTGAAAGATTTTAATTGCGTCATTTCCATTAGTTATAATTTTTAGGGAGAATAGTTGTGCCACAAACATCCCAGGTTTCAAATCATTAACTTGTTTAATCTTATCATCACAAAATTAATGAGAACCAAGGAAAAAAAAGGAAAAAAAAAAAAAAAAGAGTAATAGCTTTCTCCAGTGTAGGTTTTTGTGGGAAAACTGAAAAAAAAAAACAAAAAAAAAAAAAAAAAAAAAAAAAAAAAAAAAAACAAAAAAAAAACAAAAAAAACAAAAAAAAAAAGCACTCTCGCTTATAGCAGAAACTAGAGAAATTGATGTAAATAATTATGAAGAAGAAGCAATCCCTGTCTCTTGAACTTTAAAGTTATTCTTACGCTACCTTGGTTCTTTAATTGGTCCCACTTTAATCCTCTTTGTTATAAATGTTGATAGAAACAAATAGAAAAAAAAAAAAAAAAAAAAGGGAGATAAATCATGTATTGTGGTCGTTTGCTGCTAATTTTTAAGAGAAATCTCAATAGACAGTGCTAAGTGTGGCTAACTGCTCTATTAGGCAGGATTAAGTGGGATTAATTGAAGTTTTAGGAGGCAAAATGAGAGATTTTAAAGTTCACAAGATACACAAAATGAGAATGATCCTAAAATTCCAAGACTGATGTGAGATATTTGATCTTTTTTTTTTTTTTTTTCTCTCTCTACTTGACATTCTCCTCTAGTCTTGACTTTCACTAGCCCTTGAACGTGAAAGGTAATTGGATTCTATCAAAAGAACAATGTTTTCTGTCACAAATGTTAGAGACTACATGTTGGACCCTGCATCACGCATGTTTGTGTTCAGATCATGAAGTGTATCGGACTTGACTCAAGCTCATGATATAAACATCATTTCATTAGAATTTCGGAAAATAACCTAATTTAGACATATTCCTACCTACATAAAAACGGTATAAAATTGGCAAGTGGAAAATTCGAAGAAATCTTGATTTGTATCCACTTTTGGAGTAATTTTACCTCGGAGCATATGTTGCGTTTAGGCAACTATTACGTCGTAAACAAAGATAAGTAATTAAATGGAATTCTTCAAGATGAGGTACAAAAGAAAATCCTATTACTAATGTGTGTTCTTGTTAGTCAAAATTTCCCGACATTCTATCGAATTCACATGTTCTTTATTTTTAATGTATACGTAGAAATTATACAGAAAAAAGGAGAGAAAAAATAATGGTAAGACTACCTTGTCTCTTCACGAAGATATTTCTGTACTAGTTGTCGTTAAGAAAAAGAAAGATATTTATGTACTAGCTAGTCAAACGATTCCAAAACTTACACGTAGATCAATTGAATCTATTCCATACTTAAATGTAGCTTGCATGTCCACATCAGATTTGGATTTAAAAATTTCAACTAAGTTTTTATTTTTTGTTTTAATTAATTTTTTAAAAATCAATCAGTTACGATATAAAAATTTCATTCCAAACTATTACATCAAATGCATTGGTAGTGTGTTTTCTTTTTAAAGTGGGGCTTAAGTTTGACCTCACTGAGACTAACTCAAACGGTTGGAGAGAGAGATATTTGAGTAAGAGTTTTCATGTTTGAAATTTGAGAGTTCTTTTTAAACAAGTGAGAGTCTTAAGCCCTGTATCTTTTTGAAAAAAATGGTAGGGGTTAAGTCATGTGGTCTTTTTCATTTTTTTTAAGTGAAATTTTTAACAGTCAAGTGAAACCCATTCTCTCTCTTTTTTTAAACTAAAATTCTTAAAAAAGTTAAGTGAGATTAACTATCTTAATTTCTGTATAAATTTAATAAAAATTCTTATGAAAGGGATTAAGCATGTGTTTGGTTCTCAGGTGTGAACCTAAGTTTTTTATTTCAGTTTTTGTCCCTTTTTTTTTAAGTCAACAAAAATTATAATTTGTTTTTGAAAAGTCAACCAACTTTAAACCAAAAATTTTATATAAACTTTTGTTCCAAACGTACCATAAGCAAAAGTATCAAAATTTAGAAATATTTTAAATTCAGAAAATAAAGTAGAAAACACCCTAAAAAGATGGACCACAAGTCAGATTAACACTATTAAAAAAGGACGATGCTGTATTTTAGATATTATCGTCTATATTGGTTTGTTCTCTCAGGATGACCATAAGTCAGATTAATCTCAAACTTTGTTCCAAATGTACTATAAATTAACGAAACTATCAAAATTCAGAAAAACGGATTGAGAGTTTTTAAATTCAGAAAATAAAGTAGAAAATAACCCTAAAAAGTTGGACCACAAGTCAGATTAAAACTAATAAGAAAGGATGACGCTGCATTTTAGATATCATCGTCTATACTGTTTAAATAGGTGCAATTCGGGTCGCGACACGACGACACGACACGAATTTGACGGGTTCGGGTTGAGAAAAATTGGGGGCGGGTCGTGTCCGGGTTGGGAAAATTTGACACGAAAAAATTCGTGTCGTGTTCGTGTAGACCCGCAAAAATTCGTGTCAATTTCGTGTCACTTTTCGTGTCAAGTTCGGGTCAATTTCGGGTCAAGTTCGTGTCAATTTCGTGTCAATTTCGGGTCAATTTCGGGTCAAGGTCGTGTAGCGGGTCAGTTTCGTGTCGCGGGTCAGTTTCGTGTCAATTTCGGGTCAAGTTCGTGTCAAATTTCGTGTCAATTTCGGGTCAATTTCGGGTCAAGGTCGTGTAGCGGGTCAGTTTCGTGTCGCGGGTCAGTTTCGTGTCAATTTCGGGTCAAGTTCGTGTCAAATTTCGTGTCAATTTCGGGTCAAGGTCGTGTAGTGGGTCAGTTTCGTGTCGCGGGTCAGTTTCGTGTCGCGGGTCAAGTTCGTGTCGTGTTCGTGTCATGTTAATTGTTCGTTTCTGTGTTTGTTTCTTTCTTATTATAAAAGAAAAATTGATATTAAAGTGATATCGCTTTCCAAGTGTTTGTTGTCTTTCATTATTTTGTTGTTTTATTGAGCTATTGTCATTTTTAAATGTGCAATTTTTTTCTTTTTTAAGAAGTTGTGAAAAGCGCAAAATAGGTTGTTATGTCGTTTATGAGGTTTTGTCGTTTGAATTTCTAATGTATTTTATTTCCTTCTCATGTGGTTTCCTCGATTGTTGTCGTTTTTCACGTTCGTGTCAATTGTTTTCATTCTTCGGTTATCCTTTTAATGTCGTTTTTGAAGTTCACGTTGTTTGTTTATTAGTTTAATGTTGTTGCCGGTTGTTAGTTCTGCTATTCCCTTTTTATACGTTTTGACAATTGTCCGGGCCATTTGTTTTCTTATGTTGTAGTTTCCCATGTTCTCTTCAATTTTCATGCAGTTTGTTTTTCTCTTCTCGTTTCAATATTCTTCTTATCGGTTTTTTATTTTGTTGTCGCGTCTAAGTTTCTAGTCGTTTCTTAGTTCTTTCTTATTGTATTTCTGATGTCGTTTAACTTTTTGATGTTGTTTCTTACTTACTTGTCGTTTCAATTCTTATGTCGTTTGTTTTGTTCATGTTGTTTATGATTTTAATGTATTTTCGAAGTTTGTTGTACTCTTTCATTTGGAACATTTATATTTTGTTGTCGTTTGTTCAGTTAATGGTTTGTTTATCTTTGTGATTTTGTCGTCTGTTTTTTTTTGTTGTCGTTTTCAGCATTATGTCGTTTGTTATTCTTTTTTTTTTTTTTGGTAGCTACCAGTATTGTTGTCGTCTGCCGATCCTTTTTGTCATTATAAATGTTTGCAATTTCTTTTTTAATTTGTAACATTGTCTTATTAACATCATTTATTTAAGCAAATTATAATATTATCAACAAACACAAAATAGTTGTCAATGGGGGAACAGAATTTGGTCAACCTTTTTGTTTGTTTTGTTTTGTTTTTTTATAAGTAGTGTTCAACCTTATCTTTCCAATACACTTTTTCGTACTTGCCAGCCAAATGACTGCAAAATATCTACGAGGACTATTTAGTATCAACTAGCTCGGAAACATTAAGATTCAGTGTATTTCCTGTTTAAAGAGACCCCAATATCCATAGGCCAGCTCTCTTGTCCGGCACCCCACTTTTGCCGGACAAGAAGGACCGCTCCTTCTGTCATTGGATTGAAAATGAATGATGTTGATAAAAAAAAAAAAAAAAGGGTTTACCATGATATAACTTTTCATTATTGTGATACAACCCTCTTTCTTGCTGGTGTTGTCCGATAACAAACTCTTCTCATATATATGATGCTAACAGCGGGGAATCAATCTTTTGTTTCAATAAGATACACGCTAATTATTTTTTGAAATTAGTAGAAAAAAAAAAAGTAAAAATGTAAAGTTCAGCAAGAGTATAAATGAAAATTTTCATGTTGCAAAAATAAAAAAAAATATATCATAAGATTTTAGAGCTTATTTAAAAAAACGAAAAAAAAAAATCAGTAGGAACGACCGTGCTACTAATTTTGTAAAACATCATCCACGGCAGAATTCTGATAAATCCTTTACCAAAAGGTGGGGTTTGCCAAAAAAAAAAAAAAAAAAAATCCCGCTTCAACTTCCATCTTCCGAAAGGATATATTTCAGCAGTTAAGTAGGAATGAAAAGGGAAAATCTAGTCTTTAAAACGTTAAATCCACACCCCTACAAATGTTAAGGTCAAGAATTTAGATATCCCCACCCTCGATTCAAAGAGAAAATATAAATATAAATATATATAAATTTATATATGTGAGCAGACTTGGTTGTGCAACTCATAAGGACGTTATGCCACTGGACTAATCTTTACTTATGTAGTACATTTGCTCGCTCATTCGCAAAGAGCTTCTTTTCAATAGAAAAGTTTTTTTATTTTTTATTTTTATTTTCACCTCCACCGAGTAAATTCCGCTTTCCGGTGCTGCGTCTCTCCCCGTGCAGTTAAGAAACGCAAGAGAGACAAAAGTTTAAATTATTCAATGACATGTTTTAACAGCCACATGTAACCATGTCGCTTCATTGGACCCAATAGAAATTTCTTCTGAGCTAACTCATCCCCCTCAACAGGCGATTATAAAATCGCCATCACGTAGAACAAAGAGAATCATCCCCAATTAGTTTCAAATCATAAGCCTTGTTTAGTCTTGTCATCAACAGCCATGTGTACCCAAAAGTACAGCGGTCGTGAAGAAAAAGGCGCCACAACTTTTATCAAGCTTCGACTTTTCATTGGAAAACTGCGAAAGCGCTTCTCGCTTTTGGCAGCAACAAAAAAGACTAAAGATTGTGATTTTGACGAAGAAGAATTGGAAGTGCAAACCGCGGTACCGGGTGATGTGAAGGAAGGGCATTTCGCGGTGGTGGCAGTGAATGGTGCTGAAAAAAAGAGGTTTATTGTTAAGATTGACTGCTTAAATAATAGCCCTACATTTCAGAGGCTACTTGAGCAGGCTGAGGAGGAATATGGTTTTGAACAAACCGGACCTCTTGTGGTTCCTTGTAAACCGGACGATTTAGACAAGATTTTAAGTTCAACATTTTGGATATAAGATCGGCCGGTTCTGAACTAGGCAATTGAACTGGCCACCATGTTATTATTATTACTATTATTTTTATTTTTTTTAAATCGATCTCACATTTGTAGTTACAAGACAAATAATTTTATTGACGAATCATGAAAATCGTTCCTTTTTATTAGTCCCGAAAGTCCATAACTTTAGCAGATGACAACAAAGTTCGAACTTGTTAGAGTTTCCTGATGCTAGTTGTTTCATATTTTCAGTTGCTATTAAAAAAAATAAAAAACAGAAAGGTCATTGAATTCTCTCAGAACAACAGCATTGTTTGTCACAATTGGCAGGGACTGAATTGTCACATCTGTAGTCAGATTTATGTTACATGTGTCAGGATCAGAGCATTTGGTGATATTAAAGCAAATTATAATCATCCACAAAAATAAGGATAATTTTATCCATATTTCCTTGAAAGCCTATAAATGGGGACCATAGATATAAAAACGCGGGTAAAGATATTCGTTTCCGAGTATTTATGAAATATTAATACTTTTTGAATAATATCTATATTAATATTTGTCTTTTCCTTTCACAATTTTACCCAAACATGCCAATATTTTAACCGCTATATCCACTATATATCTATTGATATCTGCAGCTATAGGAAAGGACTTCAAAGAAGAAAAAATAACTTTTGATTAAAAACAATTCAAAATTTACTACCCAATATTTGGATTTCTGCTGGGAAAGAAAAATCAGTCAACACACTTGTGGCATGTCAATAACCATTTTTAATATTATTTAAGCATTATATCCCATGAAAAATATTGTATAGATCAGGGTAGGATGCAAACTTGTGTTTTGGAACTTCTATGGAATTCCTTTTGGTATTAAATTTCGAATGAACAAAAAGTGTTTGGATTTAATTATGTATTTGTAAAATATTGTGAGATTGTAAAAAGATAATGAATTAAGTAGATAAATTCATTACATTTTTCTTAAACAAAATGTTCATTACATTGGTATAACACAATTGACAAAAATAATTTAAGTATTAAGTAATCCTTTTGCTTTTCCTTTAACTTCACTTGAAATGTCTAATTTTTACACATGTATAAGTTGTCTTCTTAATTTTTATCGATATTAATATTGATATCGACATTATTCATCAATATTTTTGTAAATCTAAACGCTAGATATTTCCATTAGCATTAATATTTTTATCCTAGATTATGGATTCCCAACTTCTTATAATTTCCAAAATGTAGAAGGTAGAAAAGGGAAAAATGGAAGTTAGCAAAAATGCTAATTACTTTTAGTTGTTGTTGTTATTTGCTCTTTGTTGTAATTTGTTTAGTTAGGGCTGCTTATTATCCGTGTAATTTGTTGTATATCCAATTAATTACAGTCTATTTCTCAGATTTGCAATGACATAGGATAAACCAGTTTTTGGAATCATGACCTATCTCTCTTTTCTCTCAAATTAAAGTCAAATCCCAAAAGAGTATATTATTTAAGTTGTCTTGACAACCCACATTTTCTGCTTTAAAATATAAGGAGATTTCCTCAAGACGTTCACAAAAGAACTTATTTTTCCTCAACTGCTTCACAATCATGTCAGATAAAATATAAGCATTTCATTTCTTAATGGTGCTAGCTCAGTAAGTGGGAAGGGTGATTCATGGTCTTAGGTCCCTGATTTGAAACCAGAGGGATTTTCTTTTGAATTTATAAACCGGGTGCTGGAAAAGCCAAACCCCGCAAAAAAACATGTGCCTTCTTCCTACGGGTTCATTTGGGGCCTAGTGGTTTTCTCAAGCAATTAGGCTGCCTCCTGTGAAGTTAACATTTCGAATAGAACATACAGAGAACCTACAAAAGAAACACAATTAATCATCAATAGGCAACAAAAAGTACCGTTCCACCTTATCTTTTAATTAAAAATGAGAGGAGGGAAAAAAAATAGAAAAGTTCATTTCTGCTTTCCAGCCAAAAGACTACAAAAACCACGCGCAATGTCTAAGTCAACTGAAGCCCTTGCATTGAATTTCATGTATCTGCGGTTCAGCGATACCCCATCAAGTAAATCATTCATGGCTATCCAAAATTTCTCTTAGAATTAAAATATGAAGTCCTTGATTTGCGAAAGGTGGGGTAGTTTCTATCCACTTGCCAATATTTCTCATAGTCAGTAGTTCTATACATGATTATTGGCTCCAAATTCCAAAAAGCGGCCTTAAGAATTCTCAATACTAATCACCTTTAAAAATAAAGTGGTACAACCCTTGTATTACAAAAGTTTAATCTTCTCCTAGAGTAGTTTCAATATTGCTTGAATAGTTTCTTAAAATGGTGATTTTTAAAGTTGGTGTTGTTTCTCAAGATCGATGTTGTCGTATTCATAATCTATACGTTGTCGTCTTTAAGTAGGACTAATATTCGTCGTGTTTAATTTAGACATCTCACTTCTCACCTTATAATGCCGCTAAAAAGAATATTCAGTAGCTTAAGCTCTTAAGGTTCTAAAAGATTGGTTTGTGTAGTTCAGCTGATTTACGAATACCTAGCTTGCTTTCTACAGAGATCAACTACTTTTCACCACTCAGTAAAATTTGCTCAAATAACGCGTCTTGCGGTGCAATTCAGAATACGGGGGAGACAAAAATACATTATTGAACAGTTGCAACAACCACTTGAGTTTATCCCTTCACGGGAACCCCAAAGAAATTTCTTCCTTTGCTACCAATCATATCCCTTCACAAGCCACTATAAAATCTTCGTCACAAATAACAAAGAGAATCATCCCAAGTTTCAAATCATAAGTAGCTTGTTTAGTCTTGTCATCAACAAATGTTTTCCAAAAGTACGACGGAGAAGAAAGAGCTACAACTTTCCTTAGGCTCCGGCTTTTCATGGGAAAACTACCAAATCGCTTCTCGCTTTTAGCAGCACCCAGACAAGCAGATGATAGCGATTTTGATGAAGAAGAAACGGAAGTTCCAACATTGGTACCGGACGATGTGAAGGAAGGGCATTTCACGGTCTTGGCAGTGAAGGGTGCTGAGAAAAAGAGGTTTGTTGTTAAGCTTGAATGCTTAACTAGCCCTGTATTTCTAAGGCTGTTTGAGCAGGCTGAGGAAGAATTCGGTTTCGAACAAACCGGAGCTCTTGTGATTCCTTGCAGACCTCAGGAATTTCAGAAGATTTTAGGAAGACAATGTGATATTAGTGTATTTTAGTGATACTAATTACTAAGCTAAGCAGCTTAACCAATGTTAATCTTTCATTCATTTATGTAATTAATGTTAATGTGTTGTTCTTTCTAATCAATATTTTTAGAGGTTATATGATTTATTATTTATTTTTTTGTTGCCCTAATTTTTTTTTTTTTGGCTGAAAAACGAAATCATAAATTTGTTGCCCTAATTTGTCTCACAGGACTTGCAATATATGAGATATCATAAAAACAAGCTTCCACAGTACTGCATTTTTACACGATTACACTGTTCCTTTTGCCGAAAGATCATTGGATTCTACACACACACACACACACATATATTTATATTAAAAACCGACATTATCTGTCAATGTCAGGGACTGAATTATAGAACTGCTTTCCGGAAAAAAAGAAAAAAAAAAAGATTATAAAACTGCATGACACATCTATATATTTACGTCAGTTGATCCGACTTGAGTAAAGCGGAGAATTGATGATATACAAAAATCATTTTCATTAGAATTTTTTAGACAATTGCTTAAGATAAATACTCAGTTTCATAAAATGGTAAATATAAAAATTGGCGAGTTTAAAACCGGAGAAGTGTTAATAGATCCTTGGGATTCTTTCGATTCATGACCAACTTCACCCAGAAATACAACATTTGGCTCCATTTTTATTCATCCTTTGCTCGCTTACAAAAGTTATGCAATTGTGTTCTCTCTACTGCCTTCTTAGAGTCGGAGTACCTTTTGCAGGTGAAGTTCTTTTGCAATCTCTCACCGCGAGGTAGCTCTGAGAAAGCGCGAAGCTGGTAGAGGAACATTGATATTGTGATAGTGACATTTTTCATTTGTTATAATTTTAAATAAATTGTCTAATTTCCATAATGGTTGATTTTGATGGAAGTAAAATTCCGAAAGGTGTAGAAAATTAAGAAGAGTCCTACTTTATCCTTATGTAATTCCTGTTACTTGTTGTAGCCTACCTTCCGAAAATTACATGTGAATCAGCTCCCTAATTGAGATTAATTATAATATTTCCTGTAAAACCCATCATGTAAATAATCCCTGACAGAGTTACTCAAACGTTCCGGGCTCGATATAAGGTGCCAATTATTAGGGTCCGATTAATCTGACAATTTTTAGATAATTATATTAATATACGTCGTCTTTTAAATTTATTTAGGAAGTATATCAATGCATTTTGGAAGTCGTCAAATATAAATAAGCTCATTTTAAATGTGTATCAAATTCATATAATGAATCAATCAATGGTCAATGAGTTTACATGTTTAGTTCAGCTAACTGATCCCAAATATATTTTCCAGATTTTTTAAATCATAAATTTTTTTTTTTTTTTTCAAATACCGTGCGAAAATAAAGAGTATACAGATTAGATAAAAGTACAACATCAATGACATGTTATTACAACCACCTGCAATTGTCTAATTCATTGGACCTACATAGAAATTTATTCACAGAAACATCGTAACTTTCAAATCATAAAATTATTTAGTCTTATCAACTATGTCTACCAAAAGGCTAATTTGCTACGGAAAAGAAAGAGCTACAGCCTACAGATATTTATTTTGGAATACTTTGTCGTTTTTCTATTTCTGTCGTTTGTTTTTTTCATGTGTTTATCCTTTTGTTGCCGTTTTTGCGTTCTGAATATTTTCTTATGTAGTTATCCTTTTGATACTGTTTTCACCATTCATGAATCATGCATGTGCTTTCTTTTGTAGTTTATCCTTGTGATGTTATTTCCAAGATTTCCTTTTGTGATCATATTTCAGATTTGCATCAGTTGTTTTGCTTATGTTGTTTTTCTTTATTTTTTATTTCGTTTTTCTTTATTAGTGTCGTTTGCTTATCTTTCGTTTGTTCGTTGATATTCTTGTCGTGATTTTATTTCAGTTCACGAGTAATCCTTGTGATGTCGTTTTTGGATTTTAATGTCGTTTAAGAAGACATTTTGAAATCGTATCTCAATAATTGCTTTCTTTTTCTCAGATTTTCAAATGACATACGGTGAACTTGATCTTGGAGCCATGAACAATTATCTCTCTTTTCAGTAGCTGTGGACGTCAAAGATTAAAGTACTTCTCTTAACAACCATATTGTCTTCTACAATTGAAATGTAAAATATAAATATAAAAGATTGTGATTACAGGCATAATCTTATAGTAATTAGTTCACTAACTCTATAAAAAACAAAAACTAAATATCATAAAATTAATATTCAAAAATTAAAATTATAATTAGTATCTGTAGAATTATATATATGTGTGTGTATGAGTGTGTAATAAGATTTCCTAAACTTGATATATGCATTTACAACTTCACAAAATGATGCCACTTAAACATTGTTCAGAAAATGGAAGGACTTCTTGCTTAGCATTCACTTTTGAAGTTATTTTACCTCACAATATTCATAATTTGGGCCCTACATATTCTCTCTGTAATGACCTGTGCCTCTTTTAGTATGATATTATCCGTTTTGGGTCTCATGCCTCACGTTTTGCTCTTGACTCACCCCCAAAAGGCTCATATCATTAGAAGATGTCTCTTTATTTATAATCATCACATATATATATCCCCAAGCGATGTGAGACTGTAAGTTACCCGTTCTCTTATAGGGACTGATGACTTCAAATCACCATTCTTTTAGACCAACTTCTCGTTGGCCAACTTTCCAGTTGATATAGGCTCTGATACATTTGTAATGACCGTATCTCCTTTGGTATGATATAGTCCATTTGGGCCTCGTGTCCTCACAGGTTTGCTCTTGGATTCACTCCAAAAGACCTATATCATTAGGAGGTGGTCTCTTTAATATGAATCATCAAGATATCCATCCCCAAGCGACGTGGGACTAAACAACTTACCTTTCTCCTTATAGGGACTGGTGACTGTTACAAGTCAAGAGCAAAATCATGAGGACACGAGACCCAAAATGGATAATATCATACTAAAGAGAGCATGAGTCATTACACTCTCAAGCAAATTAGACATTACCATTACTGCAGCTCAATTTATGCATCATTAAATCCTCTTCTTATTTATTATTAGTCTCTAAAGAACACTTTTTTTTGGGAAAATTTATGACGTGAGCTATACTCTAACCTTACCAGTAACAGGAAGTAGTTTTATATCGTAAGCTATAAATTAGATGTTAAAAAATTAATCTAATAATTAAAATAACGTTACCTAATAATAGAATAATGATATAGTTTTTATCATAAAATTTTCCCTTTTTTTTCACGTGACGACCAAAAACTTAATTGAGTTCAGATACCATGTGTATGCTTATAAATTAGAAGTACAAAAAAAAAAAAAAAAAACCAGCTGTGAATGACATGTTGTAACGACCACATGCAATTATCTCGGATTGGACGCAGAGAAATTTCATAAGATGAAACGTGGTAACTTTCAAATCATAAGCTTGTTTAGTTTTATCACCAATGTCTCTGTTCCAAAAAGTACTACGGAAAAGAAAAGGCTACACATGCTTTCTTCAAGATACTTCTCGTTTCTACTTCTGTTCGTTCATTCTTTGTTATGTCGTTTTTTTTTTTTTTTTTTTTGTCGTGTTGTATGTTCTGATTTTATACTCTAATGTCGTTTTTTCTAGCGTGCGAATGCTTTCTTTCGTCGTTTAATCCTTTTGCTGTTGTTTCCAAATTCCAAGGTTGTGTCATTTATGATCGTTTTCAGATTATTGATCGTCTATTTTACTTGTGTCGTCTATTTATTTTGTTGGCATTTGAAAAATTTTGTCCTTTTCTTTGTTTATGTCTTTTGTTTTGTGTTGTTGGTTATAAAGTTGTTGAATTTTCCCCCATCTATACGTTTGGTTTTTTTTTTTTTCCTCGTTTTCAATATTTCGTTGTCGTTCACGATATTGTTCTCAAATTTCAAATTTTGTCATTTTCCCACCCTAGGTTTAGGGAGGCAAAAAAAAAAAAAAAGTCGATTGGCTACATGTTGTCATTCTCTTGAGTTATTGCCATACTTCAAATTATGTCGTTTTCTCCATATATAGTGTCATATTTAACTTATGGTATTCTTCCCATCTTCTACTTTATTGTCAATTTTAAACCCTGTTTTTGGAAAAATGGAGCGAGTCCCATGATTTTGCTTCTAAAATTAAGCTGATTGGCAACATGCTGTCATTCTCTTCACTCTTGAGTATTCCGTACTACAAAATGATCACGTTTTCTTCATAGTGTTATATTTAACTTCTCCTACTGTTGTCTAGCTAGTAAATTCTGTGTCTAGATAGCGCCTAAGAACTAAACCAAGACAAAAGTACATCATTGAAGAGCAAGTTGCAACAACCACATCCAAATTATCTCTTCCTTGGACCCCCATAAAAATTCAACCCAAGAGATATTAATATTTGAGATGAAAAGCGGTCAATTGCTGACTTTAGGTCGAAACTGGTCATGTCATTTTCAAAACGAACATTTCTTCCGCGTGATCCATATCCCTCAATACAAGCCGCTATAAAATCTCCATCACAATTCACAAAGTAAAGCATCCTAAATTTCAAATCATAAGCAGCTCGTTCAATACTCTTATCATAAAAAATCATGTTAATCAAAAGTACTACGGGGAAGAAAGAGCTCCAACTTTTCTTAGGCTAAGGCTTTTGATGGGAAAACTGCAAAAGCGCTTCTCGCTTTTGGCCGCAGCCAAAGAACGTGATTTTGAAGAAGAGGTATTGGAAGTGCCAACCACAGTACCGGATGATGTGAAGGAAGGGCATTGTCACAGTGCTCGAGGTCAAGGGTTTGGAGAAAAGAGGTTTGTAGTTAAGCTTAAGTACTTAAATCGCCCTGCATTTCTGAGGCTACTTGAACAGGCTGAGGAAGAATACGGATTCGAACAAACCGGAGCTCTTGTGGTTTTTTGCGGACCTGAGGAATTACAGAAGATTTTAGGAAGGCATACTGGAGATAAGAGCCAAATTCTGAAGAGCAGACCACACAACTTCATGTAATCTTTGCTGTCGTATAGGGTATACAAGGCAATTAATAAACCACGATGTTAATCTTCATTCATTGTTGTAATTGAACTCATGTAAATGTTGTTCTTTCGTTCAATTGTGTAACTCAACCTATGGTAATTTAGTTAATTATGTGTTGTTCTTTAATCAATTTGTTCTTGTATAACTTCTCTACATAGGTAACTTGCTCACATTATCCAGTATTTCTCTTTACCTCACATTGGAAATATTATGTAAGAAAATATGGTTGTTAAATTACTAAAAATCACTGCAAAATTACACTATTACACTGTTCCTGGGTGTGCTACTAAGGAGGGGGTAGTAGATCCCTTAGGTGATGGAAATTTAAGAGATAAAGGGAGGGGTCATTTCTATTAGACTGTTTCTAATGTATTGGTCAATATCAATACTATATTTATTATAAAAATGTGTGAAAAATAATATATATTATCTTACTTTATATGCCAATGTAATGTTATTTATATTTTTTTATATTTTTTAAAATTTATAAAAGTGAATATTTAGTATTCAAATAAAATAATAATGACATAATGTAATAATTACATTCAAAAGTCAAGTCAATGACCATTAAAAATCAAATATTAAATTTGATATTGGTTATACATTATGATAAATTTTTCACAAAATTTAGCACATGATAAATTTAACATCAAAGATAGCACTCAATTGGAGCGTATTTTTTACATCCAAATGTCAAAATTTAACATTGATACAATCTTTTAACATTATATTGGATATATTCTAATAATATTTGGTATGAAATCCCTCTCATTATCTCTTCAAAATATGAGAGATTAAAATAAGCTATAATGAAATATTTGGAGTCCTTTTTTTAATCCATTTTTTCGATCTTTTCTCTTATATTAAACAAGTAAAAATGTCAAAATCCTTTTATTAATCTTTTTGTCCTTCTCTTCTTCCACATTTCTCTTTTACCAAACACTTTCGTAGCGGTGATTAATAATCTCTCCATCTATTGGCCTAAATTCAAAGGTCATTTTTAAGTTCAGATAGCATGTATGTGAAACTATAGAAGTGAGTCTAGATTGTTATTTTCATTTTATCATCACATTGACTGTCTTTTCATTGTATATCTGTCATATCATCCAACCATAATAATCTGATCACGTAAATTGAAAAAATAAAAAAAATATTGAAGTAATTAAACAAACTTTTAAATTTAATTGGGAGAATAGAATAGAAAAATAAAATAACAAATCTGAAATGCTATTGAAGAAAGTTAAGGTGAGACAAAAACACAACATTGAAGGACACTTTGTAACGACCAGACGCAATTATCTCTTAGTTGGACCCCACGGAGTTAATGTAAGCTTATATTTGATAACAAAATTTAATTCCAACTCAATTGTATTTTTTCATTTTAATTTTTATCTTTTTCTAAAAAATAATAAAATTTATAATTAATTTTTAAAAAGTCAACCAACTCAAATTTAAAAATTTATCTCATCTCAAACTTAATTCAAATACCAAACGTATCTAAGAGATACATGACAAGTGTCAAGTGATGAACTTGTTTATTTACCTACAAAACGTGATGAACTTGTTTAGTCTTGTGAAGAATGTGTACCAAAAAGTCAGTGGCAGGGAAGATAGAAAGCCACAAATTTGCACCCCCACGCCCAAAATATATATATATATATATACATATATTTTAGTATTATTCTTCCAAAGTTTTTTTTTTTAATTTTTCTTGACGGGAGATTCAAATTTGTACTGTATTTTAAAGTTAGATAAAAAATTATCACTATATTATATCTATAATCATAGTCTAAGATTTTTTTTTCCTTTTACTCTTTCATTTTCTTTTTGGTAAATTACGGTTTTAAAACATATTTACCGTGTTCTTGTTCAGATTTCATTGACTTTCTAGATTCAAATGATTTTTCCAAGGAACAAAATCTTCAAGAGATAAATTAACAACTTCCAATTGAATGCCGTTTCTTGGAATTTGTGTTGTTGTCAAGACATTGTCGTTTTATTGATATGTTTCCATTTTAAATTTGATGTCGTCTACAAAATTATGTCTTTCGCAATTTATTTGTTATTACAATCACAGATGTCGTTTTCTTATTACAATGTCGTTTTGAATGTATAATAAATCGTTCTTCAAGATTTTGTCGTTTTCTTAACCTATTGATGCGGTGTAAATATAATAAGATCCAACTTTTTTTTTTTTTTGGTTAAACAGCTTACGGAACAAAAATGTGATTATGGTACAAAAAAACTATATGTACTTGTTTAGTTAATTAGCTAAATCACCAAGCATCTTTTTTTTTTTTTTTTTCACCTCTAAGTAATACAAAAATCTAGCACCAAAGTAATAAGATCAACCTCGTTACCAATCATACCCCCTTCAAAATCCGCTATAAAATCTCCATTACAGGAATCTACCTTGTGGAGACAACTCCTCTTGTGGTGAGTAAAATAATTTTATAAATATCCCTTGGCACAGATCTACATATGAAGAATAAACTAATATAAAATCATAAAATATTTAATTAACTATTTACCGAATTCAACAACCCAAAAGGGAAGTTAGACAAAACTTAAGTATACACAAAGATGGCACATGCACGGAGTAGAAAACAATCATACTTCATTACTTATATATTCGTACATGTAATCATATACAGTATTGGACACTGCTACATATTTTTAATTTGCAAAATTTTCAATTTAATCACATGCTATATATGATAATCAAGAAGCCTTTCTCCACAAACCCAAAATAATATTTGCATAAAATTAACTCCTCATGCACACTTATATATATATATATATATACACACACATATATATAATAATGACAGTAGCTAACATGTGGTAGTTGTATGTAAGCGTAGTTTTGCGATAATTTCACATACGATTCACCAAAAGATATCGAATTCAAATCTCCCATCCTTTTTGAAAGAGGCCAAAAAAAAAAAAAAAAAAAAAAACAATACATGTAGTTTATAACATGTGAATTCAGCTATCACAACCATGACTAAGAGCAAAAACTTGAAATGACTACCATGAACCATGAACTTTCTGAAATTCCACAACTGTATATATATCAAAGACAGTGATAGATAAATAAATCTATGATTTAAAAGAGCTAACCTAACAAACTCGTGAAGAGAGAAACTTTCCTTGCTACCCTCTTTTTTTTTTTTTTTTTTTTTAAGAGTAAATTGATGCAACGGAAATGAACTAGATACCTTCATCTTCGTGAAAGTAGGAGAGGAAAGTTGACAATGAAGCTGCGAGAAGATCTATAGGTGCAAACAATACGTTTTCTTAAAAAAAAAAAAAAAAAAAAAAACGACACGAATATCAAATCTTTGATAGCTAATCATTAATGAGGTATGATATAGTAATTTTATTAATTATTATGCATATATATACACCTTTATCTGCACTCAATTGTCTAGCAACGATATAGAACTGAACTAACACGTACAAATTAAGAAATGAATACGTCCAATAACTTTTTGTGTGCACAAGAAATTACTACAAAATTCTGCAATTGATGTTAGCCTACAAATTACATCACAAAGATGATAAATTAATTCAAGAAAACAAATAATTCCTAACAATTGCATGTGTAACGCACACCTGCAAGTTATAGCAACTCAAGTTATTACACATGTATATTTAATTAGCACTATAATATATAGTTTATATTATTTATTTTTATTGCAAGAAGAAAACTAAGAAAAACAACAGCTTTTTTGAATTTAGAAGTGAAGAAATTTGAATTTGAAATTAAATATAAAATACAATTAAAATATATTTACAATTATTTTTGGAAATTAAGTCCCATTTAAAATAATGGTTAGAGTTTTAGCTTTATCTGTCAGAATTGAAATATAAATATATAGTTGATTAAAATATGAATTAGAAACTAACTATATCATATAAAATAATATTAAATTTAAAATATATTAAAAAATTTTGCATTATAAATTTTGCAATAATGATACAAGATATGGTCAGATGATTATTTTAGTCTGACAAAATGTACTATAAATTTGGCCAAGAGTAATCTCAAAAGTCAAAAAGGTTGGGTAGAGAGCACGTTCTCGCTCAGTGTAAATAGTACCGACCATATACCCAATTATGTAATAAACTCCAAACGGTATTAAGAATACATTCAATTAATTAACTTAAGATGACATGTGGATCAGTGGAGACAGTAATTTGGGACAATTGAATATCATTTGTAGATTTTATGATAAAAAAATTAATTCTGATCCAGTCCGTATTAAATTTTTATAATTAACTATCTTATCAGATGTAAACATAATGAAACTTTTTGTTCTTATTTATAGGACATGTGATGCCACGTAATTGATCTCGTGATTTCTTTTTGATCTTTCTCGATGATTAGAAAGATACATTTTTTTAGGTCCAGTTGGGAGCACGTGTATACTAATTTATTGAATTTTTTAATAAGTAATTGACTTAGATAATCTATGAATTATTTAAAAGATGATGATTTGGTCTTTCTTTTATTTTATTTTGTCCGAAATGACCATAAACTCTTAAAATGTTAGTCATTTTAGTACTTTACATCTAATTCCATTAATTACTAACAGAATGAGAGGGTATTTTTTAAAATTTACTAGTAATTAATTTTAAAAAAATTATCTCTCTCTCTCTCGCTCCTCGAATCAAAAGCACGGCCAAGATCAAAATCGGTGGCGGGGCAAGCTCTCTCCCTCCCTCTCTTTCTCTCTCCATTTTCTCAGATCCGTAATGGGGGCGGGGGGCTTTGGATTCGATTGTTGGGGGGGGGGGGGGGGGGTTGGGTTCTTGCTCGCAATAGAGGGAGCCGGTGGTGTTGGGTTTGGTCCTGGGATTGGGTCCGGTTTGGTTCCGTTGGGGGGCGGGTTTGGTTCGGTTAGGGGACCAAATCGGGGTTTGGTCCCATGAAGGGTGGCACTAGGTTTGGTCCGGGGTTTAGATATGGGTTTGTTTCAGTTGGGGGGGGCAGATCAGTTTGGTCCAGGGGGAGGAGAGAAGGCCCGGCCAGATGTATTGGGGTTTTTGGGATTAGGATAGGGGGGAGGAGGGAGGTTGTCATGGTTGTGGAGAAGAGCGCATGGGTTCAGTGGGGGGTTGCGAGAGGGAAGGGACAAGGGGGAGAGAGAAAAAAGAAGGATAAAGGGGGTATTTTGGTCTTTTTACTATTGAATTTGATTACTTCAGTAAGATTCATTAGAAATTTAATATAATTGGATGGAAAGGACTAAATTGATCAACATTTAGAAATTTAAAGAGAGAAAGGGGACATTTTGGTCTTTTTACTATAAATTAATCACTTCAGTAAGATTCCGTTAGAAATTTAATAGAATTAAATGAAAAGACTAAAATGGCCAATTTAGAGAGTTTAGGATTATCTGGTAAAAAAAAAAAAAAAAGACCAAACCGTTATATTTTAAAATATTCAGGAATTAATTTGATCAATTACTCGGTTTAATACATGAACGTAATTTTTTTTAAAATTTTTTAATTAAAAAAATAGTAAAGTAGAAGCGCACTTTTGAAAAGTAAGACTTTTAGAGAAAAGTTATTTCAATAAGGACAAATTAGAAGAAAAAGGAATTTCATTGAGATATGTTTAAAAATGTAAATTTTTGGGGTATTAAAGCAAAAGGATAAGAAAAAGTATTTAAGAAAAAAAAACAGAAAAAAAAGACAGAAATTACTTGACTAAAATTTTGAATAGTGAAAAAGAAAACTCTCATTTAAACAATTGTAATAGATGCATGGTCTGATTGAGAGTGATTTTGAAGATATAGTTTTGTTAATATTTGAATTGGAGTTTTGAAATGTGCATTATGTTTGGTTACAAAAAAAAAAATGTTTAGTATAAAAAAATAAAAAACTTAAAAATATTTTAAAAAAAAAAACCAATATGCTTATATTTTGTTTCTCTTAAAATTTTATAATATTTAAAAAATAAAAAAATCATCTAATTTGAATTGAAATAATAAAATTATGGACTTTTAAAGTTTAATTTTATTATAGATATTTGGAGAGGAGATATAAGTATTAAAAAATAGTTTTGAGTCATTTATCAACTGTGTCCTCAAACAGGCCCTCATAAATATTCATTAATGACTGAACTAACATGTACAAATTTGAAGAAAGAAACATGTCCAATAACCATATGTGTGCATATATAAGAAACTTCAGAATTCTGCAATTGATTTTGGCCTACAAATATTCCATCACATAGATGCGAAATTGATTCAAGAAAACAAATCAATCCAAACAATTGCATAACGCACTCCTAAAAGTCAAGCAACTCAAGTTATTAATCTTGCATTTTCTTCTAAGTGCTATACACAAACTTCACATGTATTTTTAATTTGTCACCATATTATTTTCTGTTATTTATTTTTACTAGGGGAAGAAAACTAAGAGAAACTACATTTTTATTTTTTGATGAATTTAACATTGAAAAAATTTGAGTCGGAAGTTCAATATAAAATTACTGCTAGTCAAATAGACACAAGATAAATCAGTTGATAATTTGAGTCCAACAAAATCAAGACGAAGATGCGATGAGTACAACACAGAAACGCGCTGCAGAGCTTGAAATCGGAATTGACCTACAAAGGTCAATTTTGAGATTATTAAATACCGTACTTAACTACTAATACTTGGCCGGCCATTAACGTTTATTGAAATTAGCTAACGTTTTTCATCTACGACATTAATTAAGCCGAAACTTCAAGAAACCAACACGATCTTGATGCCACCAATGGTGACATCATAGTTCTGCTTCGGCACCAAAGTCACGACAATGGAGTCATCGTCGTCGGCTCCGACCTCGTCCAACAGATCCGTTATCCCAAGCGTCAGCGCAAGCTTGTGCTGCGCATCATCCTCAACCTTATGCGGCACGTTCCCGAAGGTTCCGGCGAACTCGGCATTGTCGGGGCCAGGCGCGTCCTCGTCGTTCACGTACACATCGAATTTCACAGCCAATTGATGATCAAAACCTATGTCTTCAACAACCAACACCTCCTCCTCTTCTTCCTTCTCCTTTTGGCTCCTCGCCTTCTTCGGCCTCGCCACCACTACGGACACGGGCGAGTCGGTCAACTTTATCGGGAAATCAGTTAGCGCCACCCTCTTCCCGCTCGCCGCGCGGGCCGCGCCGATGCCCATGGCGACAGACTTGGCCTTGGCCTTGGTCTTACTAGACTTGGACTTGCTCTGCAGCCAGGGAAGGTCGACCCTTTCGTAGATATAGCCAAGCGCCTTGGAGTCTAGGCAGTCTCGGACCTTGACGCGGACGAGCCGAGCGTTCTCGTCGTAGAACAAGAACGCGGCGTCCAAAAAGTCGGGATCGCTGATGTCTTTCCTCTTCCCTCCTTCTATCGCCTTCCAGAGGTTCCACATCCGGTCGACGTTCGAATGGTGGCAGTAAAACAAAGGGTCTCGACCCGCCGAGTAGAAGTTCCCCAAGTCTTCACCATTAGGCTCTCTGTCCTTCTCCGCGCCGCTCCAGACGTGAATTGCGGTGTGCGGAACCCGCTCGACCGAGCCCGCCGATGTCCCGCTGGAGGTGCCAGCGCGATACTCGGAGCCGAAGAAAAGCAGTGGTATCTTTGCTCCAGAAACCATACTGTTGTACATGACGCTGAGATTCTCCTGCACTTGCTGCTCGTCAGGAGGAGTGACTTTATCCTGCGGAAAGTTGAGGTCGACGACGGCGGGAGGCTGGTGGGCGTTGCTTCTTTTTTCATCGTACAACGCCGATGACTTGTCGGTGAAGTAGGTCGGCATTCGCATGCCGTCGGGGTGGTCCCAGTTCCAGAAGGGCAAAGCGAAAGTCGGGTCTCCGATGAGCTTCCCCAAGATCCGCTCGTAGAAATAGAGGTACCAGCGGTGGAAGGGGAAGAAAAGCCAGCTGTTGTGGACTTGAAGGATGACTTTTGGGTCGAATCCAACTTGGTCGTACGCGCCGTTGCAGTAGGCACAGTGGACGTTGGCTTGTTGCATGAAACTGCGAGGGTCGTCGGAGGGGAGTTCTCGCATGAGCTGCACTGCCTTGTTGTACTTCTCAATGTACTTTTTGCTGATGGAGTGTGCGGCCGGCCTAACTCGCAGGGTCGGTACGCGAGGCGGCACGTAGTCGATGATGGTGCCGGAGAAGGGGGGGCAGCATTTGGTGTCGACGCCTGTTGGGAGACCTGTGGGTTTGTGGCAGGTTGAGAGGTCCGGCGGAAGCACCGGATTCGCAATGGCGGAGAACGGGTGGTCGGAGTGCAGCCCCGCCGCCGCGCCAAGCCCTCCCAGACCGAGCAGTACATTTCTCCTGTCGAGTTTCCCGCCCTGCTGGGGGGGTTGATCAGGACCCTCCGTGGCCATGCATGAGATTGATGATCTACGTGAAAGGGGTTTGATTTTAGGCTTTGCACCGCCGGACAAGGGAGTTTTGGAGATGTTGGTGGCTGTGAGAGGTTGTGTGAGGAGGAGAGAAGCCATCTTTGCTCTAGCTTGAGTTAACTTTGGATGCAAAAGTTACTTGATACAAGCCATCTTCTTATAGGGAAAAAAACATATGCAAAGTACTGTAATAGTACTGAACACTACTACTCTAATCTTTATTTTCCTGTACCAGATCATGATGATAAATTATCATTTTTTAATTAGAAGATATATAATTGATGTGAAAATATTTTATTAATAAGAGATTGAATTAAAAACCAACTAAAATGCGTGTCATTATCAATATTATTCGTCAGATTAGACGATATATAATTAATGGATGGGGAGATCTTTTTTTAACAAAAGATTGAATTAAAAATTGGAAAAAAAAAATGGCGTCCTTATCAATATTATTCATGCATATGTGGATCTTATAAAAGAAAAAAGTATCGGTAAAACCCATTAAAATCATGTGATAAAAAAACGATTTAATTAAAAAGTTAGGTCAATGTTTTGTCCTATTAGCATTTTTCTTTTTTTTTTTTTCTTTTTCTTTTTTAATCAAATGACAGTGTGTTTTTTAAAATTTTTTATTAAAAAAATTTCTCTTTACATGTGTTGAAAAATGATAAGTCAGCACTTGCTGTCTGAATGAAAATATGTCTTGTTGGTTTTTTACTTTCATTTTTTACTGAAAAAGAAATTTTGACAACCTAGTTGATATGACATCTCTTCACGTGTTCTGGTTTTTTTTGTTTTTTTTTCCCCCTTTGAAATTTGATTGTTGCAGCAGTACTAGGAATTTGTTACAGAAAAAAGAACCATGCTGTTAGTGGTAAAACTTAAAGTGAGAACCGTATGTTTGTTCAATTAGTAGGTACCATGTTTATGGTAATCCAATAGTGGGTTTGAATTATCTTTTTAAACAGTTTGATCTAGACAGTTTGATCTAGAGCTAAAAATAGTTTTATATATCATGTTGTAAATTTTTAACATGAATAATTATAAATCAAATTGTTAAAAAGTTACTTTAACAAAAAAAAAACCTATACAAAAAATTTAAAAATACAATTTCTAGTATAAAATTTACCTAAATATATATATACTAAGAGAGAGAGGACTTTTACCCGAAAAAAAAAAAAGGACAGAAAGGGATTCAAAGTATAATAAGTTTCTCTTAAGATCAATAACTCGAATGATTTCCCTCCTAAAAGAATATAAAACTTGGATAATTAGTTGCATTAGGACGCAAGCGTGTAATGGGACAAAAGGATATTATAACAAAAAGAATTGGGAGCAACCAATACATCATGTGGCATGTCATTAATTGTTGGTTCTACATTTTTTAATCATTCTCGTGCAAGTAGTTTAACATGTTCCAGCTAAAATGTGGTGTTTATTTTTATATTAAGGAACTAGTTTTATCAGTTGTCTATTTTAGTTATGATTTGATTATTTTAGTTAATTTGAGCGTAGTCATTTGGCTCCGTATGGAACCAACTTCACTATTCATGTGGCGTGATCTTATACAAACGATATTTAATTAGAGTTAAGATCTTAGCATATAAATAGAATAGGGTTTTTTATTGGATATCAACTTAATTCAAATGTGTTATAACTTTTCAATATCAAGTAATCCCTCTCTTTCATTTAAAAAAAAAAACACTTTATTTGAATGAAATATTTTATTTCATAGTCCTTTTTTTTTTTTTTTTAACTTCCTGAATATGTTGAATCGAGCAATTGAGAATCACATAGACGATGTTTCTTGACCTATTAATCATAGTATTAATTAAAATTAAAGAATCTCATTATATTCTACTTATACCAGTATGAATAATGACCAGGAGCTACTATATTTTCTTTTTCCTCTCTTTCCATCGTTTTTTCTGCTCCATCTTAGATGGGTTTCTGATGATTAATAGATCAATATAGAACACTAATCCCCTGATCTATGGTTAAGAATAAAAAGAAACACCAACCTCACATGATAAAGATAACAAATAAGGAATGGCAAATTATTATATATATTAATGGATAGAAAATAATAGATAAATCAAAGATTTACACGGATATATTGACTTTCAATATCTTTGGATAATATGTCATTTTGGTTGCTATCTCCGAAAAATAAATAAAATAAAGTTTGGACGACTGATTTTTTTTTTTTTTTCCTTCTTGAAAAAAGATTATCCCGATAACCTCAGAGGCCTCAAAAACCCTCATTGTATGAAATATGGAATTTTTTTCAAAGTGGATTGTCCATTATGTTGACCCCAGAATAAGCTCATGATTTTCTGCATGAAAGACGGGTGGGCTTATCACACCCCCTAATTAATTCTTAATGGTAGACCATTGACTATATGTACATACCAATGCTCTCCATGCATGTGGATCTCGAGGGACAAAAAAAATAAAAAAAAAATAAAAAAGTTGTTGTGCCAAAAGCACTCATAAAAAGAAATCGAATCTTTGATTTGGTGGAAAGGACTTAAACAAAAAAATTTAAAATAAGAAGTGCATTAACACTTTCAGTACCTTTACAAAAGAAGTTTGTGGCCTAAGGAGTAATTAACTGAAAGTGTATAAATATCAAATGACTGATTAAAGCACTAAAAAAATGTTTTATAAACCTAACACCTGTGCTAAAAAACTTTCTTTAAACCTAATACTATTTTAAAATTGTTTTCTTCGATACCATATCACTTCACCTTAAAATTTCAACAAAACCAGCCATGTGGTCCCATTTTCGTTTGGATGCCCATTACTAATCCCCAAAATTGTAAAGTTCTCAGACTCCTAATTCGTTGAGCGCAATAACAAAATTTTCAAATTCTTCACCTCCCACCAACCACTCCCCCCCCCCCCCCCCCGCCCCGTTTTTAATATGGCAACTTGCTTTTTATCAGAATCCAATGCTAATTAATTCACGTGTTTACTGTTTTACCTATATGTATCGCTCTGTTCCGCCAGCTCAGTATTTATATAATATATATATAAATAATAACAATGTTTCTTTCAGTCTTATAATTATATATTTATTTATTTTTGTTTGCATAGTGTTATAATAATATTACTCTATGTATTGGTTTTCCTGTAGGAGCCTAATTAGAATTGTCGGTGCAGATGCGGAGGAATTATAAAATAGCCGCCCGACAGGGGGTCAGGTAGGCGTGTAGGCATTAATCTTATAAAAAAAAAAAAAAAAAATGAAGAAGAAAACGAAAAGAAAGATAGTCTCTATCTATAGAAAAAACGATCGTATATTTCTCTCCTACAATTGCACCGAAAGTGTGAGAGGTTATTACTGTCAATTGGCAAGGACTGAATAATAAATCTGATGTACCACACATTTGCGATTTATTAATTTTACTTCTTCTTTTTTTTTTTTTTTTTTTACTGTTTTTTTCTTTTTTCCAGCAACAAAGTAAATTATGTGTTCAGAGAGCACGCAGAGCTATAGAAAATACAGGTACAACATTAAATAATGACACTTTATAACGAACTTGTCTAGTAAATAATAATCGATTTTAGATCATAGATTGGATTAGAATTATCTTTTTTCTATTATTTTCTTGTGGTTTCCTCTGGTCATGTCGTTTGTTCTCTTTTATGATTTGTCCTTGTGATGTCGTTTCCAGGGATTGAAGTTCATGCCGTTTGGTGATCCTTTTGTCACTTTCACAGTTCGCGTCATTTCATGATCTTTTTCAGAATGTTCCGAGTCTGTTTCTCTATACATCATTTATCGGTAGTTTATTGTCGTTTCCTTTATTTATGTAGTTCTTTTGTTGTCGTTTATTCTTTCGTGGCTGTTTCCATATCTTTTGTCATTTACCTTGTTCAATGTTTTACCTTGTCGTTTTCAATATTTTGTTGTCGTTCATCATTTTGATGTCGTTTACATTGCTGTTTGTCGTTTATGTTTCTTGTCGTTTTTTTGTTAATGCAGCTTGTAATAATGATAATAACAATAAGAATAATAATAAATTAATAAATAAATAGGTGAAATTTTCTGATGTTATTTCCCAAGTGATTTGCCCTTATTGTCGTTTTCTCTTCATGCCAGTAATATTTCTCAGTGTGTGTGTGTGTGTTTTTTTTTAATGTGAAAATTAGTGGTGTCTCTGACTCTTTTATACTATTTTAAATATCCACTCAAATCCCTATTTATTTATTTGTTTATTTGAATACTCTAAACCTGAGCTTGCAGGATAAATCTAACAGTTCCCCGAATTCATTCCTTGGAAGATTTCTTGTTCGCTAAGGTCAAAAGGATAACAAGCAAAACATCAATTAACAAAATTCATCTTCTTGCAAGCAAAAGATATCTAAGGTTCAAAAGGAATATCAATGACGATCATACTTGTTTGATAAGAAATTTGGCTTAACTGAATCAGCACAATATTATCATCATTTTGTTGATGATCATGCTTTCGATTGTGTCGCGTAATGATACTAGAATCGGCCTCATTGGATAATAGAGGGTTTTCCGAATACTCAATTTTTATTGATTGAGGACTCAATTATTGACTGTATAAATGCACTAGCTATAGTATAAAAAATAATAAAAATATAATAAAAAAAAAAACTATCAAGGGATTTATTAGAAGTTGTCCTAGCTAGTTCAAGGCTCAAGCTATACGCTATTTATAGGAAAAAAGATTACTTCAGTGGAGACGTCACTCGTACTCCTAAGGATAACTGCGGTCCATACAAAGAATGATCTAATGAAACCCTACCGGACGTTAGTGAGCTTCTGATGAGAAGCCAAAATCACTATTTTATAAACATAAAAACATAAACTTTCTTCATGGTTGATATGTTGTCTCCTCAAAAGTAGTTTTCATGTCTAATTATCATCTAGACATCGTAAAACACAAGTTTGATAAGATCCAATCCTCCTAAAATAAATTAAAACATTGAAAAACAAAAAGATCAGAATTATCAGTGTCCATAATTACCCAAAAGGCAGATTCCCCAATATCTTTACAAATGTTAATCATAATTGCTGATCAGGTCAGTGAAAAGTTTCATACCGTATGTTTTTTTTGGCTCTAAATCTTACCTCTCAATCTTTCGTTCCATTAAAAAGCTTATTCTCTCTCTCTCTCTCTCTCTCTCTCTCTCTCTCTCTCTCTCTTTTGTTTTTTTGTTTTTTAAAGCCAAGCAAGTACTACACTATATGGTCAGATAGCATGGGACACTAGCATTATTAAAATAACAACCAAAATGAATGAAACACTGTAACAACCACCAGCTATGTATGATCTGATCTCTTCATTTTACCCCCGCTCCCAGGGAAAAGTACTTAAGAGAAACATTTAAGTGTCAAGTGATAAACTTGTTTAGTCTTGTCAGCGTGTACCAAAGTGTACTGCGGAGAAGGCAGAGCCACATGCTTCCTGCGAAAATCTGAGAAATTAAGCTTTTCAAAGTTCATGTTGTTTGTGACGAAGTCGTGATTTTTTATCTGGATCGGGACTAATAACTACAATACAAATTCAAGACGTCTATTATTTTTCATAATATTCATCAACGAAATGGATTGATAAACTAATAAATATACGTTATTTTATTTATGTATGTGAAAAAAGCCCTAACTATAAATATAAAAAGAAAATAAAAGAATATGCACAGACGGGGAGGTCTATTGTAAATATCCTAAAGTTTATGATTGAACTACATATCTCATTAGCCTACTATTTAAGATTTTTAGAGTAATATAGACATTGGATGTATAACTACTGAGCTTTAAGCTTATTACTTGTTGGAATTTTGTGAACTTTGAGGAATATATGATTATATATATGTATAAATATTAGAAAAGAAAAAGAAAAAAAATTGAGGGGCCTCAGCCCCTGGCCCTTACTCCCTTCGTCCATGGTTGCTTCGTGATCCTAATTTTAGTCGTCTTTCAATGTTCATTTCGTTTTTCTCTCTTTTTCAGATTGTTATTGTACCTATTTCTCTTATTATTGTCGTTTTCTAACATATATTATTATTTCCTTCAGTTATTTGCTTTATTTTTCTTTGTCGTTTATTCTTTCGGCTTGTTTCACCAAAGATCTTGAAGATAATTCATTTATCTAATTTAGCTCATGGCACGATCAATTTTAAAGGTTTGAATTGACCGCCCTTCACTAAAAAAACAAAAACAAAAACTGTCTATTTTCATATATATTCAAAGACAAATACGACAATGGCACTTAAAGATTTTAAGAGATAAAAAGGATTTTAAAAAATCTAAATAGTAAAACATCGTATGTGAAATAAAACCAGACGGCCTAGACTCAAACTAAATTTAGATTCATTTATATATTTTTGAAACACTTTCACTTTCGAACATAAAGAATAGACACCTTTCTTTTTTAGATCAATGATTTTATCTCTTCATATATTACAGAGTTTCTCTAATTTTTTTCAAAATCTTGAAACGAAAATTCTTCATTTCTTTTATTCATAATTCTTTTCCTTACTACCAAACAAAACCTTTAATTTTCTCAAACGCGCTCAATCACTGATCACACCCATATTTGTTTGACAAAGTGTCACATATGTATGATCGATATAGCTGTATGTGGACAAGATTATTAAGAGACTATTTCCCTATGTTTGAACTGACAGTTTAGAACTATGCTCTATCCATATGGTAACTTTTTATTATTTAATACTAAAAAGAATAATAACACACAAATAAAGTTAAAGGCACCAATCTCCTTAGCTTTTTTTTTTTTTTTTTTTAAACCTTCAACCTCGAGGTTTATATATAAAGCATGCTTTCCAAAGGGCTATAGCAGCCCCACCAATAATTTTTTGCTTTTCTTCAATTAAAAAAAAAACAATAAATGTTTGCTTTTCATGATCAGTTATTCTTCTCCCATTTTCTTTGTCCGACGGACTTTCTAATTTGGCAAAAAAAATTAATGCGGCCAGCCAACTAACATGAGATTGATATATATGTATAAAAAATTCAGATCAAATATTTTAGATGAAATGGACATGAACTTTGAGTATCCAAGGAAAGACAACTCTCATTTTAATAAATTAATAAATGTACTGTTTTCAGCCAAGAAATTTAATATATATGTACTGGCATCTCTCTTTTTTTGGGAAAATATGTAGTAGCATATATATTTCTGTCCATAACGCAAATAAATTTTCTAGTTTGATTCGAACACGTCTAGTATGATTCCTTTTTTTTTTTTTTTTTTGCTCGTTTAGTTTGATTCCTACTTAGTAAACGAAAAAACTTACCTAAATTTTCTGAAAATTCATGAAAATATATAACATATTTACAGAGAAGGAAAAACTTGTTGTAGGAACAATTATTTTTTTTACCGGATGCATTATTGTTTTTTTTATTGGATTACTAAAACATTAATATTGATGGGATAGAAATGATTCTTTTTTTTTCTTTTTCTTTTTTGACAATGATAGAAATGATTTGAAGTGGTAAAAGTTGCACCGATTTTTTTCTCACAATAACTAGAGGAAAGAAAGTGAAACTCATATTTGCTAGCAATAACATATATATGGTATAATTTGTTTCTAAAAACGACACCTCAAAAGTTTGTTCTTGTTTTAGCGAAAGAACGACGATCATTATACATTGCTAAAGCAACGACGATTGTTACACTTTGTTTTCTTTTTTTTTTTTTTTTAAATAAATGATATGAGAGAATAATTGTTATCTGAATGTATTAGAATATCCTGATTAGTTTTGGCACTTTTAGCAGACTTTTTAGCAGATTTCTTCCGTAGACAAAATTCTCCAATATTATTTGAATTTAAAAAAAAAAAAAGACAAATTACAAACAAGCAAATATCAACCACGATTATATATATATATATATATATATATATTTTGAATTTAGGTCGATACCCTCTAGCTAACTCGTCTTCTATATATGTTAAATTATTAACTCAAAAGATATCTTGTAGCTTCTAAAAATTAGAAATATTATTAAGTAGGAAATATTCTCGTATTTTTAACCATATATCTATTGCATAGAAAAGGTAAAATCAGCTCTTCACGTATATTTCTTTTTTTTTTTTTTTTTTTTTGGGAATGTTTTTTGGGGGGGTTGAATTTGGCGCACACACGGCAACCTTGACATGTTATTTCCCTAACAATCCTAATATATCTTTAAGAACATCTTGACCTTCGTTCTCATTGTGTGTTCCATCAAAATGTAGAACAGCAAGGATTTCTGTACCTTACAGAGAGCAATGTAACGCTGAAGTTGCCTTTAATTAAGAGCCCAGATGTTTTCTCAACGTTTCAGATTATCAGGAACAAAAAAGAGCTAGTCAAAGTCATCTGACTCTAACCAGATAATATTTACTGACGTTACTTTTAAGTAGTAGTGGCGGTAATCAACTAACTTACTGATGCCATTTACGCGTTAATAAGGCAAAACTTCCCTCCCTAGATTTCCCATTGAAAGGAAACTAAAAAGTGATAGCAAAAACTACTTTGTTATTGTTACTATTATCGTTATGTTATGTTATGTTATGCTATTTTACTAAATAGCAATATAGCTACTCTATGACTATTATTACTACTAGCAGTAGTACTGCTACTTTTACTAAATAGCAATACAGCTACTCCTATTGCTATTACTATTACTACTACTAGCAGTAGTACTGCTACTTCTATTGTGTAACTACTACCGCTACCGCTACTAAGAACTACTACTAATTCTACTAATGTCATATAAACAATCAAGTAACAGAAAAAAGAAATTAACAAAAGTAATTAGATAAAGACTAATGATTACTTACCGATAAGAAAAATTTGGCCATCTAGCTCCAGAGATGAACCTATATAGGACTGCTTAATTTGGAGAAGGAAGTGTCTTTCTATTCCATCCAGGCCTCCAAAAAGGACTGAGCTCTCTTTCTATGCCATATTATTGGTAGGATTTTCCGGCTCTTTCTAATTAATCAAACCATTTTTTATATTTTTATTTCTATTTTCTGGATAATAATTTGCGATATATGCCAATTAGTTAGAAACGGCATGTCGTTTTTTTAAGAGTTTTGTCGTATTTCAGTTTGTTTTTCAAATGCCAAGTAATTAGTTCAACAGTTATCTCTCCCAAAAAAAAAAAAAAAAAAAAGTCTTCAACAACCGTTCAACCTATAACGTCGTCGCATTTTCAAAAAATGTGGTCATTTTTACTGCTATTATGTTAATTTATCTATTTTTTCCTTTAAAAGTAGGAATGTTAAAAAAATAACATCAAAAGGTATTAAATATATATTATCTACTAATAATAGGGTTCTGATGCCCATGAACTTGTTACTCTTTCGTAACTTACCCCCAAACTTTTAAATTTTAACAATTTATTCTCTAAATTTACTAAATAGTTATAATTTACCCTTTTTAATTAATTTTATACTAAACAAAATATTCAAAATTGGATGATCTGTATTAGGATTTGTGAGGGGAAGGGGGGAAGGGGGAGCTCGTGGGGGAGGACGGAAGACCTGAGTCAGGGGTGGGGGGGGGACCTAGGTCTGATTGCAGTGGGGGACCTGGTTCAGGGTAGGGCAAAGGGGGTGGGGCCTAGTCGGATCGCGGTGGGGGTCTTGGGTAGCAAGGGGCTGGTTCATCATGGGGGACGGGGGAGGGGGGGGGGGGGGGTCTAGGTTGCACTATAGGGGTTAGGGATAGGGGTCCGTCACTGAGGGGCTTGCCGGTGGCAGGTTACAGGGCTGGATTTTATTTTTTTTAATTTTTTAATTTTTAATTTTTTAGTATATAATACTATGAGATAAGATACATCATAATTATCATACGCAAATAACATTTCAATCATTCGATTACATCAGAACGGTTTAAAATGAGTTTTATCGATAAGATATATAAATGAGATTCTATTAGAGACTTTCCCTAAATTACCGATCAAACAAATGTTAATAATAGCATAAACGACAACAAAAAACAAACAAAGCTCATCAAAGGAACAATATGAAGAAAAGCACCACTAAAACAAAGTAATTATAGAAACGACAGTGACAATAGCTAACCATTAATCGCGACAAATTATAAAAGCGACAATAATGAGAAATGCGAAAGAACCACTAAACGACATCAATGCTAAAACCGACAACGAACTATGATAACGACGTTAAGTTACGTACCCAACAAACTACATTAATAACATAAACGATAGTAAGCATATTTTCAGCATAACCAACCGGGTGGGATTGGGAGTGTGGTAATATGATACAATTTTTTTTTTTTTTTTTTTGAAAATTCATGAAATGTGTTTAAAACACCATTAGAAACTGAAACACACACGTAGTAGTAGCTAATTTCAATAAATTAAAAAAAAGTGATGGGCATGAAAAAATTTATCTTGAGAATGCTCATGTGACAAATTAAACTATTTTTGTGAACACAAGCGCATAAAGTCAAGTAGCAAGTTCAATAAAATAACCAACAAATAGACTTGAATTAAGAGATTGATCTCCCTTCAATACTATAAAATGCAAGCAAGCTTAAGCATTCAAGAGTGTTAACTAGTACGGAAGCACAGCTAGACTGACTTTGACCAAATAACATTTATCGAGACACTAGTGTTTATTAACCAATTTACAGATACCATTTAGGTGTATGTAAGTTTTGGCATCATTTAACATAACAATTCTTGTAGCCGAAAATTCCAACCTTTTTGTTGGTTTTAATACTAACCTTAAAATGTTACTTCTCAGACAATCCAAATATATCTTTAAGAACATCTAGACCTTCGTTCTCGTTGTGTGCTGCATCGAAATATGAAGCTGCCTTGTCAAAGGCACGGACTGACAGCCCACATGTTTTCCCAACGCTTCAGATTCTTGGGAACAAAAATAGCTAGTCAAAATCCTCCAACTTTAATCAGATAATATTTACTGACGTTATCTTTACCTGATAGTATCGTTAATCAACTAACTTACAAACGCCATTTAGGTGTCGGTCAGGCAGAACTTTTCTCACTAGATTTTTCGTTAAAAGGGAGACCAAAAATGAGAAAGCAAAAACTACTCTGTTATTGCAATTGCTACTGCTACGCTATTTTTACTAACTACCACTACAACCGATCCTAATGCTACGACTATTCCTATACTCCTACTGCTACTGCTGCTGCCCTGCTAATGCACGTAAACAATAAGTGAAAAAAAAAAAATAAAAAACGTAATTAGATAAAGGCTAACGAGTACTTACTGATATAAAAATTTAACCATCTAGCTCTAGAGATGATCATAGGACTGACTTGGAGAAGGAAGTGACTTTGTATCCCATCAAGACCTCCAAAAATGACTTAGCTGTTAAAGAGTCCGCTGAAATTAAAAAAAAAAAAAAAAAAAAAAAAAAAGAGGATAAAATTATGCAAATTTAAGCTATTAAAGAAGCAAAAATTTAATGGAATAAAATATGTTTGTCTTGCGGGAGTTTACGGCAGTAAAATTATCTTAACTTTAGCGATTTGACAGTATGTAGCACTTCACGCAGAAGAAGCTGAAAGTGAATAGGTCACAGACAGAGTGAATAAGTTTGGCGTTCGAAAAGATGCAGTGCCATGTGGGGAACGAGTTACATACCACTGAAACCCAAATACCGAAAATTTCCCCCCACACCTTTTTTTTTTTTCTAAAAACCCAAAAAGAAATACCCAGAATAGGCCTGGGAATTTGGGTTGGGCCAAATGGGCCGGCCCACGGTCCATAATTTAGGCCCGACTGGTTGTCCGGCCCGGCCCGGCCCGCATTCTATGAGCCCGATAAAGCCCGACCCTATAGTAAGAGCCGGGCTAGGCTTTCCTTTTAGGCCCGGCCCGGCCCGGCCCTGCCTAGTCCGAATATTTAAGCCTGATGGGTCGGCCCGACTCGTCCGTTATTTAAAAAAATAAAAAAAGTAATTAAAAAATTTATATATATAAAATAAAATAAAAATTAAAAAATAAAAATTTATAAATATTATTTTTATTAAAAAATAATTTTTCTTATATATATATAATAATTAATAATATAAAAGAAAATAAAAAATTGAATCAGCATTCAGCACAGATGGAAGGATAATTAAAGATCGGAGGACCTCATTAATATCTGAGATGGTCGAGGTGCTTACATGCCTAAAAGATTGGGAACATACAGATAAAATAATACAATATACAGTAGAAGATCAAGAGATACTCCAACACTTTAACGAAATGACCATCATCGATGACGATGACATTGACAATGATTTTAACAAAATATAAAATTTTTTATTTTTTATCTAAGATAAATTATTAAATTATAAAAAATATACAAATTTATTCAAAAATTATAAATAAAAAATAAACTTAAATAAAAATTAAAAAAATTGGACTAGGCCCGACCCGGCCTGCTCTAGGCCCGCTCTAAGCCTGCGGGCCAGGTTGGGCTTATATTTCAAAATTTTGGGCCGGGCCGAATTTTGAAATAGCCCATCGGGCTCGGACCGGGCTGGGCCGGGTGGCCCGAATTCCCAGCACTAACCCAGAATGCTCTATATGAAAATAGTAAGAAACGACATGTCGTTTTTTAGGGTTATTGTCGTATTTAAGCTTGTTTTTAAGTGCCAAGTAATTTCTTAATATATATATATATATATATATATCTTCAACAACTGAACCTATAACTTTGTCACTTTTTCAAAATTAGTCGTTTTTAAGCTATTTTGTTAATTTATTTGTTTATTCCTTTAAAAGTAGGAATGTTATATCAAAATACATTTATTAAAAACCATCAAAAAGTTACTTTCTTATTTTCGTTTACATTTAAAACTATATAATTTAAATATGTTTTGAGAATATACTAAAATGTAATTATTCTTTTTCTTATACACAAATCAATATCTCTAAAAATATAATCAATTGCAATTTTGAAAATAATCGTAGGATCATTCTTAAGACATTCTCATTTCTATTTTCATATGAAAAATGAAATCACTTATTAAAAAAAAAAAATTACAATCCCAAAACGCCACCAACGAAACCCCTTCTTGCTCGGCTTTCCAAGAGCCTTGTTTTCTTACCCTCTTGTCGTTTTCTCTTGTCATGTCATTTTTTTTGTCGTTTTCTAAGTTCATCTCGTATGGGGATCTTTTTGTTTCATGTCGTTTTATGATCTTTTTCAAATTGTTCCCTTCTGTTTCATCTATGATTATGTTGTCGTTTTAAATATTATGGACATTTCTAGTGCTTATATATATAGTAGTTTCCAATTCCAGATTGTTACCCCTTTAATGCACTCTTTTCTTCTCCTTTAATGCAGTATTTTCTTCTCCTTCGTCGTTAGACCATGTTATTGTCGTTTATGTTTATCATATTTTGTTCATAATTTCTTCTCCTTCGTCGTTTTTGTTTATCATTTTGTTGTCCTTTTCCAATAGTACCGACATTTCCCGAGCTCATCATTTTATTTCCTGTTGCTGCTTATTCTTTTCTACCACTTTACTGATTGTTACCCATTTTATTGTACTCTTTTCTTCTCCTTTGTCGCTTAATCATTTTATTGTCGTTTACCATTCGATGCCTTTTCCCCTAACATTGTCGTTTTTCCTTGGCGTGTATCCTTTTGTTGTCGTGTTCGTGCTCACGCTGCTTGTTACATTCCCCCCGCCCCCTCAATTTTTCTTGCTGATGTCTTCCATACTGTCGTCGGTTTTTCTGTTCACTCTCTCACTCACACACACACTCCTCTCTTGCTCTTATTATTATTCTTCTCTGTCTCTCTCTCAATTTTTCTTGTCATGTCGTTTCCCAAATTGTTCGATTGTCGTTTCCCTGCCAGTAAAACTTCTCCGTGTACTCTCTCTCTCTCTCTAGACAGTTCCTCGTTCCATGATTCCAAAGACTTCTGACGACATTTATTTGCTCTGCTCTTCCTTTTCTTCTTCTTCCTCTTCTTTATGTTCGCTTACAAACCCAAACCCCAACCCCAACCCGAACACAAACCCAAACATATGCCCAAACCTCTTCTCTATCTTCCTCAGCACCTGTCTTCTCTCGACCAAATCAAGCAAACCCACGCCCGAATCATTGTCCTCGGCCTGAACCGCCATGGCAAACTCCTCGCCCACATCCTCGCCTCTCTCGCTCTCTCCCACTCCCCGCCGCCACTTCCCTATTCCCTCGCCGTTTTCCGCTCCTACGACTTCCCTTCCGTCTTCGCCACCAACAACCTGATCCGCTGCTTCGCCAGGAGTGACTCTCCTCGCCAATCCCTCGCTCTTTACTCGTCTTTGCTCCTCCGTAAGTTCGCCGCGAAACCCAATAACCACACTTTCACCTTCGTTTTGCAGGCCTGTGCCAAGGCCCTGGCCGGGTCGGAAGGAGCTCAGGTTCATGCCCATGTTGTGAAACTTGGTTTTGGTGGCGATGTGTTCATTAGAAACGCTTTGATTAGCTTTTATTATGGTTGTTTTGGACTAGAATGTTCGAGACGAGTGTTTGACGAGGATGTCCGTGTCAGGGATTTGGTTACTTGGAATACTATGTTGGCGTGTTTTGTGAGAGATGGGCAGATTGGTGTTGCGGAGAAGATGTTCGACGAAATGCCTGAGAGAGATGTTGTCTCGTGGAGTACGATGTTGACGGGTTATGTTCAGAACGGGTGCTTAGAAGAAGCGTTGGAGTGCTTTCGGGGTGTGAGAGAGACGGGAATGAGGCTGAATGAGGCCATATTGGTGTCTGTTCTCTCGGCATCGGCGCAATTGGGCTTGCTTGAACATGGGAAGTTGGTTCATTCGCTTGTGGATTCGATGAATTTTCCGATTACTGCTTCACTTGGAACGTCATTGATTGACATGTATGCAAAATGTGGATGCATTGAGCAGTCTAAAGTGTTGTTTGACAATATGCCCCGGAAAGATATTTGGGCGTGGAATGTTATGATCAGCGGTTTGGCCATGCATGGACTTGCTAAAGAAGCGCTCAAGCTCTTTGAAAAGTTTATTGACAAAGGGTTCTCCCCCGCAAATGTGACTTTTGTTGGGGTTTTGAATGCCTGTAGCAGAGCAGGTTTGGTAAGAGAGGGAAGGCACTATTTTAAGTTAATGACGGAGAATTACGGGATTGAGGCAGAGATGGAGCACTATGGATGTATGGTTGATCTCTTGAGTCGTGCTGGCTTTGTTGATGAAGCTGTTGAGTTGATTGAAAACATGAAAATTTCGCCAGACCCTGTTTTATGGGCAACTTTGCTTGGTGCCTGCAAGATTCATGGACATATAGAATTGGGTGAAAAGATTGGTAATAAGTTGATACAATTGGATCCAAACCATGGTGGGCATTATGTGCAATTATCCAGTGTATATGCCAAGGCAAGGAAATGGGAAGAAGTGATTAGAGTTCGGAGATTAATGTCTGAGAGAAACACCAATAAAGCTATTGGTTGGAGCTTGATAGAAGCACAGGGGAAAGTTCACAAGTTTGTTGCCGGTGATAAAGGCCATGAACGTGTTGCAGAAATATACAAAATGCTTGAACTAATTGGAACTCTAGTAGCGAAAACTGGCTACTCGCCGAACATTTCATCCGTTTTGCATGACATAGGGGAAGAAGAAAAAGAGACCGTGATAAGAGAACATAGTGAGAGGCTGGCAATCGCATTTGGATTGTTGGTAACTGGAGTTGGGGATTGCATTCGAGTTGTGAAGAATTTAAGAGTTTGCGAGGATTGTCATGAGGTGACGAAGATCATCTCAAAGGTGTTTGAGAGAGAGATTATAGTGAGGGATGGGAGCAGATTTCATCATTTTGAAGAGGGTAAATGTTCGTGCCGCGATTTTTGGTAGGCCATCAGGCTCAAGTAAGATGTGAACTTGAAACTATCAATGTGTTGAGACACAGCAGGGACATGATATTTCTAGCAATAAAGAGAGACGGATGCAGGCAGAGACGGAGACGGAGAGAGACATTAAATTAACAAATTCAACTCCTTGTATTATAAAAATTTCAAGAATAAGATTGCCTGAATAGAAACTAATGAAAGATAATATCAACTTGAAGGTTAACAGAGAATTTGAAAAGCTCAGAATGGGGAAAGAAAGAAAATTCTTACAGTCCTTATTTGGGCAATTCGAAAACATAATTGAAAGAATAGTTCATATCTGGAAAATCTTCCTTCCCAATTATCTACTGAAGTGATTTAAAAAATGTTCCTCGGACCCAAAGGGACGGAAAAAGAAAAGCCGGAAAAAATTTGATTACTTGATGTCTCCCCAGTCATCCTTAAACAATGAAGAGAGAATAAATCCAAAGTTTGACCTGCATAGCACGAAAGAAGTGGCTTCTTGTGTAAGAAAGAATACATAATTTCGATGAATGCAGATTATGATGCAAATAATTAGCAAACCTCTAGCTTAATCTTCTATTACTTGATTTTCCACATTAATCTTCTATTACTTGATTTTCCACATTAAAGACGAACGTGAAGTTTCAACTGCGTAGTTTAGATGAGTTGATCCCTTCCGAGATAAGCAATGAGCCGATTGTTTAGACCTTAACAAAGACAGCAGCTCTTAATGCCGTGACTGTTTTCTCTTCAGTACTTGGATGTAAGCATTCAGTCCAAGCCACTCAACTTCGCCGTCTTCCAAATGTAGAATCGGATGGAGGTCATAACCAAGACTTGCATAACGCATCCTTTTCTTTACCAGGAAATGCATGTACCTAGAAATGATAAATGGAACTCAAATGACATAAAAAAAATGATAAAACCATGACTTTCTAATAAGAAGTTTACCTACTAGTAGTAGGCTCAACTTGTTTCAGTTTCGATGATTGACTTACTGAGAATCGAAAACAAGAGCAACATGCATACCTGAAGGTTCTTTCAATAATGCTTGAGTACGATCTAGTTCGAAATTTGCAGATGTATGATAAGTCGCAGACGTGTAACAATAGAACTTCATCGCACACAGAAAAAAAGTTTGGAATATGTTTAATCTGACAACACCTGCCGAATTGATATTGGAATCGTAGAATATGGGATGACATTTTGGTCTCAAATAGCCGCACAACTTCGCTTGTAAATGGTGAGCAGGTTTTCCTTGCCAGCAGACGGTAACACTCGAACACAAGTGGTCATTCAAATACCTGAGAATGTTGATAAACTGAGTTATTGCAAGAGCAAACTAAAAACATTTAGTCGTAAGAAAATAGAAGCAATTATAATCCTATTAAAAAACGTTAGATGAAGGAAAAAATCGAATATGAAAACTAACTTTGTGCAGTCTGCCTGCAATTCTAAAGTGGAACAGTTAATAAGCAAGCCACTCCATCGAAGAAAAGGGGGTACCATCTTCGCCAACAGACAGCCTGTATAGCTCTGATATGCGCCCACTATCAAAGTTAACACAAAATTTACCCTCATTCATGTAACAGTTATAATCCCGAAATCCTCTCAACAACCAAGAAAAGACGTTTTCCGCCTGCTGCTTTGAGGTCGACAAGAAAAGGAAGTCATCAATGAATCGAAGCAGCATATAATCACTACCCGAGGTAGCTTTAAAGTTGCTAATTTGTTCACCAGATGAACGTTGACAGTCACATTTCATTGATATATCATGTATGAGACGTTGACTCGTTCTTTCAAGAAATGGAAAGATCACTTTCCTGTCCATATCTCCGTAGTATAATGAGCAAAGGAGAGAAGACAGAACACTTCCTTGAGAAATGCCAACACGTTGCAAAGAAAGCTTCTTATCTAATTGCAATACATTGCGCTTTACATGTTCAATTAGAGGAAATAAGAGCTCTTCCTTCTTCACAGACTTGCTGCACTCCTGAAAGTAGAAAGAAAATATATAATAAACCTTACCTTCGCCGGATTAGAATAACTTTCAAGGATATCCCATTTCATTCCAATTTTCTTGAATCTCAAAAAATAACGAGGAAGAGAATTCAAAATAGTTCTCAAGAATGACATGAATCCCAGAAACAACCATAGAAAGATAGGCTCTTCCTCGCTCTTTGGCTAAGATTGAATCGGGGTCTTGAACATTTTCATCCACCAAGTTACGTTCTCCCCTTGTAAATTTCATTTCTGAATAGTACAAACTCGGACTTATGACACCTATAAATATGCTAAAAACACACGGTTTTGCTTTTTTTTTTTTTTTTAATTGCTAGTAATATATTAAACGACAACTGCTGGAAAGAAAAAAAAATAAAAAATGAAACCCTGTTCATTAATAACTTTGTCAATCAAAAAGTACCCGTACCTGATTAACAAGAATGCTATATGGTGAACGGCATGAGATGAAAGATGTGTTCCTTGAATTGATGTTCTGATCCAATAATGCAAGGTTCTCATGAACCGACAAAGGTTTCTTTGCGCAGAAAACTTGGAATGACAGTTGCAGACTATACCTCTCATCCCTAATGACGTCTTCTATTACAGAAAGCAGCTTGTTCTGATCAACCAAATCAAAGGCTTTTGATACATCAGAAACAACCATAAAGACAGCAGGCATTGTTGATGAACCCCTCTTTAGACTGACCACAAATGGGCATAATCTTTTGTAGACATCTTGTAATCAAACACCGACGATCCTAACTTCTCTGGCTCTTTTAACTGCATACCCTTTAGAACAGCATGTGTATCACGAAGAACAGAATTCACAGACCCGAAATGGTGAAAATCAACTGATTTTTTAACCGAATCCGTTATTTTATGCATTCCGGAAAATTCACTTTTGCAATAGGACTCCTTCCGCAGCATTCTAGAAGATGCTTTTAGATTAGCCAGCAACCTTATTCCATTTTCTTTTGGAAGAAGTCTAAGCATTGAAAAACCAAAACTTCTGCATGTGACAATGTCTCTAGCTTCGGCATTTTCCAAATATATGTAGTTCTGATCTTTCAAACAAGTAGCAGCTCTCTTTTTCACCATCTCCCATACCGACTTCTTATAGTAGAATACATCTCGTTTGCCGCGTTCACTTTCAGTTACATAAAAGTTAGATTGCAACAACGGAACAACTCTATATGAAAAGAACCAATAAATCCAGCTTTCTATAAGTCTTTGTTTCATTGTATGAGTGGCATCATTCAATTTACTGATTCCACTAGTCTGTAACCTGTGCCCCTTTGCATGCTCTACCACCTGATTACTCAAGCAGCAAACAGAACGTTTGTCCTGAAAAAATGGAAACGCTGACGTTTTCAGTTTATGCATGCATTGTTTTAATGAAAAATGCTCAAATCTTCGAAGCAGAATAAATTTGGAAATGTTTCTTCTCAATATTCTCCAATTAGTCCGAGTTCCTAGCAAATCTGCAGGGACTATACTCCTACAAACAGCCCACACGAATGATGCCACCTGACTTTTCAGGCAATATGATTTAATTGCCTGAGAATAGTTGGGATCCAGAGAACTTTTGTTTAGATTACTAATAAAATCCTGAGATTTTTTTAGTAATTGGTTCTCCAACTCACTCCCCTGAAAGTCAGTAAAAAGTAAGTTATTTCTTGTCCCTCTTACGCAGGAAGAAAAGCGATATCATATACTAAGATAAAACTCAGGAAATGTCAAAAATTGGACATGCCACAAATCTCTTGGAATCTGCACGGTTACTATATTCAATACATAAAAAACCTATTTGTACACAAAACGGGCATCTGCAGCCCATGGACCAGTAAATTAAGTACACGCCTCCTGCATAATCATGTATCCCACAGAATTCGATAACAATACTAACCTTATACGAGCAATCAGAATTTCCCGCATTTTGATCCAGAGTTGGAACAACACAATGCTTATTCAATAATCTCAAATGTTCGCACCTTCGAGTTCTGCGAATGAGAATCTTAAGGTACTTAATCAGTGAGTGATACCTGCATATCGAAGACAAACAAGTTGGAAAATTTAACAGAAGAAAACAGGAAAAGGCAAAAAGAAAAATAAAAGAAACAGACTCATTCTCTTCCACCAATATACCAACTTTATTATTATTATTATTTTTTTGGGATGAAAAACCAATTAAACAACTTCACAGAAAAAGTCACATACGTTTGTGCATTTTCCCGACATGTGAAATCATGGAGATGCTATACACTTTAAGCCAAAAAAGGAGAAAACTTATTGTTAAATTTGAATTACAAGTTAAAATTTTGGGTTTATAACAGTATTTGTTTTAAGATATATATTTATATATCTTTGCAGCAGAAAATTTTACAAGTTTTTATCCAGTAGCAGGCATACAGAAGCAGAATCTGAGAGACCAAAACCATTATTTTCAAAGCACGGCACTGTGTTAGAGCGTTTCATTACATCAGATAAGCCGAAGATACTCTCAAGAAGAACCATTGAGTCAGAAGAGTTGGGCCTTAAAGAATTCAGTATATCTGGAAATCATCAAGACAGCAAACAACGTTACCCGTATGGAAAACTCTAAAAGCCCTGTGTCATGTTAGGAAAGATAAACAAGATAAAAAGATTAAGCAACTACACCTTCAAGAATCATCATCAAACTAACCTAAAAATCAAGCAGTATTCTTGCTGATAGTGAAGACATACAATAAGAATAAGAATGGAAAATTCAAATCTAAAAAGGACCACTATACATTTAGCACGAAAGGACAAGTTTTCTAGGAAATATTGATGAAGAACATTGCAAGTTATAGAACAGGAGTTTTCTACTTATGTAAGCCCCTTTGGTGACTTTGCCCGGAACTTGTCTCACCCAACAATTACCCATAAATTCTTCCTGAGTAATACATAAAACAGAGAAATAAGCATAAAGAGCCATTAACATTATGATGCAATGTACCAACAAAGTTATGAGTTACTGGCAATCTCATATTGTATAGTCTCAACCTTGCACAACATCAATATAGAACATTCCAATGATTGGTGAATGCTAGTTATAGCAGCATTTGATACGTATTTGATCAAACAAGCAACTATTGATTCATATAAACATGAGCCATTCTTATAGGAATAAGTTTATCTTCTTGAGAATATATAATTCCATAACTTTCACTTATACAAAGCAAGAAAAGCAAATGTCAAAATAATGGACGGATTATATTGATGTGAAGGCTTCAATAAATGAGCACTAGGGACTAATCCATGATTGGCAATAACTATGCAAGTTTAAATGAATTTTTGGTTTGTTTGGTTATCCATTTTATCTCTAACTAAATTATACTTTTTTTTAATTGGATTTTTGTCCCCTTTTTTAAAAGTCAACAAAAATTATAATTAATATTTGAAAAATCAATCAACTTTAATTTAAAAATTTCAACTCTAACCGACCATCCAAACACAAATTTCGTTCTTTTGACAAAGACTCTCTACAAGACTGCACCCATCCATAAGAATCAAAATGAGAGAGCGACAGACAGACAGAAAGTAACTAAAGCAATAGGCCATACAATCTTTTCTAGTGACATATAATTACCATTAAAAAAAAAAAGTTCATGTACATTTATTTTGATATCTATCTACATATTTTGAGACTCCTCGGAAACAACTCTGTAGATTGGGTCCCACAATAGGTGATCGAACAACAGGACTCGCCTTTAATATTTGTGCAGTGGGCTTATTTATGAATACACACAAATTTTACTAACGCAAATTTAATAGCAATTTTGACTATGAATAAAAGCCATCAAAAGCTTCATTGAAACTTGCTCATGCAAATCACCCCTTCTATCCACCTAGGCTTGAAACTTGCTTCAAAGGGCTTAACCATCACCTTTGTCAACACCCAAGTAGCCCACCACCAGATCACCAAATCAAAGTGCCATACCACAGAAGATGATCAAGAAAACGACGACGACATCTTCGCCGGTGCACATAGATCCGGCCTTGACATTCGCTACAAGACAATGATGAACTTGTTGGAAATTTAGTAAAGATAGATCCTTCAGTGTCTTGGCTGGTTTTTGATACTTTATACACTTGGGCATAACATATGGCCAAGAAATATAAACTTGTCTATATTTCCATCTGGACTCAGCCAGCTTTAGTCTTGAATCTCTACTATCACTTGGACCTCCTTATTGTCCATAGTCATTTTGCTTCACATGGTAAAGTAAGATTATTTTTTTTCCCTCAAGTAACCATCTTACACATAGAGGCAGAGCCACCTTGGGCCTGAGGATACGTAGGTGCCTCTCCGGAACCTAACGGCTCCTTTACACTTTTACCCATTATGGGAAGAATTTTTATATTTTTCTTATTTATTTAGCCCCTTTAAGTCTACTAATTGCTATTATTGACATGTAATGTTTACAAAAATTCCAATTGCACCCAAGTTTTAACTTTTAACTATACTTATTTCAAACTTAAAATCCCAAAGAGATTAAAAATCGACTATACTTCTCTAAAACAAAATAAAAAAAGAAGATATCATTAGATAAATATAGATATAAGGAGAGAGGGAAAAAAAAAGAAGCTCCGCTACTGACTTCAATGTTTTCTTTATGTCACTTTATTATTATCAGTATTTTTTTGTTAATTAATTTATTTCTCAAATTTAATGTCAGATAACCGTGAGGATGCAATTGATTATATTTCGGGTGTCAAGTCTATAGAGCCAAAGGACTTGGTTTCATTCCTTCAAGAAACTGATAAAACCACAACACTAACACACAATGATATGCAAGGCATTTTATAAGAAAGTAAAAAATGTGGATTTCATTCCTTGCAACACAGTTGAAGAGCTCGAATCCGACGCCATTTTCGCCTTGCAAGAGAAGCAACCTTAGTATGCAATTGGTCCTGTTCTCTCATTTGGGTTCACCAAGAGCATTGTTCCCACAAGCTTAAGGGCAGAGTTTGACCGCACCAAATGGCTCAAATCATAACCCAAGGCTCAGTTTTGTACCTCTCATTTAGTAGTTTGGTTCCTTCCAAAAAGAGTTATTTTGAAGAAATGGCGCATGAACTTTTCCTTGGTGGGGTGAATTTCATTTTGCTTCAAGATGAGATCAAATATAAGGGTTTCTTAGTGACGTGGACCAATCAGATCGAGGTGATGTCACACCCTTAGATAGGAGGTTGACAAATTGTGGATGGAATTCAATTGTGAAAAACATATGCCATGGAGTGCCATTGCATTGCATTGCTTTGCTTTCCTATTGTGGGAGATCATTTCTCTAATAGGAAGCTAGTGGTTGATGATTGGAGGGTTGGACTCGACCTTTGTGCTCAGAATCCATTGATGAGGTCAGAAGTAGCTGAGAAGATCGTATGTTTGATGAGAGGAAGATCGGCTCAAGAATTGAGAAAAAAGATCATGAAGTTGAGACAGATTTTAGAAAATGCCTTGGTCATAAATGGATCATCAGAGAAGAATTTATCTTGATTTATTAATGATACAAAGGCAAAATAAGTAACATGGCATAACATGTTTATGTGTTATTATTTTTGTGTGATTTCGAGTTGCACGCATTACTTATTTTAATTTTGGACGAATCAAAATAACGATAAGTGTTTGTATTTTCAGATTTATTAAATATATATATGAAGTTTAGCTTATTAATATATGTTTTCTCACTCAAATCAATTTTCTATATATATATTTTTTGCAATATGATTGTTTCATATCTATAAAGAATAATGTTAATTCGAGTCAAATTCTAATTTTTGTTTTCTCAATTTCTAGTTGTGCAATCGTGTCGTTACCAGGATTAACTTTTTAATATATAGATGCAATGATAGCGATAAGTGCTATATAAGTACTATATATCCACCACCAATACACACTTTTTAAGAAAAATAAAAATAAAAATAAAAATAAAAATCCATGAAGGCCTTTTTCCGGAAAAAAAATAAAACACACACACACACTTTTTTTTTTTTTTTTTTTTTTTTTTTTTTTTTTATAAATAACTTATTGTTGTGAAATAGTCAATTATTTCGGCTGCATTAAAAAACGTTATCATCGTGAAGATAAACTTCAGAATTTATTTGTAAATTTCTACAAAATAAAATTGGAATGGAGTAGCTAGATAATATATCTGATACATACAACTACTACAGGAAAACGTTAAATTGGATGACAGTGAGATGAGAGATAAGCAATTAAAATATATCATTTTTAGGCTCACATGACTCTTGACTCAATATTGATCACCTAAGAAAAAAAAGTGAAATTATTGGTGACCACAAAAAATGACCAATAATTGCTTACCTTTATTCTTGACCAAACAAAAACTCACAAAATATATACATATATATAGTTCATATCATATCAAATTCGTTGACTTCTGCAAACTTTAGCTCTTGGGCCATGGAGAACAGCCATCCAAATCCTCACGCTATAATGTTTCCCCTTCCTTACCAAGGCCATGTCACCCCATCAATCCAACTAGCCCTCAAACTAGCATCAAAAGGCTTCACAATCACCTTTGTCAACACAGAAATTATCCACCACCAATTGATCAAATCACAACCCCATAGCACCTCCGCCGCCGTCATCGAAGACGACATCTTCGCTGGAGCCCGTGAACTAGGCCTAGATATCCGATACAAGACGATGACCGACGGTTTTCCGTTGGAAGTCAACCGAATTCTAAACCCGCAATTCGTGGCGCGGAACTTCCTAAGCCTCCCTGCCCATGTGGATGAACTTGTTGGAGATTTAGTGGAATCCGATCCTTCGGTTTCTTGCTTGATTGCGGATACTTGCTACACATGGGCATCAGAAATAGCCCAAAAGTATAATCTTGTCAACATATCTTTTTGGACTCCACCGGCTTTAGTCTTCAACATCTATTACCACATGGACCTCATCATTACTAATGGTCATTATCCTCCCCAAGGTAAGTCTTTTCTTTTAATTTACAATTACAAATATTTCTTAACCATATAATTACTTATTTGGGTTTTTATATTACTCGTCTCCCATGATTTATTTATTTATTTATTTATTTTGTTTTTGTTTTTTTTTTGTTTTTTAGCACTTTCTTCCTTGAACTTTTTTTTTTTCATTTGAAAATTCAGTCCTTAGAAGAGTAGCTTTGAACGCTAACCGTTTGTGGGAGTTAAATTCTTAGAATATTCTATGCCAAATTCAAGCATAAAATTACCATCAAAAACAATTTTTAGCGACTAAAGTGCCAAATGTCTACAATAAATGATTGGAGTCAATTGATCGATGCTACTTTGGAAATTTAAGGACAAATTGACAAGAAAAAAAATTCAAGAATAAAAGTGCAAATACATATAGAAGTTTACAGAATACCGTGAAAAAAACTATTAACAATTTTGACAAAGTTGCTTACTATATTTTATATTCATTTTATTTAGCACTAATTCTGATAGATTAACTTATTCATTTCTTCAAATAACATATGCGTAAATTAGTATTAGACCTTGATTAATTATTGCTAATCTAGATAATCGGAAGGGCACAATCGACTACATACCCGGTGTGAGAGCTATAGAACCAAAGGACTTGCCATCATACCTTCAAGAAACTAACACCGGGGGGCATCAATTCTTAGATAAGGCATTTAAAGAAGTCAAAAATGCAGATTTCATCCTTTGCAACACAATTCAAGAGCTTGAATCAAATTCCATGTCTACATTACTAGAGAAAAATCAACCTATATATGCAATTGGTCCACTAATTGATTTCTCAAATGTGCTCACCAAGAGAAATATTGTTCCCACTAGCATGAAGACCGAGCTTAACTGCACCCAATGGCTCAACACCAAACCTGATGGCTCGGTTTTGTACGTCTCATTTGGGAGTTCTATTCCTTCTAAAATGAGTGACATTGAAGAAATAGCACATGGGCTTGTGCTTAGTGGTGTGAACTTCGTTTGGGTCCTTCGCCGTGACGCAGTGAGTTTTGAAGAGCCTTATGTTTTGCCAATTGAGCTTCAAGATGAGATGAAAGATAAGGGTTTGGTTTTGACATGGACCAATCAGATTGAGGTGTTATCACATCCTTCTATCGGAGGATTCCTAACACACTGTGGATGGAATTCGGTACTAGAAAGTCTACGTTGTAGCGGCGTGCCTTTGTTGTGTTTTCCGTTGAGGGGAGATCAGATGACCAATAGGAAGATAGTGGTTGATGATTGGAGGATTGGACTCAACCTATGTGATAGAAAGCCATTGATGAGGTCAGAAGTGGCAGAGAAGATCACTCGTTTGATGAGCGAAAACTCGGCTGATGAATTGAAGAAAGAGGTAATTAAGGTGAGGCAAATGGTACTAAATGCCTTGGCTATAAATGGTTCCTCAGAGAAGAGTTCATCCGATTTTGTTGTTGACGTGAAGGCCAAATTGGATGGACAGAAATTCAAAAATACCACAAGAACATTCTAAGCCATTTCATATTAAGCAGTTAATTAATTAAGATTTCCATATTATATTGTTATGCTATGGTAACAATTCTTTCATTTTGTTCTTCCTAAATCAAGTATCTACTAAGATAATCCATACCGTTTAATCATTCAATCAAAATTTTTCTTTTTCTTTTTCTTTTTCTTTTTTCCTCAAGCTTTTTTTCTGAGTCCTTCAACTAATTTACGTGATTACAAAATAAGGTGTTTGACAGAGGGACGTTAATTGGTCAACCAGTTTTAGTAAGACGTGTGTAAGATCTCATCATAGGATTTTTTTGGTAAGTTTTAATTAATCAAAAGAGACAGAGAAATATTGTTGAGTTGGTTCATCTTCATTTTTAGTACTTATGCAAATATTGTTGAAGCCAAAGTGATTACAAAATGTCTTGTGACCATATATATAAAGCCTTTTGTCTTTACCTTCCCCTGACCCCTCCTATTTCCTCTTTGGGAAAATACAATTATTTTCCTTCCTTTAACATATTTCTCCCAACTCCCAAGAAAATTATCATAAGTAGTGTTGGACGCTTGGTGATGAGAAATACCTATTTAGAATCTTAATTTTTATCAAGTTTAGATTCATGACGGATGCATACAAAATCTAATTATTAATAAGAAATGTCATAATATTATCTACTTTTTAAGTTTGAGATCTGTTAATAAATTTGATAAATTTCTTATCATTCCATCAATTTATGAAATTGGAAAAATAATAATAATAATTCTGATATATTTATCAACATCTCAATTAATGTACTTTTGTTTTTACGAAGCCGGAGAAGTTCTTATGGTGAAAAATGCTCTATGAAATTTTGTTTGTTTTGGTCAGATATGACATGAAGAGTATGTAGCAGATGAATTGATGATCACCACACATGATTATTTGTTTTTACGAAGGGGGGAAAAAAAAAACATAAATAGCTACGTAGCTTCCGTTGAATTATTGGCTCTTAAAGACGTGGGAGCAGATGAATTGATGACTGAGGTTTTATCAAATAAAAGACAAGATTTGTGCTTTCAACAAAAATAATAGTGAAACGTTAAATATTTATGGATGCATTTTATAGTTCTCTTTCAATCTTAAAATTTGATTCCTAATCAAATTTTTTTTTGGATATCCAATCTTAAAAGTGGAATTGTTTCATAAAAATTAAAAATTTATACGGATAGATTGGATTGAATCTGATAAGGAAATGAATCAGATTAGAATATTCATTTACAACTGATTTCATTAAATTCTGAAATGGATATTGAACGTAAGGGGGAAGATATCATAGATGACCTCTTTTATTTACTCATGAAAAAGTGGACCCCACCTTAACGAAGATGCAACGTGTAGCTCTCTAAAAAAGCAAGAGTTCTGCAAAGCCAATCCAATACGGAGCCAATTGTCGTTACTCGTACTCTATTGAGAGTGAAAGAGAACTTCTCTAGCAAAACATGAAGAAGAAAAGGAAAATAATAATAATAATAATAATAATAAGAGTCCTACTTTTGCTTTTTGATCAAAGCTATAGTGACCCCCCCTATCTTTTAAAAAGTAAAAAAAGGAAAATCGTTACAAATAACATATTCAAATATATTTTTAAATTTATCAAAATAAAATTTAAAAGATGATAAATTTATAAAATATATTTTTGAGTAAATTTTTAAATTTTTAGATAAATTCTTAAATTTTTTAAAAAATAACATATTTTTGATTAATGTTAATAATATATATTTATGTGCATACGTTAACGTTAAAGAAAAAGAAAAAGAGGTGGATGGTTTTTTTTTTTTTTGAACCTTATGTGATAATAAATAGAATTATATTATTTATTATTAATGTTATATATATTATTACTCTATTTAAAAAATACTCTTTTACTCTTAAAAAAAAAAAGTTGTAAATATCTATACATGTATGCATATGTAAAGCTTGGATGAAAACCACAATAAATTCCGACAAGACAACGAGTATGGAACTCCTCAATTATTATATAATGCATAAAGATAGATCAGCTCAGATACAAAAAATAAATTTATAGATTCACAAAAAAAAAAAAAAAATTATAGTTAAATACAAATATCTTTAGCTTCTGGAAAATTGAGCTCTCCTCCTCTTTCTGGCCATGGAGAAAAATAATTCAAGGCCTCATGCCATAATGTTTGCCCTTCCATACCAAGGCCACGTCACTCCCTCCATCCATCTAGCCATGAAATTAGCCTCAAAGGGATTCACCATAACCTTTGTCAACACTGAATATATCCACCACCAAATAACCAAGTCTAGCACCGGAGTCGACAACGGCGACGGCAGAGGAGACAACAATATCTTTGCGAGAGCCCGCGATTCGGGCCTCGACATATGCTTCACGACGATAACCGACGGTTTTCCGTTGGACTTCAACAGATCGCTTAATCAATTACAGATCATGGAGAGAAACGTTGTAGGCTTCCCTGCCCATGTGGATGAACTTGTTGGAAATTTAGTGAAATCCAATCCTTCAATTTCTTGCTTGATTGCGGATACTTTCTGCACATGGCCATCACAGATTGCCCAAAAGTACAAGCTTGTCAATATTTCTTTTTGGACTCAACCGGCTTTAGTCTTCAATCTCTACTATCACAAGGAACTCCTCAATACTAATGGTTATTTTGCTTCACATGGTATGTTCTACCTCCCAAATGATTACATTTTTTTATTTTTTATTTTTTTTTTGTGGGGAAATATTAAAATATGTTAACACCTTGAAACATTTTTTCAAGGATTTTTTTTTTTTTTTTTTTTTTTTTTTACTTGAGAGTTGGAGGATTTGAACTATGCATCTTTTGATGAAGTCAAAAGTAATATCATTAGATTAAATCTCCAATCACACTTTTTGTGTGATTTAACTTGAAGAGTGTTTTTATTTATAATTTTAATTTTTAAATAAGCTTAGGTAATCATAAGGGCACCATCGACTACATACCGGGTGTGAAGGCTATAGAGCCAAAGGACTTGCCGTCATTCCTTGAAGAAAACGAGAAAAGGGCTCATGAGTACTTGGATAAGGTATTCAAGGAAGTGAAAAATGCGGATTTCATTATATGCAACACAATTCAAGAGCTTGAATCCGACACCATCTTCGTGTTGCGAGAGAAGCTACCGATATTCGCAATTAGTACGCTAGTACATTCTACACTCGGGTTCGCCAAGAGCGCCATTCCGACTAGCATGAGGACCGAGTTGGACTGCAGCCAATGGCTCAATACCAAGCCCCAAGGCTCAGTTTTGTACGTCTCATTTGGGAGCTCTCTTCCTTCTAAAAAGAGTGACATAGAAGAAATAGCACATGGGCTTGTGCTTAGTGGTGTGAACTTCATTTGGGTTCTTCGTCATGATGCTGTGAGTTTTGAAGAGCCTTATGTTTTACCAAATGAAATTCAATATGAGATCAAAGATAAGGGTTTGGTCGTGACGTGGGTCAATCAGATTGAGGTGTTATCGCATCCTTCGATCGGAGGGTTCCTAACGCATTGCGGATGGAATTCGATAATAGAAAGTCTACATTTTTCGGGTGTTCCTCTATTGTGTTTTCATCTAAGGGGAGATCAGACCACCAATAGGAAGTTAGTGGTTGATGATTGGAGGGTTGGACTCAACCTCTGTGATAGGAAGCCATTGACAAGGTTGGAAGTTGCGGAGAAGATCAAACGTTTGATGAATGCAAAATCGGAGGGTGATGAGTTGAGGGAACAGGTGATTAAGGTGAGGCAAACAATAGGGAATGCCTTGGCCAAAAATGGTTCCTGTGAGAAGAATTTGGACCAGTTTGTTGCTGATGTGACGGTCACAATTGGTGAACGAAGTATTTGACAAGTAACAAAAAAAGACAAGGAGCTACAATAAATCAATTAAATCGAAGTGTCCTGCTCCATTGAATTAATTGGTTCAGACAAAAAGTTCTAAGAAAAACCGTAGGCAGCCTTTTTTTTTTTTTTTTAAGGATATTTTTCCAAACACGTGGCCTTTTCTAAGCTTTGTAAATTTCTACTTTCTGGTGTGTGACCTCTTTCTGTATGCCGACGCTTTCTATCTCTTTCGTTGAATCTGTCAAAATGCTAAGTTTTTTTTTTTTTTTTTTAAATTTTAGTCCTTCATTTTCGAGAGAGATAAATATTATAGAAGAAGAATAAATTATCACAGATTTGAAAGTTTTATAAAAATTTTCCTAAATATTAAATTATATCATCTTTTAACTACTGTATTAATTCATTATGATATTTATAAGAGAATATCATACACCTTCAAATTCTCTATGTTTTTTCTTCAACCTCTCTAATAATAAACCCTAATATAGGTGTTCTCTATTTATATAGAAAACAAGAGGGCAACCGGAATTATAAATATGAATTCCTAAAACTACCATTTATAAAACACCGATCTTTACAGATTGAGGTTTCGGAGGCTCCATTCCTGATCCTCAGGAGGGAGGAAACCCCCTTTTCGATCACATGATGACTTTATTATGAAAGTTTTGTATTATGATGATAATTAAGCTTCACAGTTCAATATATAAATCTACTTTTAAGGGGCGCTTTTAAATATCTATACTAAGGGAGAAATTAAACCAATTACTGCCGGATTGTCTTAGATTTACCGCTGGATTAATCCACAGCCGGAATATTAAATTTGATTTACTCTAACAATTATGACTGGACTAACAAGTAATAAAATGTCCAACAAATTTCATATTGTATGAGAATTATTTACCAGTACTGTTGCCTTCCAATGTGGAAATGACTGTTCAACTAATCTACGTTTTCAGTTCATTTTGTTCACGTCTTCTTTTTAATGTTGAATTTGACTATATTGAGAAATTTCATCACATATTTTCTTCACTTGATAGTATAAGATAAGATATAGAAATATCTACTTTTGACTCACGATGCTCAGTCAATAATAATAACAATAATATTTTTTGACAATTTTCCATTTTCAAAAACAAGTTTCCCTTTATCGGATCTGAAATATTTTAATTGCTTCAATTTGGTTTCCTCTCTTCATTTTCCCTCTCCTTGTTTCCGCCTCACCTTCACAACGGACTGATACATCACCCTACAAAAGTTCTCGAGTTTTTAGGTCAATATCACTTTGTCTATTAAACTTTATAAACTCTCACTTTATCTCATAAATTTTGATTAATCTCATTAAAATTTTTTTATTAGAGTTTATATTAAAGTACATAGTAAATATAATGGAATTAGTCTCTACTAATCCTTTTTTTTTTTTATAATGTTAGAAACTGTTAAAAGAATTATAAAACAAAAAAACGAAAAGACCACATGACCACATTTAATCTCCTCCATTTTTTTTAAAGAAAATTCTAACATAAAAGAGTTAAGTGAGATTAGTATAAAATTCATGGGGCAAAGGGAGAATTATTATAAAATTAAGAGATAAAGATGAAATAAATCTAAAATTCAAGAAGCAAAATGAAAATTATTTTAAAATTAAATGATAGTCCAAAATAATCTTAAAAAATGATAAAATTTGATTTAGAATTTAACCGTGGGGGTGGGTGGAAAAAGAAAAACAACATTGTAGTCCCCAAAAACAATGAAAACTTTGGCGCCTTTTGATGATTTTGACGCTTCCAGAAAGTTTTCTTTTTCATTTTGTTTTTTCTCCTTGCTGGAAATTTGCAAAACTCGTTAGTTAAAGTTGGGAAATTTCTAAGTTGAACTAGAAAGTGTGGAAGAATTGTGGGAGATTTCAAGTACAAAATTTTAATGGGCTTAGTTAAGCTGCAGTACTTTTCCCTAATTTGTTTTCTTTAAAAATAGTACTCGTAAAATTTGGAATCCAACACATTCTAATAAAGACAACCATACAGTATGACATTATTTTATGGAGTGATAGAGAGTAGACATGGCATAGAATATTTATCCTTCTTTTTTAGTCTAACATGTACCCGTTTAGATCATGCATTCAAATCAACAATTTAAACAGTAAATTTAAATTCTTGTTAGAGAAAATCTTGCATTAAAAAACAGAAAAAATTTTTTTTTTGAAAAATGAATAAAAACGAAATGCCAAACGGAATTATAGAAAGATTCATCTCAAGTTCCTTTTCAGTTAGCAATTACCTGGATATGGTCATTAATAAGCTCTATCAGCCACCATATTATCTTTTCATGAAGGTCCATCTGATCGGTTCATATGTGCGACGTTTCTAATAAATCTATATGTAGGGTTTTTTTAGATAAATTTATATGTAGAAAGCTGGTCCAAGCACAAATCCAATGGCCGAAGCATAAAACAATTTGTTACTCCTTTAGCCAAACAAAACCCAGCGGCCCAAAATTCATCTCCACTTTAGGCCACTACAAAATTTCCCTCAAGCTTATTGATTCTTTACTAATTTGGCCCATTTTGCCCCAAAAGCCTCATGGTGAACGCTCAAACAAAGCAGCATACAGTTACAATTCCCCTATATTTGAGAAAGAACCCTTCTATTACTAGTGTTTTTAAATTATCTATCAAATATTTGTCAAATTTCATTTTTCTTCTCATAGAATAATATACTAAGATATATCAAGTTTTTAACAAGTAATAAATCACATCTCACGTCTAATGACAGAGTCAACATAATTTCAGTGGACATACACTAATTTTTTTTTTTAGAAAAGAAAAAATAAAATCAAAATATAATAACTAAAGGATAAAGTTCTAGTGGGAATTGTTTAGTATTTTTAATTTTCAATAAGGACAAAGTAGAAATATAAATTTTTAGAATAAATTTATCAGAAAAATAAAATTTCAATGTCACTAAACCTGTTTGAAATTTATCCTGATCATGTCAGTTACTATTAAAAGTTGGTAAAATGATTAGTATACCTAATATCATTATTGTCGAAATTGATTAATTTGTTCCATATAATTAAAGCAAATCTATTATTTATTCTACCTCGGATTTTGAGGACGAAATCAATGAGAAAATCTAAGTTGATTGAATGCATAAGATAATTGTGAGGACACTTGGTCTTTCCTTTAACTATATGTAGTATACATAAAGAAATATCAACTAAGATGCAAAAATAAATCTTTTGCTTCTGAAACATTCAGCACTCTTCCTCATTTTGGTCATGGAGAACAACAATTCAAAGCCTCACGCTATAATGTTTGCCCTTCCATACCAAGGCCATATATGTCACTCCCTCTATCCATCTAGCCATGAGAATGGCCTCATCTCCATTAGCTTTGTCAATACTGAATATATATAGATAAATATAAGTATCTTTAGCTTCTGAAAAATTAGCTCTCGTCCTCTTTTTGGCCATGGAGAACAATAATTCAAAGCCTTATGCAATAAAGTTTGCCCTTCCTTTCCAAGGCCACGTCACTCCCTCCATCCATCTAGCCATGAAATTGGCCTCAAAGGGCTCACCGCTAAATACATCCACAACCAAATAACCAAGTCCTCACAACCCGATTATAACACCGGCGACGGCGATGGCAGAGGAGACGACGACATTATCTTTGCGTAAGCCCACGATTCAGGACTTGACATGCGCTTTAAGACGATGAGCGACGGTTTTCCATTGGACTTCAACAGAATGCTTAATAAAGGAAGTATCATGAAGAGAAACTTTGTAGGCTTCCCTGCCTATGTAGATGAACATGTTGGAGAGTTAGTGAAATCCGATCCTTCGGTTTCTTGCTTGATTGCGGATACCTTCTACACATGGGCATCACAAATTGCCCAAAAGTACAAGGTTGTCAATATTTCTTTTTGGACTGAGCCAGCTCTAGTCTACAATATCTTCTATCACATGGACCTTCTGATCAATAGTAATGGTCATTTTGCTTCAAATGGTATGTGGTGACTTTGTTTTATAGCATTAGTATTATTTGTAGGCAAAGATATGCTAATATCTCCACATCTTGTGAGATTTTTCGTTTGAATTGCATACTAAATTTTATGTGTTTTGTTTTTTTAATGCTAGTCTCGGATAATCTTGGACACCATCGACTACATACCGGATGTGAAGGCTATAGAACCAAAGGACTTGCCATCTTACTTTCACGAAACCGATTGAGCGGCTCTTGCGTATGTAGAAAAGGCATTTTCACAAGTCAAAAATGCAGATTTCATTCTACCCAACACAATTCAAGAGCTTGAATCCGACACCGCCATCTTCACCTTACATGAGAAACCACCAATATCTGCAATTAGTCCTTTAGTACTTTCTCCACTTGGGTTCACCAAGAGCACCGTGCCAACGAGCCTGATGACAGCGTTTATTTGCAGCCATTGGCTCAACACCAAGCCACAAGGCTCAGTTTTGTACATCTCATTTGGTAGCTTCCTACCTTTGGAAAAGAGTGACATTGAAGAAATAGCACATGGGCTCGTGCTTAGTGGAGTGGACTTCATTTGGGTTCTGCCGCAATGCGGTGAGCTACGAGAGCCTTATGTTCTACCATTTGAACTCGAAAATAAAATCCACAAATACAAGATTTTGATGGTTCAATGGTGTAATCAAGTTGAGGTGATTTCAAATCCGGCCATTGGAGGCTTCTTGACACATTGTGGATGGAATTCGATACTCAAAAGCCTACGGTACTCGGGTGCTCCTCTATTGTGTTTTCCTCTAAGGGGAGATCAGATCACCACTAGGAAGTTAGTGGTTGATGATTGGAGGGTTGGACTCAACCTCTGTGATAGGAAACCATTGACGAGGTTGGAAGTGGAGAAGATCAAACGTTTGATGAATACGAAATCGGAGGGTGATGAGTTGAGGGAACAGGTGATTAAGATGAGGCAAATAGTAGGGAATGCCTTGGCGAAAGATGGTTCATGTGAGAAGAATTGGGACAAGTTTATGGCTGATTTGAAGTCCAAAATTGGAGAACGAAGTGTTTAACAAGTAACAAAAGTAGACAATAGCTACAATTACTTCATTGAATAGAAAATAAAATAAAACTACAGGCGGTTTTATTTTTTTATTTTTATTTTTTTAACGCATGCTTTTGTTAGGTTTGTAAGTTGTTTCTAGTGTGTGACCTCTTTCTGTATATCTTTAATATCCTTTTTTTTTCCCTTTAAATTTAAGGTGAAGATAATTCAAATTATATATCTTTTAGTGTAGTCTAATATGATATTAAGTTAGATTATTCCTACCGTATGTCTTTAATATCTATACCAATTACTTTTATTGATTTTGTCTAATAAGATAAATTATCCGTTTAGTATTTTTCCTGAAAAATATGTGGTAGATAAAATATATAAAAATACATAAACAAATGATGGTATACTTTATTGAAGGTGTGGAAGAACTGTGGTTGACTTCAATTAAAAAAAGCTAACAGGCCAATTTAAACTGCAGTTGTTTATTTGGAATCCAACACATCCTGATAATGATAACCACATGGAAAATATAAAGAAATTAGTCTCTTCTAGTCCCTTAGGTTAGAATTTCAGTAAAATTTAAATAAAAAGAAAAGTTGTTTGCTTTACAGTCCCCATAAACAATGATAACTTTACAGTTTTTCATCGTGCCCTCTGATGATTTTGACCCTTTGAGAATGTTTTCTTTTTTCTTTTTGTTTTTTCTTCTTGATGGGGATCTGCAAAAGTTGTTTGCTTAAAGTTGGGAATTTTCTAGTGGGTGGGGAAGGAAAACAGCATTACAGTCCCCCCCATAAACAATGATAACTTTACAGTTTTTTGTCGTGCCCTTTGATGATTTTGACCCTTTGAGAATGTTTTCTTTTTCTTTTGTTTTTTCTTCTTGATGGGAATCTGCAAAAGTTGTTTGCTTAGAGTTGGGAATTTTCTAGAATTGAACTTGAAGGTGTGGAGGAATTTTAGGAGATTTCAATTAAAAGTTTAAGCTGCAGTACTTTGCCGTAATTTAGATTCTTTAAATATAACTCCTAAAATTTGGAGTCCAACATACCCTGATAATGAGAACCATACGAGAAATGACATTATTTTTGTGATATATCCATCTTTTGTAGTCCAACACATATATCACATTTAGACCATAACTTCAAATCACAATTTAAACAGTAAGTTTAAAATTTTGTTAGATAAAATGTTATGCTAAAAAATATTTAAAAAATTAATAAGTGAGTGAAAAATGCGAAGTCAAATGGACTAATTAAAATATGGATTTCAAATTACTCTCTAGTTAACCATTATTTCGATATGTTTGTTATATACAGTAGTGTCTATTTATGAGTCACTAAATTATTTTCTCGTATGTGAAGGTCTTTATAATTGATTTATATGTGTTATGCTTGTATGTATTTTTTAATTTGTATGAATATTCTTATGTTTTCTTATCCAAACTAATCCTCTTTTATACTCTTGTATATATGAGAGTTTGTGCAAAGTTTGAAAAAGTACCTTTCAAGTTTTAATATTTATATATCAAATTTTTGTCAAATTTCATTTTTCTTCTAAGAATAATGCTAACTGTAAAAACTTTTTAAGAAGTGATAAATTATGTATCATGTCGGTTTTTTTTTCATTGCCTGTCAGGGTAAGTTACTATTAAAAACTTGGTAAACTAATTAGTATCATAACTAACATTATTTTTATATAAATTGATTAATTGATTCTATGAAATCTATTCAAATTTATTTATTTATTTTTTCTGTTTCTGATTTTGATGTTGATGATGAAATCAATGACCTTCCCTTATTTGATTTTGTCATCGACAACGTACATGGTGCCAAGGCACTAGAACGAAGGACTTTGTTTCTTTCCTTTCCATTATTATATAAAGCTACATCATGCAAAAATCATCCACAAAAAATTTACCAAAAAAAAAAAAAAAAAATCATCAACCAAGATACTATTGAGCTCTCCTCCTCTTTTTGGCTATGGAGAACAACAATTCAAAGCCTCACGCTATAATGTTTGCCCTTCCATACCAAGGCCATGTCACTCCCTCTATCCATCTAGCCATGAAAATGGCCTCAAAAGGCTTCTCCATTACCTTCGTCAATACCGAATATATCCACCACCAAATAACCAAGTCCTCAGAACCCGATCAGAGCACCGGCGTCCGCGGAGAAGATGACAATATCTTTGCACAAGCCCGCGATTCAGGCCTTGACATACGTTGCAAGACGATTACCGATGGTTTTCCATTGGACTTCAACAGAATGCTTAATCAAGTCCAGATCGCGTATATGAACTATGTAGGCCTCCCTGCCCATGTGGATGAACTTGTTGGAAATTTAGTGAAATCCGATCCTTCAGTTTCTTGCTTGATTGCGGATACTTTCTACACATGGGCATCACGAATAGCCGAAAAGTACAAGCTTGTCAATATTTCTTTTTGGACTCAACCGGCTTTAGTCTTCAATATCTTCTATCACATGGACCTCCTCAATACTAATGGTCATTTTGCTTCATATGGTACGTTCTACCCCTAAATAATTTGATTTTAAATTTTTTTTTGTAAGAGATACAAATATCTTTACACCCCTTGATGCATTTTTTATGAGATTTTTTTTGTTTGATTTAAGTACTAAATTATAAGAGTTTCTCTTTCTCTTTCTCTTTCTTTTTCTTTTTTAATTACTAATCTTAGATAAGGGCACCATCGACTACATACCCGGTGTGAAGGCTATAGAACCAAAGGACTTGCCATCATTCCTTCAAGAAACCGATAAAACGACTCTTTGGTTCCTGGATAAGGCATTTACACAAGTCAAAAATGCAGATTTTATCCTATGCAACACAATTCAAGAGCTTGAATCCGACGCCATCTTTGCCTTACATGAGAAACCACCGATATATGCGATTAGTCCAATGGTTCTTTCTCCACTCTGGTTCACCAAGAGCACCGTGCCAACGAGCCTGATGACCTCGTTTGATTGCAGCCATTGGCTCAACACCAAGCCCCAGGGCTCAGTTTTGTACGTCTCATTTGGTAGCTTCCTTCCTTTGGAAAAGAGTGACATTGAAGAAATAGCACATGGGCTTGTGCTTAGTGGAGTGGACTTCATTTGGGTTCTCCGCCGCGATGCGGTGAGCTATGAAGAGCCTTATGTTCTACCATTTGAACTCGAAAATAGAATCAACAAAGACAAGGGTTTGATAGTTCAATGGTGTAATCAAGTTGAGGTGATTTCAAATCCGGCCATTGGAGGCTTCTTGACACATTGTGGATGGAATTCGATACTCGAAAGCCTACGGTACTCGGGTGCTCCTCTATTGTGTTTTCCTCTAAAGGGAGATCAGAGCACCAATAGGAAGTTAGTGGTTGATGATTGGAGGATTGGACTCAACCTCTGCGATAGGAAGCCATTGGCAAGGTTGGAAGTTGCGGAGAAGATCAAACGTTTGATGAATACTAATCCGGACGGTGATGAGTTGAGGGAACAGGTGATTAAGGTGAGGCAAATAGTAGGGAATGCCTTGGCGATAGATGGTTCATGTGAGAAGAATTTGGACCAGTTTATGGCTGATTTGAAGGCCAAAATTGGTGAACGAAGTGTTTGACAAGTAGCAAAAATTGTAAGTTACTTCATTGAATATTAAATAAAATAAAACAGCAGGCGGCTTCTTCTTTTTTTTTTTTTTTTTTTTTTTTTTTTTTTTTTTTTTTTTTTAAGTTAAACGTAGGGTTTTCTAAGCTTTGTAAGTTGTTTCTAGTGTGTGACCTCTTTCTGTGTGTCTTTAGTATTAATATCAATTCCTTTCATTGATTTTGTCATCTTTTTATTCTTTTTAACAGTGTGGTAGTAAAATACATAAATATACATAAACGAGGGACATTATGCATTATTAGACCGTTGACTACATCAGAATTATACTAGAACAAATAAATGTAAATTCAATGGAATTTAATGTAAAAATGATAGGGTATTTTTTTTAATCTTTACTCACGTTTATTAATAGTTATTGGACAATTGCCTTCTGTAATTGTTGCAACTTTTAAAAATCTAGTCAGGGAGAAAAAAAGAATGCCAAATTTTTTAATGAAAAAAATGCCTATTTTATTAGAACGTAACTCCTATTTAAAACAAATAATAAAAAAAAAAAAGCTCATCATCACACTTAATCTCATGTTTTTCTGTCTATTTTTAACATAAATTTCAGGATAGAGGGCTAGTTGGAGCTTGCTTTAAATTAAACAGGTGAGGTGGAAATTTTTTAAATAAGAGAAAAAGTGAGAGTGCCTCTAAAGTTGAGTAGCACTTATAAGAATAATTCATAAAATGAAGATTTTGTTGTAAAATAACAACAACAAAAAAAAAAAGAGGGGGGGTGGGGACTCTTTTTTTTTTTTTTTCCTTTTATTTTCTATCCTTGATGGAAAATTACAAAAATAGTTTATTAGAAGTTGGGAGTTTCCTAATCCTTAGTTGAACTTGAAGGTGTTGAAGAATTGCGGGTGATTTCAATTAAAAATTTTAATGGGACAATTTAAAGCTGCAGTTGTTTATTTGGAATCCAACACATCCTGATAACCATATAACATAATAAATTAAAAAATTACATTTAATGAGTTTTATTAGTTCAATGCTCATTAATTATCATATTTTTTAATCAACTACCGAATTTCTTATAATCATATGATTTGAATCGAATGGCTAAAATAATGATAACCATTGATGGATAAAGATTGAAGTATCCATTAAAACCACACTTATATATATATATTTTATATGCATATATATATTTATAAAATGTAATTTATCGGTTGGACAGATTTAAGAATTGAAATATTTTATTTAGAATATAATAATTATTAATTGATTTATATATAATTTTTTTTAATAGACTTTGACAAGAATGATCAAAAAAATATTACAGCTTGATTATTAGAATAACGTGTAAAAAAAGTTATAAATATTATTTTGTAAAGATATGTCGGATATGAGACAATGGCTATACAAATATGTATCTATATAAATATAACGATGGTCCAAGAACATATCCAATGGCCAAAACATTACACAAACATCACTCCTTAGCCTAACAAAAACCAGATGGTCCAAGAACATATCCAATGGCCAAAACATTACACAAACATCACTCCTTAGCCTAACAAAAGCCAGAGGCCCAAAATTCATATCCACTTTTTGCCTAATGCAGAATTTAATTTCAGCTACTAAGTTCCTTAATAATTTCTCCTCTTTTTTTTTTTTTTCTTCCACACCCCCCCCCCCCCCCCCCCCCCCCCCTCTCCCTCTTCAAAAGCCTAATGGAGTACACTCATACAAAGCCTCATGCAATTATGATTCCCTTTTTATTTTCATGGCCATATCACTCCATTTATAAATCTAGCCATCAAACTTGCCTCAAAAGGCTTCACCATCACCTATGTCAACTCTGAAATAGTCCACCACCAGATAACCAAATCCAAAAACTTCAACCCTCCACGGAAGGAAAAGATGATCATGATATCTTCACCGGAGCTTGAGCGTCGGGGCTTGACGTACGCTACAAGACGGTGAGCGACGGCTTTCCATTGAGTTTCAACAGATTGCTCAACCTGCAACAGTTTGACCAGGGCAATCTTCATGCGTTCCCAGCTCATGTGGATGAACTGTTGGGAATTTAGTGAAAGAAGATACCTCGGTTTCTTGCTTGATCGCCGAGAAGTATAAGCTTGGTGATGTTTCCTTCTGGACTGAACCAGCTTTGGTCTTCACTCTCAACTCTCACATGGATCTCCTTGTTAAAAATGGTCACTTTGCTTTAAATGGAACACGAGTTTTCTTATCCAATCTAATCCTCTTTTTATGCTTTTGTATATGAGATTTTTGTGTAAGTTTGAAAACTACCCTTCTAGTTTTAATGTTAGTAGATTATCAAATTCTTGTCCTTATGAATTAATTAACCACGTTTCATGTCAGTTAGTATTGAAAAGTTGATAATATCTAAATTGATTGATTCTGATCTAATCTAAGCATAATTGTTTATTTTGTTTTGGATTTTGATTATGAAATCAATGAGCTTCTCTTATCTGATTGCATGCATTAGACAATCGCGAGGACACCATCGACTACATACCTGGTGTCAAGGCTATAGAGCCGAAGGACTCGACTACTTTCCTTCAATCAACTGATGCAACAACATTATCGCACTGGATCATATACAAGTCATTCGACAATGTCAGAAACGCAGATTTCATTCTTTGCAACACAGTCCAAGAGCTTGAATGCGACACCATTTTGGCCATACAAGAGAAGCAGCCAATCTATGCAATTGGTCCTGTTTTTCCATCCGAGTTCACCAAAAGCATTGTTCCGACAAGCTAAAGGCCGAGTTTCACTGCAGCCAATGGCTCAACACCAAGCCTCAATGTTCGGTTTTGTACATTTCGTTTGGTAGCTTCGTCGCTTCTGAGAAGAGTGACATTGAAGAAATAGCACACGGTCTTGTGCTTAGTGGAGTGAACTTCATTTGGGTTCTTCGTCACAATGCTGTGAGTTATGAGGAGCCTTACACTCTACCACTCAGAATTGAGCATGAGATCAAAGATCAGGGTTTGATAGTTCCATGGTGTAATCAAGTTGAGGTGATTTTGAATCCGGCAATTGGAGGCTTCTTGACACATTGTGGATGGAATTCGATATTCGAAAGCGTATGGTGTGGGGTCCCATATCTCTGTTTTCCTCTGTTGGGGGATCAGCCTACTAATAGGAAGTTGGTGGTTGATGATTGGAAGGTCGGAATCAGCCTTTGTGATAGGAAGCCATTGATGAGGTTGCAAGTGGCACAAAAAATCAACCGTTTGATGAGCAGAAAATCAGCCAAAATTTGAGGCAGGAGACAATGAAGGTGAGGACGACATTAGAGAATTCCTTGGTCATCAATGGCTCATCAGAGAAGAATTTGTGTCAATTCATTACTAACATGAAGGCGAAATTGACAAATCATGTTACAGTCGAATCCATTAGACGTGAAAGATATTTATCAGTTTGTGCTTTTATGGAAACAGATTTCAAATACTTGTCATCAACTCATCATTAGTAACTAATGTACATATGCAATCCATCCAAAGCGATTAAATGATAAAAAAAAATTGAAAAAACGAAAAAAAAAAAAAAGAATTAGAAAAATAGAAATTAAAAGGAGAAACTAATTGAGGACAAGAAGAATGTACAACAAATCAACATGGAAGACCAAAGGATGTCCACTCTGCCTTTTGGTCTGTTAAGGTTGCACAACAATGAAAGTCGGAACAAAACCGTGCGAAGTTTCTTCCCTGTCTATATATATATTTTTTTTTACAAGTGGAGGAGATTTTTCAATCAGAGAAACAGTGCACACAAACGCCAGAATCTCTTTGGCTGGCAAAGGCACCTTTAGCATGCAACCATGGAAGTCAGCTGAGCTGGGAGATCGTTATGTACTTTATACTCATTAAAGCTCGTGTTTCTGTAAGGTGTCACCGCTGGTATCCAGATCCGATAAAAGCTCAAAGTTCACCGCCAATTTTAAAATTTGAAAAGGAGGCAGTTTCTCGACCTTCAACTGTCGATGCTGATTCTTTCTTGTCCATCCCAAAAAAGGAACAACTCTGAAACGCATCCAGACTGCTGGCTATCAGTCGGTTTAACCCGCCAAGACTATCGCTTAGAATTAGATCTTCATTGTGGTACTTGGAAGATGGTATGTCCAAATCTAGTGGTCCCAGGGATTCGGGCTGCAAGAAGAGGAACAAAAAATCAGATTAACTATCCCCACTAAAAGGGAAAAAAAAAAAAAAGGGCTGGAAAATGGCCTAACTCTTCAGTATCATAATTGACTCTTCAGCGGAAATAATACGTAAAAGATACTATAAAGCCAACAACACAATTCAGAATAATGACGATAGAGATCAGGGAAAATACCCAATAGATATCTGCAAGCTCATTGAAATCTTTTACTGGATTATCTAGGAGATGTGGGTCAGCCTCACACTCTTCCATAGGGTCTCCTTGAGAAGAACTATCAGTTGGCCCGTCCATGTCGGATAACTCCTGCAGGAAAATATCGAATGTATTGGAAGCAATTTAACTTTGCAAGCACAAATGCCAATTTCCTGCTAAAATGATTGCTTAAATCAAACGTCATTACAAACTGATACCTCATCCAAATGGCCAGAGTCCATCAAGCTTGTCCTAGCAGCTTGCTTGCAAGTGCTCAGAGAAGCAACACCGGATAGACTTTGAGTCTCCTCACGATGAACATGGCTCTTTTGAAACAAAAAGCCATCACATGTCTCTTCAGCATCCCAGATGGAGGGTGCATGAGATGGAAAGATAGATTGACATCCCATCTTATCTTGCTGTCGAGAAATATGGGCGGCAATAGCAGCATCGAATGAGTCACAACTGAACGGGACCTGCTGAAGGCAGTGAGAGCTTTCAGGAACAGATGGATCCATGCAGTTAGCATTTATATCCTGAGACACTCCTGAAAGTAGATCTCCAACACTAACGTTGGTGAGGCTATCAGCCCACTCCCCAGCAGATAGACCACTTCCGTTGCACAATCGCATGCCATCCTAAGTTTACAGGGAAAATTAATTGCTCAGGAAATCTTGGCAAACACAAATGAAGGTTATGACATACGGACATATGGAATCTATATAAATTGCAATTAATCACAGGAAAGTTGGGTTCCTACAAAATTAGGGGGGAAAAAATCATTAGTGACTTTACCCTTATCAAATTTGAGTTTTAGCTAAGTTTTTTGTTCATGGAAATTTTCTCTCACATTGTCAAATAAGAACATGACTGACGTTACTTTGTACAAGGAAATATGTAAAAAGAATAAATCTTGCATCTAATTGCTACTAAGTGTCAAGAAACTGAGTCACATAAAGTAGTATGAAGAAGTTTGATGCCGTAATGGTGCACAAGGATGTACTATAAGCTGGCATGAAGAACAGAGAAGAATACACTACCATATCTTCCAAATGTCTCATGATGGCCTCCTTGTCAGCCCCCTTTCCAGGCAATGATTTATTAACTGTAGGGTCAGTGGACTCCACCAGGTTATCAACTGGACCTTCAGAATCATATCTTCTTGCATTGGGCAAATTGGTTGAGGTCAATGTGCAAGTGTGATTTTTGTTCACCGATACTAGATTACTGTTATTGGGAACAGTTCGCTGATGATTGTTTGATGGCTGAGAGATGGATGCTGAACTCATAATCGCCTCGTCCCCCTTTTCCATATTCAGATCATGCTCTCTTGGAAAGCAGCAAGATGCTGCAGGTGTTTCGCCTTGCAACGCATGTTCAGGAGCAGGAAACCAACCATACCTTCAAGAATATTTGACAACCAATTATATTCACTGACTTGATACTTAACCATTTTATTTGTTAAGAAGTAAAAAATAAATAATAAAATAAAATAAGGTATTGAAACCTTAAACGAAAAACTTGAGGGCCTCCAATCATAGCATGTACATCTGATGCACTAGTAACCGAATCCTGTGTCCATCTAGGACACCCCACTAGGTTTTCCCTTTGGGCACCATAAGGGAAAAGCATTAGCTCTCCAGATGCAATACTTGAACTGCCCCATTTGCGATTCAGATGTTCCAAAACTGATGATATCTTTTTCCGATTACTAAGAGTTAGCTCAAGGTGGGGATTGTGTTTATCCTATGGACATATGAAAAGAACAACGTTAGTTGCTTAATTGCATTATTGGGATGTTCAGCAAGCAAAACTTCAGTTGATATTAACGGCTAAAACACAACGCTTATGAATGCCCACCATTTCCAAGGCTCTCCTAGTACCATCATCAATTGGGAATAGCTGGAGCTTAAGTTTCATAGATGAGTGTATGTTATTCTCAACAAAAGGATTTTGAGTAAAAGTAGGCAAAGAGTGAAGAACTTGTCCGACAGGGTCAGAACTCTTTGTTTGACCTGGAAATCAGAATCAAAAGAACCATAACATGAAGAAATTTCCAAAATCCCCCATGAATAATAACTTTATGGAATATAACAAACAAGAACAAATAGGAAAGTGATTCACCTGATGTATTTTGGTCTTGTTCAACCTCTTTATCAATTGCTGTCCGCTCCAAATGTTCGGCAGCGTCAGCAACCAAAGAAACCCCAGCAATTGCAGCCTTTTCCCATTTTTTATAGGCCGCTGATGATACAACAGCTGAGGGTCAAACATATAATATAAGTTCAGTCGAGATTAACACTATAAAGTCCAAAAACCAAATACAATTGATTTTTTATCCTTTTTACTTTAGAGCTTTAGGAAAGATAAATTAAAATCATATAGGGTTGCAACCATAAATTTTTCCCATTCTTATATTAGTTAACTCAAACATTTAACCAAAGATTGTATATCTAGCAAACCTTTTTATAAATAGCTAAAAGAAAAAAGGAACAATATACAAAGACAAAAAAAAAAAAAAAATAGACAACCTGGTTTCCTCCGTTGCCTTGCAGGTTTCATGGTAGCTGAGTCTCCTTTACTGTTACCACGGTTAGTGTTTACATTATTTACATTGCGCTTTGATGATGCTTTTCCAGATCCTACTTTCTGAATGTTTTGACTCTCAACAAGAACTAGTTTAACAGTACGATTATCCTGTCCTGGCACTCTACTCTGATTTGAAACTGTGCTTGGAACAGGAGGGCCGTATTCCCCATGAGGAGGCCGCTTCCTAACACTCTTCTTCCTATCTTTTAGGAGTTGGTGCTCCTTCATTTGGAAGGATATTTCAGTCAGTTCAGAAAAAGCAGAAAATATCAATTCGGAATCAAAAATAAAATAAAGAAAAGAGCAAATGCTTACCAAGGCTTCTACAAATATCTTAAATCTTCGAGGCTTCAAGTGAAGTTTTGATGCTTTGCAGCTATACTTTTCCAATAAAGACCACCTGTAACGAGAGTTTCTCACTTCTCAGCTTCCATACAAGAGTTTTAACAGATATAACTTTTTAAGGATCCTCAAATTATTAGCTTCACAAAAGATGACATATTGTATGCCATGATGCTATTCTCTTATCATATACATAAAAGACTGGGCTACTACGCCCTCACCAGCGAGAGTCAAATACCAGGATCCACCCAATGGCTCAGCAACTTATACAGCCTTTAAAAAGTGCAGTCAAATTGAAAAAAAAAAAAAAAAAAAACCAATGTAGCTTACCAACGAAGCATTGCAGCATTAGTATCTTTAGAGTTTTTAGCATCAAGATACAATCCTGGACCAAGAAGCTTGTTCATACGCCTTACAAGACGATAGTAATAATGTCTGACCTGAAAACCATACAAATTCATAGAAAAGAGGATTATAAAATGAAAAATAAAATATTGCAGGAGGACATTACCGCCCAAATATATATTAATAATAACTACCTGGTCCTTGTTTTTACTTTGCACACGACACGTGATCTTTTCAAAATTCTGAAACCAACAAATAATTTAGTTAAATTCCACCATAAGGTTAACATTCCCATACCAAAACCAATACGAAAATAGATAAAACATGCCTTGCCAACTTGTCGCAACGCAGTAAAGAAACTTTCCTCCTCTTGACGCGTCCAAGCAGCCCACTGACGGGTTGGCTTTTTCACTGCATTTGGCATTTTCAAATCAATCAAGCAAAGACATTTCAACTTAGAGAGTGGAAACGTCTTTCAAAATGAACAACAAGAAACGATCAATATAAACATCAATCAGATTAATATACCAGGCTGCTGAGGCACAATGTTAATTGGTGCCGATGAGGCTACCCCATGATCTCTCTCCTGAATTGGAATATTCTCCGAATGAAGGTTTGCCTCAGATTGCAAGATGACTCCCGACTCCATCAGCATGTTAAATGCATCACATCAACTCTAGATACTCATTGCTCTCGGATTTGAAAGTTTCAATTGATGGAACAATTGATCTCTACAATGGTACAAGGTCTGTAAGCATCGTAAAAGACGGGGAAAAGAGAAAAGTAAGTAAGGCATTACACAACTCTTTAACAAGATACTCAAATCATAATTAAACCTAAATGTGTGTCAATCCCAATTTCGTCACCACAATTCGGTATTAACCAAATAACCAGAAACTTCAATAAAAGATTTTCACTTGTTCTTTTAATAGGAAAAGGGAAGCCTAGAACCAAATATTACAATAATCACTTTTTAAAAAAAGTTTGAAGTCCTTCAAACAAACCCTAATTTGATCAAGTTCTGTCCGGAAAACCTATATTGACTTTCTGATAGAAATTCAATTCAGCAAAGTAAAGCCAAGTAATTAAGCTTTGTTATATGAAGATTTAAGCAAAAAATTTAAAAACAAAATCCTCTTCGGTAGCTTTTCAAATGCAGATAAGAAAATCGAATTTTTCAATTTCGCATAACATTAGATCCAAATAACAATATAAAACCAATAGTTCATAATTTAATTGAAGAAATTTCCATATATTTTTTTTTCATAATAAACAACAAAATATTCAAAAAATTTTGTCCAAAAATTTTCTTCCCTATTTTCCGAGCAACCAAACAAGGACTCTTGGATTCAAGCTACATCAAGCTCAGATTGACCCATAAAAATGAATAAATAAAATTAAAAAACCGAATCAAGAAAGTTCCAGAATTTTACGACGTACCTGAGATAAAGATGTTGAGAGAAGCGATCAAGGAAACCCTAGAACAGAAAATGGAGAGTTCGAGAATCGGACAAAAAGAAGGAAACCGGAGAGAAACTTCCGACGGACAACTACAGTTCGGTGGGCTGGTGGTGGGAAGAAAAGAGAAGAAACGAATTTTACTTTGGAAATTAAAAAATAAAATACAATAAAATAAAAAATAAAAATGGCGTTATTACTAATTAGTTAAATTTAATTCCTATCCAAAAAATAAAAAATAAAAGATGAGGCTTTATTTTTTATTTTTTAAATTGTTATTGGGGCTATATTTGTTCTTTGCCTCTTCTAGGCCTAATAAATTTTGCACCAAACGAAAGGTAAAGCCAAAGTAAAGAGGCTTAAAAATGGTCCTTTTATTCCTTCATCAAAAAAAAAAAAAAAAAAAAAAATTGGTCCTTTTATGTCTCGGCAAAAAAAATTAATTAACTAAAAAAATGTAAAATAAAAATTGGTCCTTTTATGGTTTTGGGTTATTTTTGTGGTTCACCTCAACGCTTTGCATTTCCTCCAACTTAAAAAAATAAGAAAAAAAAATCCACTTTTTTCACATGTTCCCTTAAGAAAGAAATATTCAAGTTTTTTGGTTAAAAAAAAAATTTATTTTTGTTGCTGGTCAAAAGCTTATTCAAGTTGATTATATAAGAAAATTAACTTTAATTTGCAGAGGTAGTGAACCGACAACCAAAATTTTTAGGCATTAAAGTATAGAAAACGTGAAAGAAAACAAAACACAACATAGTGAATATTGCATCTTTACTTTTAGATATCATGCATTAGAGAAATAAATTAGCAAAATTTAATTGCAAAAAACAATAATTGAGATAAACTTAAGCGTCAAACTAGGGGTTCTCTCTCTTCTTCTTCTTCTTCTTCTTCTTCTTAAATTTATTTAATGGGGAAACGGTCCATTTTTGTTTATATCTCATAGATTTAACATTTAAAAAGAAAAATTTTGCTTTTGTATTAAACAATCAATATCAATTTGAACATCTTGAACAACTAACTCTAAGATAAATAAAACAAAACAAAAAAAAAAAAAAAAACAAGTTGCTCCTAAATAGTACCCAAAGCACTTATAACAAAAGTTTGCATTTTTTTATGGACGGGTGCTTTTCTCCACAATATATTCAAGCATTCAAACTTCGATAGAGTCATGGAGGCTTAACCTATAATTTACCAAAAACATGTTTGACACAAAACTAATTAAGTAGTTTAATATTCCAAAGTCGTTTCCTCCACATGAGATCAATGGAAGTAAATGGGATTTTTGTGGGTGGGTGGGTCCCATTTTTAATTAAGCACACAGATTGAAACCTCTTTTCCCCTCGAACCACTCTTTTTTGCGTTGAATGCCACTGAAAGAATTAGTTCCAAAGGCATTTAAGAAACAACCACACAGGGCATAAGGAGAATCCCACCTCACATAACACATTAAAAACCAATCTTTTTATGGACCGCCCTTAGAAGAAGAAGGGATTTCTTCTCTAGCTCACTCCACTTGTAATTTACGGATGTTATATATCATAGTCGGTGATTGTCACCGAATATTTTCAACCAATTATAAATTCACATGTCAACTGTGGGATCAACTGATTACGTCACATGGTCCCACACGGTCTTCTATGTTAGGTTTGCCTAGATACTTACGGCTTAGAAAATCAAATTTGGACCCTAAAAGCCTATAGAAATGAACCTCTTCCAAATGAACTCTGAGAAGTGCAAAGATAACCAGTTTGTTCCATTGGCAGAATCACCTTCATTTTCTAGCTTCTCCACTAAATTGACACCAAGTACTGGTTGATTTAGAAAGCATTAGTCTGTACATCGGGGCACCACGATCCAAGACGTGTTGTTCCCAATCCGACCGAACCCCAAATGGGTTCTCCTTAAGCCACCCTCGACTAGTCACGGCATTGCTCTCTTCGTCCACAATGAGTTTACCCTTCCCATATTTCAAGAACTCTTCTTTCATTCTCAACGAGACAGCTTCTAAATCAGACTGCAGAAAGACCTACAAAAGACGAGCATAGCATTTAGAAAATAGCTTGACCAGGCTGGGAAACAAGACCCCGAATTTCAACACTGCAAACTATATACTCTTACTTGCAGAGATTTGTAAAGAGAGCAATGCACAGAAGAGAAATCCTGCTAAAAAGTTCATATCAATTGAAACCAAATTTATCAAGGTGGATTCCAAAATAAAGTTTTAACCTTTCCATTAGGGGTAAGGAGTTCCACTATCGCTTCGACCAATGATCTCTGCAGCATTCTCCATCTATATTCTGGATTGTTGAAATCGGGATTCGGACACTGAATTGGAAAAAAAACGAGATGCTACTTAAAAAGTAATACTGTAATTGACGACGATAGTAGTGGGATCGTACTCTCAACCTGTATTGACGCGAGAGTTAACTTTCCAGGGTAGCTAGAAACTATAGAGCGGAATACTGCTGTTGCATTTGTTGCAATGAAGTACCTGATTTAGACAATGAAGGTAAAGTCAGATTAGCATAATGACTAGAATTCTTCAGCTTTCATCAATATGGTCAGTAAAACACTTTGGATGAGTTGGATATTCCAAATGGTTAACAGAAATTGAAGTTAGCACAAGTTCGTCGATAAGGTTGAGGAAACACTTTACTATTAAATCCATGTCATTCTGGAAGCCATTTACCCAAGACAAACATGATCGTCCAAAAGCAAACGAGTTTATAATCTTGACGGGTTGAATGTTCTTTTCCTAATCCCTTGTGAAGCTTAATGATTGAACTTGTTGTAACTTGTAAGACCAACAAACGTAAAACTCATGCCAAAATTTCCGGAAATAAAGGTTCCAGTGCTTACACATTTTGTATGCCAAGTCTTGGAATGGAATCTAGACAACGTCTTACTAGCTGAAAGATTGTTGTAAAAGCATTAGTTAAACAGAAAAGGTTGTAGCAACTGAGGTGGAAAGTCGTTATAAAAGGGAAAAAAAAAAAAAAAAAAGACCTTTTTGTTCATCTCTAAACCGAGATAGTTCAAATCCTTCCTTCTTCTAGCCATTCCTAGAAGAAACAATCCATTGCCTGTCATTCGTTGTTCAAAGATTAGGAATAAACCAACATTTCAACTGAATATAAGAATAAAAAAAAAAAGGATCTAGACAGTTCATTCGACTGTACTAGCTAATTGTGAGAAGTGTCTCTATTCCTTGTTTGTGTTCCTTTTTTCCCCTCTTTTGAATCTTCTAATACGTCTAGAACAATAAACAAAGGAATGGAATGATAGGAAGGGAAAAAAGGACTACCATACCACTTCCAATGTCAACTAGTAGAGGCTTGGATGGATCAACATAGACAGCATTCCAATCAATATCAAACGGGTATGCCTGCACCGATCACAAACATTAAGCAACTTGATTAATATCACAATGTAGAGCTTAATGTCATACTGGACCTTTTAGAATCTACATCCATTAAAAAAAGCAAAGATGTTCGATATTTTTATGTCTTTCAGACAGTTTATAGATCTTATGGTCCTTGCAATTGCCATAGCAAGTATAACTCTAAACCTCGGATATGAGGCATGGTTAATTTCTGCTATTTGAAATCAACTTACGGACATAAAGATGAGACATACTCTATCTAAGGCGATGACCCCCGAAAGTTTTCTTCCTTTTAGAAACTCCCATACAACCGAAGCATTGTACACCATATTGGAAATGGAGAAAGAACTCGATTCGTTAATCAGTGCTTCACATGCCATATTCCCAACAACAGTCACATCACAGTCACTTTGAGAAAGTTGGTTAAGAATTTGAGCCAGTTTAGATGCTCCACTTGTACAGCTACTCTTATGGATTTTCACTGGACCAATCCATAAAACTTTCTGAAATACATCATGGCAAAAAAAGTCGGGTATTGTGACGAGGCAGTAATAACAAAAAGTACTTAAGTGAATGCTTAGCACGAATGCTGCAAATAAGTTCCTATAGTATAGTAACAACAACACAACTTCAGTACTACCAACATTGATCTGTCATAATTTTGGTCCTTTACTAGAAGAACTCATATGCAACATTGTACTCATCAATAAGAGAAATTTGGATCACATACAGCTTGTAAAAGTTTAGTACATGCCATAGACTGAATAGATTTGCTTCCACAGCTAAGATTAAGTACCTAATCAAAACACTAACGGTATGCCAAACACGACATAACACAATCCTATTGAATGAAAAATGGTATTGGGAAACCGAAACCAAAACCAAAACTCTTCAACCTCAAAATGTCATCTAGTTCCAAGTTACCTTGCATTTTGTAAGCAAGGACTTTATTTCATCCAATGACACAGGCCCAATGTCAACAGGTTCCCACCCTAAAATAGGAAAAGTAAATATGAAGATCCAAGTATGAGAATTTACATCGTTTTGAAAATTCAAGCCATGTTAGCACAAAAGGCTCCAACCATCAGATTTTGACAATATCTACCAATTTACGGGCAGAAAGGGATAAAATTAGAAAATTCTCAAAAGGACTAGTCATGAGCAAACTACAAAATACATGCCTTTGAAAGGAAGCTCACCATCCATTATACCATGAGAAGGAAATATCTCGAATTGGGAAGAAAAGCGATCATTCTTGCACCAAAAGTCTTGGGGATATATGAGGTTCACATTTCTACTTTGTGCAAACTGAACTATATCTAAAGCTTGTTTAAGTGCACCACGTTCCACCAAATTCGAAGGCACAGATAGCCCTAAGGCATGCATTATTTGAAAAGCCATCATTCCAACAAAGACTAGTCCCTTGCATCTACAAGCTAAAAAATGCAAGGCAGCCGCTTTATCAAGTAAATTACCCCCTCCAATCTGCATTTGAAAAAAGACAAAAAAGAAAACTTGTGAATCCTATTTAAAAAGTTTAACTAGGACAAGAATCTGGAATGAAATGCAGAGAAACTCTACACGGCAAAAGAAAATCAGCTAAGACAAATAGCAACCAAAAGATACATACAATTGCCACATAAGGTTCTCTTTCGGCTTCCTTAAGATTCCTAAGTTGATTTAGGATCTCCTCAAAGTGAAAACCAGCTAGACAGGCATAGCAGAAACGAGTAACACCAACAGTGGACGCAAGAATCTTATGAGACTGGGAAAAGGTGTCATTGACAAAAATATCAGCTCCGAATGACAATGCCTCTGAAAATTCTAGGCAATTAGCAACTTCCTCTTTGAACTCTGAAAGACTATCCAGGAGAAAAATATTTGCTTTCTCAAAACATTCCATCTTTAGTAACTTGTCAAGAGAAATGCATCTAACCGGAACAACTTCATAGTTCAGAGCAGATGACAGGAAATCTGAAATACGAAAAGACCAAAAGCAACTTTCTATATAATGAATCATGTAAAAACTTCCATTCAACAATCCTTGTAGCTATATTATCAAAAACCTCTCATACATTTTGGTTTTTTCTTGGAGATACCTTCCTATACTTGGAAATTATATGGAAAAAAAAATCACTACAAAATTTAAAGTTGCTTCAGATCCTTTTCCTCAGTTGGTTAGCTTAGGGAGACGGAGAATTACACGATTTCTAATATTTTGGTTAAACATTAGGAGATCACAAAAGACCTCTACCCAAACACCTTCAAATGGGAATTTTTGAAATGCACGCTCTCACGTTAAAGCATGAATCACTAAAAATCTTGTTTGTGCTAGTTTGTTGTTTTTTCTTCAATTTTATTACTTGGTAGTAAAGGATTAGGGCGTCTGATTTTTAACAGTACCAACTTAAAATGTATATCGAAACACTAATATAGTTATGGTTTTATCAGAAAAACTTCTGAAATGTATGTTTACGCTGATTTAAATGTGGAGATCAAAATCAGTGCTTGCTTCTCAAACTCTATACCTGCAACAGACTCGGAAGTAAATGACTTGTTTTTCAAACTCCAATCACTCACTAGAATGACTTTAGCTCCAGCTTCATGTAAGTACTTAATAGTCAAGAGTGCGTTGGGTGCCGATCGTGCAATTTGCTCGGCCTCGTCCCCGAGCAAAATGGTGGAATCAAACCTGACCAAAACAACTTTTCCAAAGAGCTCTCCCTTGGGAAATTTTCCAAGAGTTTGTACATAAGGTAAGGAGTCTGATTTTGATTCTCCTTCATTACGAGCTAAGGCCTAAGGCCCAAAGAAATAAAAAACCCAGTTATGAAAATGAGATTCCAAAATCAAACCAATAACAAAAATTGCATTTCGCATGTTTATATAAAACATAGTACACACCTTATTATTAAGTGAGCTCTCAAAAACCAACTTCAAAGTTCCTGCCAAAGAGAATAACTTTCAAAAGTAACTAAAAGAATCTTCATTTTTGCCAAAGTTTGCTTCTTGAAAAGTTTTTGGTTTAGAAAAAGATTAAACCTTGAGAGAAAGACTGAACACTTTGACATTTCAGAGATTGGGCAGACTCCCCAATGAACCAAACCGGACTATGTTTCTGCAGCTTTGGCCAGTACTCGTGGGTTTTCAATTTGGTGGAAAAGAGAGGTTCTTGGGGTAAACTCAGAAGCAGAAGCTGACCCATCTCTCTCTCTCTCTCTCTAAATATATATATATATATATATATATATATATATATCCCCTTTCTTGTATTAAACTAACTTTGCTATAAACAAGGCAGAGTAAGAAGAAGAAAGAAACTAACTTGGTGGGACAAAGACTGAATCTGAAAGAGAACGTTATGAATCTGAACACTAATTTATCTTCTTCACTTCTAGACTCTTTCGGTTTGGCTCTTGAGCATAGATGATAAAACGTTAAAATAACCAAAACGGCTATGATGCGGGAGCCTTGTCTCTACCCAGATGCTTACAACTCTTTTCTCTTTCTTGTTAATAAAGTCTCTAGACTACATGTCGTTTTTGCTTTGCATTTAGTCTTGTCGTTTTTAGTTAAGCTTAGGTTCATTTTATAGGACCCCGATAGCCGTTTGCTAGGATCAGGGATGACAACAAACAAGACAGGTTCGGAAACAGGTGATCTTCTTGTTAATCTACTCTAAATAAGAATACTCCTCGCATCCGTATGTTTAACCTGTTTAAATTGACATCGGTCGGAATATCTTATTTACCTAATTAGTTATTTTCATCTTATAAAATAAAAATTTAAAAGAAAAATATACATATATTGGAGACTTGAGTTAAAATAAATTGAAACCATAGTTCTCAATTTTCATATGTCTAATATGTTAACGTACGATAACTAAAATTACATATAATATAAAAGATCATGTCTAATAATTTTGATTTCAAGATAATACGTATTTAAACCGGTAGGTAAACCGGAAACAAGGTCAATAATCCCTAAATCCATCCCCGTCTCAATAGTTCCAAAAAATGAAAAACAAACATAAATTTTGGTGTCCCAGTCTACCAATTTTCTCAAGTTAGTCCCTTTTAACTATTACGTTGTTAAAAAATAGACAACATAAGACACAAGAGTGTTGTCTCCAGTTTGACAGGCTAGTTTTGTAATCTACAGCTAGTAGAATGGGATTTAACAACAAGCGTAGTAATTATGGTTAGGGCTATAACACTTTTGTCATTGCTCTTAAAGTTAGATTCAATTCTTGTATTCCTTTATTCACGTTGCTTACAAGTTTTTTCAATAACATCATGATACGTTAATTAAAAACATAATTTTAAATTAAAATATCATATCACATCAATAATATGATATATTAATTAAATAAGTTACATGATATTATTAAAATAACACAAAAGAAAATACAAATAAGTGAGACATATAAACTGAATCTTTAAATATTATGGGGACTATGATCTTTTTTTTTTTTTGTTGTTACAATTGATGAATTAATATGGAAGAACGAGGCTGAACAGAGGACCTAATCTAATTATGTTTTGAAAACTGAAAATTAGCTAGTATCTTGGGTTTCAAAGGAGAACAAAAAGTATTTGTCTCTTGTTGTTCTCCAAAAACCTCCACATACATAGATGACTTGAGAATTCGACCAGTTATAAATGCTCTTAAATTTTCGAAGCCCCATATCTTTCCCTTACATAGCACCACTCATGTTTCTTTTTTCCAATCAAACTTTACTATTTATAGAGGGAGAGATTATTTTTGACTGACAGACCGAAGACACATTTTTTAAGACATTTTTAAATTTAATGACTAAATTAAAATGAAACTTATAATTTGAGGACCAAAACGAGATTAACCATTGTTTTGATAAAAAGGAAGAAACAAAAAAGATGATGTCTAATAGGTGATCATTAAAATTAAGGGATTTTGTATCGATGCCTTCTAAATTTGTCACTTTTAGACGACTCATCCCTTAAGTTTCTCATTTTGATAATTTATTTTCTGAACTTATTAAATTATTGTAATGTATTATTTATAAATCAATTTTTCTATTAAATTAGTTACGAAAACTCACGTATAGCTGCTGTATAGACAGAAACACCAATTTTCAATTAAAAATTTCTAAATCTAATATAAATCTTAATATAAATATTTCAATTTCAAATTTTTTTATTTAGTATAAAATAACTAAAGGAGATACATTATTATAATTTAATAAATTTAAATGATAAATTATTAAAATAAAAAATTTAGAGACAGGTTACTAAAGATAATAAATTTAGCGAGTATCGATGTTAAATACCCGTACAACAGAGTGAGACTAGTACAAAGATCGACCAATTTCAATTCACTTTCATACAGAGAGTCAAGCGGTCCTTAGCTGAGCGACCAACGTCCGTCGAACCCAAACCCAACGAGTTCTCGCCGGCTGACGATCGGAACCAAGGTTTCCCAGATTCGAATCACAATGAGGTTAGGGTTCTTGGTCGGCGTCTTCGGAGTTCTTGTCCTCGCTCATGCCGCTATTTCAACCATCCAATGTAAGTCCTCAATTCACAAACACCCACACAAAGTATTCACGTTTTTCGATCAAAGTTAGAATCTTTCTCGCGTTTATAACCCTTCCTTTGCTTGAATTAACAACTGGGTTTGTTTCAAAATTGTTGATTTGTTTCATAATTTGGGTGCAGATCGGGGGTTGTTGAAGATTATGGAGGAAGAGTTTTCTGGACCTCCCGTGAATGTAAGTTTTCTTTTTTCCAGTTTTTGCTTCGTTGGTTTGATTTATTTTTGTTTAATTTTTCGTGGGTTTAATTTGTTTATTTCAATTTTAATTGGGATTTTTTTAAAAAACTTTTGTGGAAAAAAAAAAAAAAAACAGGTTATGGTGGAATTGCTTCTAGGGTTAGTACTGTGTATGTGGGCGGCTCTTACAGTGCCTGGGAAATTCCTTTCGATACATCCCCACTCTGAAGAAAATAGGTACGAACTTTTTTCCCCCTTTGGATTGGTCAAATATTGTTTTCTTAGTAACAACTAATAAGTAACAACAAAGTTTGTCCCTTGTGTAAATCTGTGTTTATTAGAATCTAAATAGGTTAATTTTCATGTAAAAGTAGTGAAATTTGGGTATCTGAAATCGGTCTTTTGTTAGGGGTGAAATGGAATGGAATTTCTGTTGTTTATCTTGTCAATCAAAATCTCAGCTTTCTTGTTTTCAAACAAAAGTTACATTTATGGATACTGAAGTTTTGCAAAGAGGAACATGAATTTGAAGAGTTTCTTCTTTGAAACGGTCTGTGCTTGACTTGCCAATTCAACTCTTTCTAAGCCAGTTTAACTTCGTTTCATTTGTCTTCTCCTTGTTGGTGTCCTATCAATTTTATTTGTTACAATCTTCATTTTGATGTTCATACTCTCTTAGCTACGTTTGGTAAAGGGAAAGAAAATTGAAAGGAAAGAAAAGTATACAACCTAGGTGAGGAACAAAATACAGAGGAAAGGGTGGACTTTTCTCTTATTGTATTTGGTATGAATTCCCTTCCCTATTTGAAGATATTAGAATTTGGCGTTCTTTGGAGGATTTGAAATCCCTCATCTTTCCTCTCCCCTGCCTAACAACCATGGATCCCAAAATCCACCCTTCTCCCTTCTATTAAACAAGCTCTTAAAGTCTTGAATTTTCATTTAATGATATGCTGCTATCTTTGCGTCTTGATGTCCTTTTATTTAAGCCTTTACTGAATAGCCAAAATAAAGCCTAAAATGAATTTTCCAAACTGTATCTTTTACTAAATTTTTTATGAGACTCTATAGATAACACAAAAGGCATATCGTACATTCATCCCCGGAGCATCACCATACTCCTGTTTTTATAAGATCTTTCCATACTACATATTGCAAAAATAATATTCTGATAACAGTATTTGTATGTGAATATTTTAAGTTGCAGTTCCTATTGCCTTTTCTCTCTACTAAAGTCAGTCGGAATCTTCTAATATTAACTCCTATGAGTCTCCGACAACTCTTCCAATGTTCTGATATACAGCTTTACGCAATTATTTACACTTGGATATGTTGATTCTTGAAATGCAGGATAGTATCTCTACCAGCCAACCTTGACTTTGTGATTTTCAACCATCGAGGCAGGGTGTTTCCCATGGTAACGAAGTTGAAGCTGAATCATTGAATTTTACTCAGAGGAATACCTTCCCTGGTTTAGGCCCGAGAGATAAATGATCTCATGCAGGTGCTATGGTGTCCGGCCTCTTCGCTGAGTTGTTTTGGGTTAAGCTATGTTTTTGGTTTTTTGCTTTCATGACGTTACTTGGATTTTGTTTCTAAACGGATTAACTATGAGGAGGCTGCCTTCTAGAATTTTTATAAGAATGAATCAATGATAGAGTTTTAGCGTCATTATTATGTTGTTTTTGTCACTTGAACCCAATGAAATTGCTGTCTAGGTGGAAAGCCATCCATGTGGTACAACTTCAAGTACAACAAATTACAAAACCTGTCGAAAACACTCAATGGATCAAAATTTACTTTTAAAATCTCCTATCAAAATTCCAACAACAGACATTCTAGATACAAGATCAATCTTTAAGTAGGATTTGACGGGGGTCCCGAGATTTCAAAAGTAATAAAAGGCGACGGAGACGTGTTGATGTCAATGGATTTTTTTTTTTTTTTTTTTTTTTCATTTTAGTTTATCGGAGTCTACGGAGCCATTTGGTTTGGGGAGGCACATCTTATAAACTTTCATTGCAAAAAAATAGTTGGCACGGTTAAAAGATGCAAAAATGTTGAAAAATACAATCACATACCTCTAAAAAAAAATTTTTTTGTTAGAATGGGACTACTACAAGTAAGCAACTACAGAATTATCAATAACAGTATTCCTCAACTTTTGACAACCCAGATCCCAATTCTAATATCAATTTCTAAGAAACAGAGTGCCAAAGAGAAACGCCAACAAACAAGAATAATCTACATTTGGTTGAGCTCCTGGGGATTTTCCATAGATTGCCTAAGAATGAACTCAGCTCTTCTCTTCTTATCGTCCCGCTCTTCGTCCCTCCCAAACCAATACGCCGGCCTCCCGACACCCCTCTTCTGAAGGCTCAGATCCAGCGACTCACCAAAATACTTCTTGGCCGTCCTGAACTTGAACTGAATGGCGGGTCTTGTTTCGGGACCGGGAAGAACCCTTCTCTCGTCCTCTCCATCCTCAGAAAAGCCAGCTTTCTTCACGGCTTCAATGGCAGGCGCGAATGCCTCTAGCACAGAAGCATGGTCTCCCTTCTCCCTTTCATTGGAAATCTTCCCCGGAATCACAACCGGAGAAACATCTTTTTCTCCCGGATGCAACGGGGGTTCGAGGAACGGATTCCTTTCAAACTGTTTCATTTCATTCCCATCAGCAGGTGCCAAGGGGACCGAAGCTGAAGCAGAGGTGCCCGCAGAGCCTACATCACGAGCCAATCGCTGCTGCAGACTCAACAAAGACCTCTCGGCCTTCCTCCGCTGCTTTGCATGCTCGAGCTTATCCAAGTGAGGATTCGTATTCCTCTCATTCCACATTGGGGAATGGATGTACGTGTGAGGATCAGGAAAAGCTGGCAACCAAGTGGGAATGTGCTGACCGGGTGGGTTCTCGCCCATCTGCTCGAAACTTGGAATCAATCTCCGGGTCTTTAACACCGGAAACCGTGGCACCGGCTGCGCAAATGGAATCTCCTCGGCCGAACCAATGTATGTGGCGATCTCCTTTACCGCACCTGACCGCACGAGACAATGCCCGACATCCCCCGCACCCGGAAAACCCTGCGACGCCTCCAAGGCTTCCAAAGCCCTAATAATGTCAAACACATTGCACTCTGTTCTTCCAGTCAAATTCGCATAAGAATTGGCCATCTTTCCCAAATCACAAAGGTACCTGATGGCGATATCGGCAAGCGCATCCAACGCAGACTCCCTCGAGCTCTGAAACCCGATGCTCTCGCATATCTGAGCCACCACAATCCTCGACACCGCCCGCCCGAAATCGTCAGCTCCGGCTGTCACCGGCGCAGCGCCGCCTCCGTGCTCATTCACTCTCGTACCATTCGCATCTCCATGGCCCATAATTCAAACCCTCATATCACTCTTACCCTTTTCTTGAACCCGCGCAATCAATCCCATCAACTCCTGCTCTCCTCTGCAATCTTCCACAACACCTTACACAGCACATAATCGTCAAGGAAAACTTTTCCACTTACTTTCTCGGCATCCAAACAGAAAGAAAGCAACAAACACCAACTGAACCGGAGCCGGAGCGGAGCTCCCCGGGAAGATCCAGAAATGGCAAATCTCCGAAGTCAACGAGCTTCACCAATTCAAATCGGATTTGCGAAGTTGTTCGAATCAAATCGAATCGCGAGATAGAGAGAGAGAGAGAGAGATAATTTCAGCTTCTAGGGTTTTAGTCAGTGAAAGAGAATTGCGAAATTGAAAGAAAAAAGGAATCGAATTCCAAAATTCCAAAATTGTAGGAAAAAAAAAGAGCAAAAAAAAAAAAAAATCTAGATCATAAACCCTCGTAAGACCCTAAAAAAGAATCGAAGAAGAAGAGAGTGAAGAAGAGATGCGAATTCGAGAGATTGGGGCTCGTCTTCGGATCTATTTTATAGACCCTCCCTATATTCCTTCTACCAATTAGAGCCCAAATACTGTTCCTCCACGCGCTCGACTGCGATTTCGCATTTCGTACTCGCGGACCCTGGTTTTCTATTGGGCTGTTTTAATTGGGCCTCGTGTTAAAGATCAGCCCAATTCCGAAATTCTCGTTATCTTCTTCTCTTTCTCGGTTCATTTCTTCCCAGCCAAACAGCGAGCTTAGTCAAGGTATGCTCTTCTCTCTCTCTCTCTCTTCATCTCACCTTTATTTATTTATTTATTTATTTTTAATTTTTGTTCCTGTCGCTTATTTAGTCTGTATTTTTAACTTCCTGAAATAAATCATAGGTTTTTTTTTTTAATTCTCTTTGTTTCGCAGTTGATAAGAAGCTTCGAAATTTCCACTGCAATGTTTTTTTTTTTTTTTTTTTTTTTTTTAAATGGAGCTGATTAAGTAATCAATTTTTTCTCGAATTAACTAGAGTACCTTTTTTGGGTTTTTTTTTTAGCTGTTCCCTATAGATATGTATGTATGTATTTTTGTGTTAATTGAATGGCATTTTTTCTCCCTTGGATAAGAATAGGAGGGTTTTGTTTCTTATTCATGGAAATTTGTTTCAGTTTCTTCTGATGTTTTTGGCTTGTTCTTGAGCTACACTGTACTACTACGCAACGAAAAATCAACTTCTTGAGGGAGGGAAATCGTAGAGTAAATAAGACTTGTATAGTTTTCGATATGCCATTGTCTGTTTGTATATGAGTTGGGAATTGAATGAAAGAGATTGATATGAGTACATATGGGTTTATAATTTGGTTTGGTTGGTAGGATAAGGAAGTTGAAGAGGAGATAAGCAAGGGAGCAAAATGGAGAAGTATTTTGGCAATGCATATAGAGGCGATCCCGGTGTTCCGCATGCTGATCCAGACCGATTCACGAACATTTGGATCGGTTCCGCTGCCTTCTCTGTTCTAACCTGGTTCAATCCTTACATGTGGCAGCTCTCTAACCAATTCAAGTACTAATTAGTCGCTTCTCTTGCATTTGTTTCCTAGAAAATTAAGGATGTTTATTTGTTTTCGTGGAATTTTTCTTTGTATTGCATACCCTTTTCGTTTCTGCTTTCAGTTGAAATTCTAGTTTTTGGGATTCTATCATAATGCTATTAACTAACTTGAATCATGCTATCCTTGGTTCCAAATGAATTTCGCTGCGAACGTTTGCAAGACGCATAAAAATTTCATTTAGTCCTTCTGTTGGTTATATCATAGAAATTTTGGTACTTTTGCAAGGTTTGTTGAATCAGTTTTTCATTTAGTCCTTAAGTTAGTAATCATAAAAATATTGTCCTGGCTCTACTTAATAGTCCTGATATGCATTGGAAGCAACATGATAGATCTTATCATCTGAACTCTGAACTCGGGCATGGCTATTCTGTCTATTCTCCCCTAACATTATCTGGAATTCTACTTGTTTCCCGTTTATGGTTCAGAGGAGCTGTCCATGGTTATATTCCGATGGTTGTTTTCCATTTCAATGTGTTTTTTGGTTAGACAACTTTGCTTTCCATCTCACAATCCGAAATTCTTGCAGCTGGCATGACAAAGCCATGTTATTTGAGCAGTATCACTGGAAGAAGGCAATGAAGAAAGGGCAGCCATACAAGTTTAAGGTAACTGATTGCCATTGCAAAAGCTGACAATTCACAAAATCGAGCTAGTGCTGTGATTGTTTGATCTTTTTCTTTTTTTCTCTAACTGAACCTTACATAGTTCTTATTGGCTGATCAGCTGGAAATCTGTCTGTTTAATCTTAAGGTTTTGATCTTCGATATGCCCTTTAAAGGATTTATTTACAAATATTGCGAAATTCCTGTTGTTGCAGTGGAACGAATACATGGATAAGGACCACCGAGACTCTTACTATCACAACTGGCCTGTTTATTTCCCGTAGATTCATCGTCTACATAGGCATGAACTCGAGCTGTTGGTTATGAAATATAAACTCTGCATAGACTCTTATTTGTAGCCTTGTAGCCTTTGTTTGTGTTAAAGTTCGGACGTTGAGATCATGAAACTATGTTTATGTTTTCCCCCTTCATACTCCTGCTGGATCAGAATCTGTTAAATGCGTCAACTTTCCCTATCTGTGAGCGGTATGATGCTACCGAGTTTTGTGCCTAAAATTTTATGTTATGAATGATAATTATCGCACATTGTCGTCTGAAAGAAAGCTGAAATTTTGCTGAAATGATAATGGCGACTTTCAATATTCATGACGATATGTATAGATTATTTATCTTTTTCAAAACTTACCTATAGTTTAACTCATGAAAACGAGATGATATGTTGCAACGTCAGAATTATCTCCAGAAAAAGACACGTTGCTGAGAAAGGATCCGTTATTCTATATATGATGAAACGAAAAAATGTGTTAAGAACGACAGTAGTTGAATAAAACGACAACATCTTGACGAAGGAACGTGATTCTGAAAAGAAAAGGCGTGATTGTCTTTAAGCTGGTGAACGACAATAAAATGAATGAACGACGCAAATTTTGTAAAACGACAGGTAAAAAGAAAACAATTGTGAGGTAAACGAGTATAGGAAGTGTGATAAAAGCCATAAGACACGCCATGAACATTACGAAAAACAAAAAGAGCAGCAAACGACAGAAATGTAAGTAGGGATAGCGAAAGCAAAATAAAAACAAACGACAAATAGGGAAACGGCAAAAAAAAGAATAGAAGGCATAAAATTGAAACGATATCAATGTGATAAATGACATAAAGAAAAGAAATAATCTAAATAGACGACATAGCATGATTAACGGCAAGAAGCTTGGAAACGACATTTATTTATAGGCGACAAGACAAATCAAACGACACGAAATTTAAGTGTAAGACAATGAAAGAAACAACGAGACAAAGAAAAACGAACGAGAGATCATATAACACGACAAAAAATCCTCCAAATGATGTCGATAGAACAAATGACACAGCATAACAAACAAAAACAAATGACATTCAAATGAGAAACGACAAATAAATATTGAAAAGACAGGATAAATCTCAACAACATAAGAAACACAAACGACAGATTATAGAAATCGGCCACAATCTAGAAAATTATCAGAATAACGTCCATAGAAACCATCTCAAGTCTCAACTTAGGAGAAAGGCCAAGAAATTGACAAACGACATCTACCTCATAAAACGATATAAACTACGAAAGCGACATCTACCTCATCACTAACATTGAAAAACGACATCTTGTAGTGAAAGAAAGAAACTAATGGTAACAAAAATAAAATAAAACAAAACAAAATAAAATCACTGACATCTTAAATATGTCCAAATACAAAGGAAAAAAAAAAAAAAAAAAAAAAACCAGAAAGAGAAATAATGAATTATCTACTACCTTGTTCATCACAAACCTTTCCAACAACAACCTCCTCACGTCCTGCGATTCTGAAACAAACACTGATTTCAGCTTCATTTCCTGTCTCTTCACCCCAAAGACAAACCAAATCACCAAAATCCTTCTTCACAGATTTCAGATCGAAATCCTTGAATTGGGCTCTCTCTGGGGCTCTCGCTTTTGGCCTCTTTCTCGCGGTTCCAGGCAAGTAACTTCCATTTTCGATTCTAGCTTCGTAGTTTTGTGGTCTGAAGTGAAAACCCAGATTGAAAAGCTGTCGTTTGGAGCAGGATGTGTGGAGGCAAAAGTGGGTGTCAACAAGCCGGAGTTGCTTCCTAAGGAGTTCACTACTGTCATTGACGTTGCTGGGTTCCTCTCTGATGGTCAGGTAAGTCTTTCTTTATTTCTCATTCTTGGACTGAAAAAGAACAAACAAAAAATGGTTTCTTTTTTAAAGAATATGTTTGATAAGTTTTGTTTACTCTGTTTCTTTCTCTCTCTAGTCTCGCTCTATCTTTTTTTTTTTTTTTTATTGTCTTTTGTACTCCGATGTTGTTATAATTATCATCGATTCATTTCTGAATGTGGGTTCTGGGAAAAATTAAGGAAAAAAAAAGTTAACATTTTAGAGACCTTTTCCTTTCGGGGCCTTACTTTTCAGTTTCTAAGAATTATTTGGGCAACCCATTTGTTTTTGTGTGTTATTATTATTTTTTTTTTTGGTTTGGTTTGTGAATGATTTGTAGTGATTAATTGCTATTTTAAGTGACTTTATTCGTTTCAATATGGGTTAGTGTATGAATTTTGGTGAAGAAGAAAGAATGGTTCTTAAATTGGTGTACTTTTCGTCGATTATCATATGAGAGGCTTTTCTTTTGCCCATTTTGTTTCTTCAAATTGCAATGTGCATGAAAGAGACCAAAATTTTGGAATTTTGTTTTTTTTAAAGAGACTCTTCCTTTTGATTCAGGGGGAATATTTCTTTAGAACTTAGGGGAAAAAAGAAAAGAAAAGAAAAGGTGTATCTCTTAGGAACATTTTTGGTGCATTTTCGGTGCATTTTCAGGAGAAAAGACTAGCCCAGGAGATAGCAGGAATTGAAAATGATACTGGATTCAAGTTGAGAGTTTTGGCCCAGAATTACCCTGACACTCCAGGTGAAGACCAACTTTTTGCAAGACTAGCATTGTTCTCTAGTGCTTTACAAATAATAAGAAAAATAAGACAATTTAATGGAATCTGATGAAAATTCGACTGTTATAAGCTATGTCATACTTTACCACGAAATTCTTGTCTTTATACGGTTACCTTGAATATGAGGAAGACTATTTTGGAAGTAGGAACCAATAAAAAATATTTCTTCGCAGGTTTGGCTATAAGAGACTTTTGGCAAGTGGATGATAGAACTATAGTCTTTGTTGCTGACCCCACCTTTGGTAAAGACCTTATTGTACCTATATATATTTCTTTAATACATGTAGAGATAACTCTACTGTGAATGATTTACATGATAGGGGTCTCCTTAAAACAGGAAATATACTAAATTTCAATGTTGGAGCTACGGTTGATCTAGACATTCCGCGTAGTTTTTGGAGTCGTTTGGCTGGCAAGTACGGAAATATCTTTTACTGGAAAGAGAAGGTAGAGTGAGTCTCTTTCAGTTTTGTTGATCACTGGTTTTATTTAGTCGGTCGTGTTTGTTTAAATTGTCAATGGTTTTGGATGTGCTAAAATAGGGTGAAGATGCATCAATTGAAGCTGCAGTCATGGCAATATCTAGCTGCTTGAGAGAACCCGTGGGTCCAAGTACTTGCTCTGAGGTAAAATGACACTGAAAATGGAATCCCAGTTCCCAGGCAAGAATTCATTCCATGTTCTTCCTGACAATTTAGTTGCATATTATGAAGCTGGACACTTAAATTGAGTTCTTTTTTCAAATGTGCTTTTTAAGTTTCCATTTTTCTGAGTCTTAACTCAAGTCAGATACCACCTGATGTAAATAAAGACATGAAATATGCTTATATATTGCGACTACTGTTTTGTTGAAAGAAGACTTCCTTTTTAAGTTCTAAGAAAAGAGGGAAAATACCACCCTGCGTTTTCTGATTCACTCAGATACTCACTGTTTGAATAATGTACGAGACCATATTTCGGGATATGAAAATGCGACAGAAGTTCTTTTTCGTTTGTTCGCTCAAGTATCCAAGACCAGACAATAGAAATAAATCCTGCAGTGAATCTAAGAAAATCCGGCACTAATCTAAATCGAACAACCCAGAGAAAGTCATTGTAGGCACAATCATACAAGTGCAAAAAACTCTTACCAAAAAAAAAAAAGAGAGAAAACAAGACCATTCAATGGTTAATTGGCGCAATAGATACAATTCTTTTATTGTTAATTGGCGCAACAATTTTTTGGTATTTATCAATGACAACTCACTTATACGTTGGTATCGAAAACAGAATACCTACTATCTGTCAAGTTTGTTTGCGGATTTTGGCCTTGACATCAGCAATAAACGGGGACATATTCTTCTCTGAAGAGCCATTTTTAGCCACAGCATTCTGTACTCTTTGCCTCACCTTAATCACCTCCTTCCTCAGTTCATCATCTTATTTTCCACTCATCAAACGAGTGATCTTTTTGGTACTTCCGACCTTGCCAACGGCTTTTGATCACAAAGATTGAGCACAATCCTCCAATCATCAACCACTAACTTTCTATTGGTGGTCTGATCTCCCCTTTGAGGAAAACAAAGCAAAGGCACACAACCACACCATAGACTTTCCACCACTGAATTCGACTCACAATGCGTCAAGAAACCTCCAATCGCTTGATTTGAAATCACCTCAATCTGATTGGTCCAAGTCACTATCAAACCCTTATCTTTGATCTCATCTTGAAGCTCAACTGGCAAGACATAAGGTTCTTCATAACTCACAATATCGAGACGAAGAACCAAGTTCACTCCACTGAGCACAAGACCACGAACTACTTTGTCAATGTCGCTCTTTTTATAAGTAATAGAGCTCCCAAGTGAGACATACAAAACTGAACCTTGAGGCTTGGTGCTGAGCCAAAGGCTGCAGTCAAACTAGGCCGTCAAGCTCGTCGGAATAATGAAGAAGAAGTGACACTTTTTTTTTAGGTAAATAGATTCAATGGGCTACCATGGGGTACGTCCATGTCTAGAGTTGGTCTTGACCACTTCCCTAAAATCCCTACTTTGGATGGGTCTGAGGAAAAAACCATTCGGTAAATGCATTTGTCAGCTTAGATGAGTGATGAGACCCGTTACACCATTACACCCGTGGCTGGCCATAACTTGAATTGGGCGGGTCCGTTTTTTTAAACACAACAAACACACACAAATAATTTTTTACGGGACAGATCGACCACAAGAACCTTTAGAAATAGAAATCAGATGACTCGTAAGTGTATCTCACTAAATAATATACTTTAATTAATATGTGTATTTTTCTTTTCCGTATCATCAACTTTGACGTTTTCCCTCATAGTATTTGGATGTAGAAGAGATATCTAAGTACTCCATTTCAATTTTGTCTTGCAAAGATTAACAAATAAATATGAAGTTTTAATATATAATTAATTTCACTCTAATCTCTAGTACAGTGATAATAATTTCTTTGAAATAAGTTGAGCAACAATGTTTCCAAAAGACAGTAAGAAAATAGAGCTGTTGTATATTAGGTGATAGATCTCACTTCAAGCTGTTATTGTATTGACTGTGCAAGAGTGATAATAATGTCACGATTACACGAATTATATACTAAGATTATTGAGAAGAATAATTACAAATAAATTGAATTTAAGTAAAATGGAAACATAAGATTATTGAGCTAAAATTCAATAATTAGAGTTAAAATATTGCAAATACAAATTAAATACTAATCACTTACTTTGAAAATATTTAAATTCATACAGTAGTGAAATGATGAGCAATTCAAAAGAACATAGTCAAACAACACATAATCAAAAAGTACAAAGATCCAATTCGCCCCTATGCATAGATGTCACATTCGTTCACTAATTTTTGCCTTTACATTTGTAATAAACTGACACAAATTCCTCTCTGATGATCCATTCACGGACAAGGCATTTTCTAAAATCTGCCTAAACTTAATAATCTCTTTCCCCAATTCTTCAGCTGATTTTCCACTCATTAGACGGTCAATTTTCTCCGCTACTTCCACTCTATTCAATGACTTCCCATCACAAAGGTTCAACCCAATCCTCCAATCATCAACCACTAGTTTCCGATTGGTGGGTTGGTCTACAAATAGAGGAAAACAAAGCAAAGGCACACCACACCATATACTTTCCAATATCGAATTCCATCCACAATGTGTTAGGAACCCTCCTATTGAAGGATGTGAGATCACCTCGATTTGATTGGTCCACGTCACTATCAAGCCTCGACCCTTCATCTCATCAAGAAATCGAACGGGCAAAGTATAGTCTTCATCATACCTCACAATGTTGGGACGCATTGCCCAAATGAAGTTCACTTCACTAAGTAACAATCCCATGGCAATTTCTTCAATGTCGTTTTTGCTACAAAGAGCTAAGCTGCCAAATGAGATGTACAAAACAGAGCCATGAGGTTTGGAATTGAGCCATTGGGTGCAGTCAAACTCGGTCCTTAGGCTTGTGGGCACAAGGCTCTTGGTGAACCCAGATGGGAAAAGAGGGCCAATTGCATGTATGGGCTGTCTCTCTTGAAAGGCTAAAATGGTCTCAAGCTCAAGCTCTTGGACTGTGTTGCAAAGAATAAAGTCAACGTGTTTGACATCATCAAATGACTTGTATAAGGATCGATGCAACGCCGTTGATGTGTCAGTTTCTTGAAGGAACGAAATCAAGTCCTTTGGCTCTATTGCCTTGACGCCCGGTATGTAATCAATAGTATCTTGACGATTATCTACCAAGAGCCACAGGAAAATAAAATATAAAAAAGAGAAAGTAATTTTCTTTATAGATAAACCGAAAGCAAAAAGATCCAACGCTGGGCCTAGCTCAATAAGTAAGAGGAAAATGATTTAGTTTGGAGCTTTTAGGTTCAAAATTTAAAAGTTATTTTCACTTCTCTTTATTAAGTGAGTAAAATAAACTTAATGCAAAGGATTTCTTTAAATTTTACTAGTAGACTATCTCCTTAGAGCACTAACCACTTCTTTCCATGAAGAACATATAATTTCCCCTAAACACTATTTGAGTGCATGACGTGGGAATTAAATTAAATTTAGCACATATTATAGTGTGTGTGCGCGTGTGTGTATATGAATATATAATTTGATTGATCTATCTACTAGGTGATACTATAATTTTTGTCTTCAAACAAATTAGAGAAATTCCTGTTCCTTGGAAAACAAAAATAATAAAGAAAAAACTTAAGTGGTCTATGTTTCAATTAATTAAAGTAGGTAAAAAGAAAAACCGAAGTAGAGAATTTGTTACCTTGAGATGCAAAGTGACCATTTATCTTGAGGAGGTCCATGTAGTAGTAAAGAGTCAAGGCCAAGGCTGGTTCAGTCCAAAAAGAAACACTAACAAGTTTGTATTTCTTGGCAATCTGTGAAGTCCATGTGTAGAAAGTATCTACTATCAAGCAACAGACAGAAGGGTCATCTCTTACTATTTCTTCAACAAGTTCATCCACATAGTTTGGAAGGACATTCAACTGACCCTCATGGAACTCCTCCTGATTCGTGAACCTGTCAAATTCGATCGGGAAACCATCGTTGACTGTTCTGTAGCGGATGTCAAGGCCAGAGTTTTGTGCACTGGCAAAGATATTGTCGTTTTGTTGATCATGTGATCCGATGTTGTGTTGTTTTGACTTGATGATCTCGTGATGTGTCAATTCAGTGTTAACGAAGGTGATGGTGAAGCCTTTTGATGCGAGCTTGGTCGCCAAATGAACGGTTGGGATCACATGGCCTTGGAGACTGAAGGCTACGATGATGGCATGTAGTTTTGGATTAGTAGTAGTATCTTTCATCTCCATGGTAGCTATGGGAATTAAGAGCACAAATGGTAGTCGGCAATGGAGTTTGAAACTTTACTCCCTTTAAAAAAGAAAATAAACTTTTTATTAGGCAAAGAATAGAGATATATGACACTTCGTTTGTAACTAAACAAATTATTGATTTTTTTTTTTGTGTTAATAATTGGTTAAAAATTTCAAGTTGCTAAGGTTAGGTAACCACACATGGTATATGTCCTAGACATTATTCTTCAAGATATAATAATGCCTCGTTTTACTTGCTCAATAATTTTAGCCGATAGACTTTATGGTGCATGTTTGGACCATATAACACCTAAGTAGGGCTAGGATAAAGCGATTACAAAGGTTCAACAAATAGAAGTGAGACAAGAAATCAAAACGTGGAAGAGATCCCATAATATGCCACGCAGACAAAGATGTCATATTCGTTCACTGATTTTTGTCTTCACATCTGTAATAAATTGACACAAATTCTTCTCTGATGATCCATTCATGGCCAAGGCATTCTCTAAAGTCTGCCTCACCTTAATCATCTCTTTTCTCAATTCCTCAGCTGATTTTCCACTCTGACCAATCTTCTCCGCTACTTCCTCTCTAGTCAACGACTTTCCATCACGAAGGTTCAGCCCAATCCTCCAATCATCAGCCACTAGTTTTCTATTGGTTGGCTGGTCCATGAACAATGGAAAACAAAGCAAAGGCACTCCGCATCTTATACTTTCCAATATCGAGTTCCATCCACAATGTGTTAGGAACCCTCCTACTGAAGGATGTGAGACCACCTCAATTTGATTGGTCCACGTAACAACTAAACCCCGGCCCTTGATCTGATCAAGAAATTGAGCGGGCAAAATATAGTCTTCATCATACCTCACAATGTCGGGACGCATTGCCCAAATGAAGTTCACTTCACAAAGTAACAACCCCATGGCAATTTCTTCAATGTCGTTTTTGCTACAAAGAGCACAACTGCCAAATGAGATGTATAACACCGAGCCGTGAGGCTTGGAATCCAGCCACTCGGTGCAGTCAAACTCGGTCCTTAAGCTTGTGGCCACAATGCTCTTGGTGAACCCAGATGGGAAAATAGGGCCAATTGCATGTGTCGGCGTTTTCTCTTGTAAGGCTAAAATGGTCTCAAGTTCAAGTTCTTGGACTGTGTTGCAAAGAATAAAGTCGACGTTTTTTACGTCGTCGTAGGCCTTGTACAAGAACCGATGCAACACCGTTGACGTGTCAGTTTCTTGAAGGAACGGAATCAAGTCTTTTGGCTCTATTGCCTTCACACCCGGTATGTAATCAATGGCATCTAGCAAGACAAGAAAAGCAAAGGAAAAAAAAAAAAAAAAGGGTAACGTTTCTTTATAAATAACTTGAACGCAGAAGAAACTCGCTGAAGCATAATGGGGAAGAATTTAGGTAGGATCTCATCGGTTTAAAATTTGATAGTGCTTTCGGTTTATTTTAACAAGTGTGAACCATGAAAACCTGAGAGTGAAAAAAAAAAAATAAAAGGAAAATGGTCTCTTTATAAGTTTGACGTATAGCATATAGACTCTCCTCGAAAAATTTACCATTTTACAAGGACAAAATTTTCCCTAATCATTATTTGTATACTAAATGACAATGGAATTTTTTGTCTTCTCACAAATGAGAGAGATGCCTATTATTTGAAAAAGAAAAGATTAACGAAAAACGAGTTGTACGTAGTCTATGTTATAATTTTAATTAAGTAGCAAAAGAAAAAAGAAAAAAATTAAGAAGATAACAAAGAAAACCGAAGGAGAAAATTTTGTTGCCTTGAGATGTAGAAACACCATTTCTCTTGAGGAGGTCCATGTGATAGCAGAGAATCAAGACCAAGGCTGGTTGAGTCCAAAAGGAAACACTAACAAGTTTGTATTTCTTGGCAATCTGTGATATCCATGTGTAAAAAGTATCTACTATCAAACAAGAGACAGAAGGATCATCTTTTACTATGTCTCTAACAAGTTCATCCACATAGTTTGGAAAGACACTCAATTGACCCTCAAGGAACTCCTCATAATTCGTGAACCTGTCGAATTCGATCGGGAAAGCGTCGCTAACCGTTCTGTAGCGTATGTCAACGCCAGAGTTTTGTACACCGGCAAAGATATTGTCACTTTGTTAATCATCTGATGGGATCTTGGGCTGTTTTGACGTGATGATCTTGTGATGTGTCACTTCGGTGTTGACAAAGGTGATGGTGAAGCCTTTTGAAGCGAGCTTGATGGCCAAATGAATGGTTGGGATTACATGGCCTTGAAGACGGTGGGCTACGATGATGGCATGCGGTTTTGGATTAGTAGTTGTATCTAGCATCTTCATGGAGGCGATGGGAATTAAGAGCGGAGTTAGTTGTTACTTATGGAGTTTGAATTATTTCCATGTCCCAACGAGAGGAAAATATGTAGACCTTTGATTTCGTATAGAATATTAGAAAGATATTACAATTAGATACGTAGATAAATGACTTTTTTATTTTTTTTTATTTTTAAGTTTTTTAATAAATGATCAGAGTTTTTGTAAAATTAAGAAAATAATCATTTTTAAAAAAATGATCAATCATTCATATTAATCAATGGTTAAATTTTTTTCACTTATTGACAAATGGTTACTCAGTGATTGATTATATTTAATCACTAATTAACGGTTATTTTACTAAATAAAAAAATTTAACCATTTATTTAAATAAATAAGCGTTTAAAAACTGTCTATATATCTACTTTCAAAGGTATTTGTTACTCAACTCTAGTTGGAGTTTTGTAGGCTTTTTTTTTTTTTTGTTTGGCCATCAAACATTCCAACAGCTCAATTTCAACCACATCTCTTTTTTTCTTCTTCTATGTTCAAAAAACTCAAATTTTAAAAATCTATAACTTTCTTGTTTTAAGTTAAAATAAAATAATTCTTATGTCAAAATGCTTACAATGATGAGATGAATGAAACAATATCCATATTATTATTTTTATTTTCAAACACATTTCAAAATTTTACACTATTTAAGTGCTCCAGTTCATTTTTAATGTTTTACATTTCAATCAAATGCACATTGTTATTAATTTACTTTTTTTAAAATAAAAAAAAACCTCTAAAACTCCCGCCAGAGTTGAGTTCCAAACGCCCTTTAACGTTTTTTTGTTACTAAACAAGTTTTAAATATTTTTATTGTTACTTAGTTTGAGTTTTCAATTTTTCCTAGACATTTTGCTCGAAGATATATTAGAATGACTCATCTTATATGTAATCGGGATTGGTTGGTTATTTGTTTATTTTAAGTTATTGCTACAACAATTTAAGTCGGTGTATTCTTTTTTTTTTTGGGTGGAATAATTTTAGTTTGTGCAATTATTCTTTAACTTGAATTATGGGATTCGAACTCTGTGTTTGTAGTGAAGTTAGTTATGAAATTATCGATAAATCACAAACTTGTTTGGCAAAAATTTCTAAAAACTGTTTTTGACTTCCTAAGTCCAAAAGCTATTTTTGAACTTTTGGTCCCCAAAAAGAACTTCTTGTGAAAAAAAAAAAACCTTTTTAGTAGATTTTATAACTCGTATGAGAGTTTAAATTAAAAAATTTAAATATCATTTTAATTTTAAAATTATTTTAAAAATATCATTTTAAATATTCATCGAAAAATCATAATTTTAATTATTTTTTTTATTTTTTAAAAATAAAATCAAAAACTCTGTTAAGTAGTTCCGTACATACCTGCAATCACTTTTTGTCAGTGTATTTTGATAGTGTGCTGATGATGCATATCATATATAAGTAAGGCTCGACAATCTTGGGGGATATGAAGACACAGACTAGATGCTAGGGGCTACGAGGAAAGCGACTACAAAAAGAACAAGAACGACAATAATATTTCACAAACCATTTTAAGTGATGTGAAGGACAATAATGCGTTGTATGGATCAAATCAACATGGACATAAACTTAAAAAACGACAACACATAATAACACATGAATTAAAGGCAACACATGAATTAAAGACAAGACATTGTAGGAAACTGACAACACATGAATTAGTGATATCACATCACGTCTTTGTTTCCTGTTGGGACTGGGGAAGGCCTTTCTTATAGCTCTCCAATTCTTTATTTAATGTAATTATGTACATACAAATTAAGTAACCTAAAAAAAAAAAACTTAATAGTAAAAATTTATTACAAGTTTAGTTTAGAATTAAAAGTTACAAAATATGACTGGAATTCGAAACATATGTAATTAGATATTAACAATAGAGTTATGATTTTAATAAGAAAAAAATCATAGTTAAAAGACCAATATTATATATTTCAAAATATATAAGATATTTATGATTGGAATAAAGGTGGGATGAGGAGTGCTTGTCCCATCGTTTGCCTCCTCACGACTCAAAAATAAAACTTTTTTCCTATCTCAACTTTCACTTACGAAAATTGTCCACCGTTCTTACTCTGTTCAGAGAGATTCTTATAGGATTCTGCGAGAAATATTGACATCCCTTCATTAAAAAGAAAAAAAAAACTGAAAAATGATTGAAAATGAAAGAAAAACGAACGACAGAACAAATTAAAAGAAAGAAAAAGGAGAGAGATACATACATCTAAAGAAATGGTTAACTTTTTCGTATTAGTTAGTTAGAAATTTCAATTCGCCAATCAAGTTTGACAAGATATAATGCTTCGTATTATATCCGAGTTTAATTCGGTAGGTAATTATTTGTTTAATTAATTCAAGTTATTTGATACAATGAATTTAGTCAATACAATTGATGGTGTCTTGTTGATGCATATCACACATAAATAAAGGCTCGACAATCTTTGTAGGATTAAAGACATAGATTAGGCACTAGGGGCTAGGAGAAAGCGACTACAGAAGAAAACTAACGCAAAGGATCAAATCAACACAAATCATGCAAACTTCAAAAAAAAAATTTGGAAATTGACAGCACAAGGATAAACGATAAGATTAGGTAGGGATGGTAATGGGACAGGATGAAGTTGGAAAATGCTTTTTCGTCCCCATTCCTATCTCCTGAAACCATATTCTTCTTTACCGCTCAGTTACATCCTCACTTATAAGGAGTGACAAAGTCGGTGATTTGCCATTGGGGTCTTCTTGTGCCCATATCTTATTTTCGATTTAATATAACTACACATATGAAAACTAAGTAACTAATTAAGACGAAAAATACAGTAATTTATTTTATAATTTCAGTCAAAATTTGCAAATCAAAATCTGATCAGTAACATAATTACATTTTTTTTTTCGGAAATAGAGTTACGATTTGAAAAAGAAGTAATCATGTTAAAAAGATTTCTTCGTTCCATTAGGTTGGATTTACTTCCATCACAACGATAATGTCATAAAAAAATGACTACAAAGATGATAGAAGGTAAGGTATAAGAAAACAAACGGCAAACCATATTAAACGACAGCAAATTTTGAGTTGATATAGAAATGATTAACAAATTAAGGAAAAACAAACGTAGTGAACAACTTAAATGAGAAAATTAGCAATAGGTTAGTTACTATAAGAGGGGTGCACATGAGATGCTTATATACCAAAAAAAAAAAACTTAAACGAAAACAATCTTGTAAAAGACGTCTAAGGGATAAGGAGAAAGAAGAAAGAAAAGAAAAGAAAACAAGCGACCACCAACATGAAAAACGAAGGCGTAAGCAAAGGAGGATAAAAAAAAAAAAACCGACTGGAGCTTAGAAAATGGCAACAATCTGAAAAGCCATAGCACGCTTGGTTTTATATTATACTTCACTTATTGGTGATTATCCTCTAATTTCAAACGTTCATCTTTCTTTCAAGTTCCATTAAATTCTTTTGTGGTTTGATAAAATACGCCCATAATTACTTTAGAGAACTTGTGGGCCCAATTTAATCTACTGAGGTAAAATATCACCATCAAATCACCTATATAGATGAAAAAAAATGTATTTAAGTTAAATGATGGGGAAAATTTTGCTCAGGATCTTGTGCTTTTATAAATGAATATAGCAATCGCACACACGTTCATACATTTGGAAAACCTTCTTTTTGTGTCGCACCTGAATGTTATACTGATATAGTGTAATGGCAATAAGCAATAAAGGTACTTTAATGTGACTTTTCAGATTCTTTTTCTACATCTCATAAATTTTAAGATCGTTCCCTTTTTAATTTATGAATTTTAAAAACTCTTTTCAATCCTTTAAACTTTAAATTTATTTCAATTAACCTCTCAATTATTATTTTTACTAAAAATAGACTAAAAAAGGAGTTAAATGCAATCTTATCATACTTTTTTTGTTTGTTTTTAACTGAAATCCTAATAAAAAGGATTTAGTGAGACTAAATTCACCTCTTGCATTTCTCTCGAAGAATATTGAGCTTTTTTAGATATTTAAAACAATTTTCCTTTCAAGTCGAGTTTGCATTTCTCTCTGTGGTCGATTTCTGACTGAAAAATCAATGTTAAATTCATTGTATAAATACTGGGTCATATTTAAGTAAATAATCACACTCTGTTATGCTTTCACTTTCAGCAAAAGAAAAAAAATAAAGTGTTACATTTAGTGTGTGTTTGTAAAGACTATTTTTATGAAACTAAAAGCTGTAAATAGCAAGATTAAAACATTTGAACTAAATAGTCCTTTTACATCAAATATATAAATTATATACTTACCTAATAACATTTCCTTTTATACAAGTTCTTCACTTTAATTATTCATTGTAAACCTGTTTCTCCCCCAAAAAGTATCAAGAGCACTGTGGCCTTATAAGTTAAAAAAAAAAAAAAAGTGTTTTTTTAATGAATTAAGGGGACGAAAGTTTTAAAAATTAATCCTTTTTTAATTTCCTTTTTGCCATTTCTTTTTACATCTTTTCCGATATTGTGTTTACGAAAAATTGGTCGATTTTGTTTATTAAGTGGCATTCCCATACATTTTAAAATAATGTTTTTTTAGTGGAAAAGATGAAGAAATTTTGTCATCCTCAGTTTGTACATTTTGTTATACACTATAGCTAAGCTACAATAAAAATCATGCGAGCTGAGAAAACATCTGATAGATCAAGCAAACACAAGGTGGCCTAGAGGTTAAAAAAAAAATTAACAGTGGTAGATCCATATGTGATCAAAGGTTCAAGTAATGGGTGGTCTCTCACGTCTCTTTATCGTTAGTACATTTGGTGAGGATGATGTGCTCTTTTTGAAAGGATATAAGGCTTATATATAGGACTTTAATAAATATTTCTATCAATATTGGGGGAGCCTTTTTAATCATGTAGGGGGTATGGTAATACTGGGTTGTCCCCTCCTCCAATTTTCCTTATTGTTGAAGTTTCCTAATAAGCTGATACGAATACAGTATTTGGCATGTGTCGTATTCTGATAATCTTTCACTATTTTAATAACTTTTCTTTTGACTAGATTTGGGTTTTAGTTGCACGTTCATTTATTTATTTATTTATTTTTACGTTTTTTTCTTAAACTTCGTTTTATCGCTTTTGATAACATAGAACTTCTTTATATGGAGACAAAGAATTATTCAATGACTAATAATTTTGTCAGCAGCCCACTGAAATAGTGCTATGTCTCCCAAGAAATTGTAAAATGACTAATTAATACATAGCATCAAAATTTTTATCCAAACTCCACTAGTCAAAAAGTTAATAACAATAATAAATTAAAGCTCATGATCTATGATAGTAGAACATTAATGTTAAAAAACACTAAATATAGATCATGGATCCCACGATTTAAAACATTTATATATGATCCATCTTTTAATAGTAATGATGTTTTGTATTGATGATACCTTTTTAGTATTTTTCATAATAATATGGCACGGTGAGGCCAAGATTCATTATCTTTGAGGTAACAAATTTACAAAATTTTCATTTACAATTTTCTTTTAATTCTCTTGATGTTGCATGAAATCATAATTGATATTCCTTTAATTTTAAGTTTGTCAGATACATAATTTTCGTATCGATATAAATATAACCATTTTCTGAAAGTTTATTATAATAAGCTGGACTTGAATAAAATGAAAATTTTAGATTATTGAAGCAAAAATTCACTTTTTAAATTTAAAATATTATGAACTCAAACTAAATGCCATACACAATTTGTTTATTTTGATAGGTCAAAATTCAAATAGAAGTGATACAAAGATCTTATCCGAAAATAACACAATTAAACAATGCATAATCAAAAAGTTGCAAGAAAGTACAGTGATCCCATATCAGGCCACCTAGACATAGATGTCACAATCGTTCACTAATTTTAGCCTTCAAATCTGTAATAAACTGATACAAATTCTTCGCTGATGATCCATTCACAGCCAAGACATTTTCCAAAGTCTGCTTCACCTTAATTATCTCTTTTCTCAAATCTTCCATTGATTTTCCACTCACCAGATGACCAATCTTCTTAGCTACTTCCTCCCCAGTCAATGACTTCCCATCACAAAGGTTCAGCCCAATCCTCCAATCATCAACCACTAGTTTCCGATTGGTGGGCTGATCTATAAATAAAGGAAAACAAAGCAAGGGCACACCACACCATATACTTTCCTATATTGAATTACATCCACAATATTGTGTTAGAAACCCCCCGATTGATGGATGTGAGAGTACCTCAATCTGATCGTTCCACCTTACTATCAACCCGGCCCCGACCCTTGATCTCATCAAGAAATCCAACGGGCAAAACGTAGCCTTCATCATACCGCACAATGTTGGGACGCAATGCCCAAATGAAGTTCACTTCACTAAGTAATAATCCCGTGGCAATTTCTTCAATGTTGTTTTTGCTACAAAGAGCAAAGCTGCCAAAAGAGATGTACAGAACCGAGCCATGAGGTTTGGAATTGAGCCATTGGGTGCAGTCACAGTCGATCATTAGGCTTGTGGGCACAATGCTCTTGGTGAACCCAGATGGGAAAAGAGGGCCAATTGCATATATGGGCTGTCTCTTTTGATCGCTAATATAAGAACCGATGCATCACCGTTGATGTGTTAGTTTCTTGAAGGGACGACATCAAGTCTTTTGGCTCAATTGCCTTTACACCCGGTATGCAATCAATAGTATCTTTACGATTATCTAGCAAGAGCCACCAAAAAAAAAAAAAAAAAAAGAAGTAATTTCTATATAATTTAATAAATTGAAAGCAAAAAGATCACACGTTAGGAGTAGCTCTGCAAGCAAGAAGAGAACAATTTAATTAATTAGATGCTTTTAGGTTCAAAATTTGAAAGTTATTTTCATCTATCCTTATTGAGTGAGAGTCCTAAACCCCATAAAAAACTTAATGCAAAAGGGTCTCTTTATAAATTTTATAAATAGACCATCTCCGTAGAGCACTAGCCACTTTTTTCTATAAAGGATATAATTTCCCCTAATCACTATTTGTGTACATAACGTGTAAATTAAAATTTTAAAACATAACGAAGAAAAATAAGTGAGTGGTCTGTGTTTCAATTAATTAAAGTTGGGGGAGAAAAAACCGAAGGAGAAAATTTGTCACCTTGAGAATAATTAGTTTACCTTGAGATGCAAAGTGACCATTTATCTTGAGGAGGTCCATGTAGTAGTAGAGAGTCGATACCGAGGCTGGTTCAGTCCAAAAGGAAACACTAACAAGTTTGTATTTCTTGGCAATCTGTGAAGTCCATCTGTAGAAAGTATCTACTATCAAGCAAAAGATAGAAGGGTCATCTCTTACTATTTCTCCTACAAGTTCATCCACATAGTTTGGAAGGACATTCAACTGACCCTCATGGAACTTCTCGTGATCCGTGAACATGTCAAATTCGATCGAGAAACCATCATTGAATGTTCTGTAGCAAATGCAAGGCCATAGTTTTGTACACCGACAAAGATATTGTCGTTTTGTTGATAATGCATGTGATCCAACATTGTATTATTTTGACTTAGTGATATCATGATGTGTCATTTCAGTATTAATGAAGGTGATGGTGAAGCCTTTTGATGCGAGCTTGGTCACTAAATGAACGGTTGGGATCATGTTTCCTTAGAAACGGAGGGCTACGATGATGGCATTTGGTTTTGGATTTGTCGTAGTATCTTTCATCTCCATGGTAGCCCTGGGACTTAAGAGCGGAAGAGAATAGAGATATATATATGTGGGACACCTAACAAATTCCCCCCCCCCCCCCCCCCTTTTGTAAATAAACAAATGGTTAAATTGTTATTAGTTAGTAATTTCAGTTTGCTAATCGAGTTTGATTATCTATACATAATAAAGAGAGAGTGCGCTCCTGTGCACTTACTCCTCCGTTTTGTTTTGGATGAAAAAGCATTTATTTATTTTTTAGTCATTCGTTTTTTTTTTTTGGTCCCAATTTTTTTTTCCATTTTTGTCCCCTTATTATTTTTTTTTCCTATATTGATCTCTTTGTTTTAATTTTTAGTCCTTTATCTTTTTATCTTTTTTTTTTTTTTCACGCCTTCCTTTTTTATTTTTCAGGTTTTTGTTTTCGGTTTTTTTTTTTTGGGGGTCTATTTTGGTCCCTTTTTTTTCAAATATATAGAACTTCTCATATTAAGAGTGAAGTAAATATAAATCTTATGTTTTTTTATTTTTGTTTTTGTTTGATAGATTGATTTAAAAAGATTACAAATAGGGGTTTTATCTCTTGTATGGCTAAAATGGTGTCAGATTTAAGCTTTTGCATTGTGTTGCAAAGAATGAAATCTGCGTTTTTCACTCCCGCAAATGCCTTTTCTAAAAACCGATGACTCCCTTGTTTCTGTTTCTTGAAGGCATGATGGCAAGTCCTCTGGTTCCATAGCCTTCACACCCGGTATGTAGTTGATGAGGAAAACGACCATTAGTAATGAGGAGGTCCATGTGGCAGTAGATATAGAAATCAAAGCAGTCCATAAAGAAATATTGACAAGCTTATATTTCGGGCTATCTGTGATGCCCATGAGTAGTAAGCATCCTTGATTTTGAGTTCTGTTGTAATCCAATGGAAAACCATCGGTCATAGTCTTGCATCGGATGTCAAGGCCCGATTCACGGGCTCCGGTGAAGATGTCATCTTCAGCGGCGGTGGTGGCGGAGGTGCTATGGGGTTGTGCATTGGTTAGTTGGTGGTGGATAATTTGTGTGTTGACGAAGGTGATTGTGAAGCCTTTTGATGCAAGTATGAAGGCTAGTTGGAGAGAAGGGGTGAGGTGGCCTTGGTTAGTAACGGGAAACATTATAGCATGAGGATTTGGATGGCTGTTGATTTCCATTGTGAAATCTAACAGAAGCAAAGATTTACACATGGAAAAATAAGAAATTTTGAGATATTGGAGTTTTATTTGATCAAACAATAATTAATGTTCACTTTAATTTTGCCGAGCACAAACAAAAAACAAAACAAAAAGACCAAAAAATTTACTTCGTCCTCACGTCATGATGAATATTATATTGGTCATTGATATATTCACGTTATCTAGCAAATCTAAACTAAATTAGTAGTCTAATAAATACTAAAATTTTAAGGGGACTTCCCTTTAAAAAAAAAATTTAGGGGGGCTAAAAGAGGAATAATGAAGAAAAAGTGACATTTTTTTTTCAGGTAAATAGATTCAATGGGCTACCATGGGGTACGTCCATGTCTAGAGTTGGTCTTGACCACTTCCCTAAAATCCCTACTTTGCATGGGTCTGAGTAAAAAACCATTTGGTAAATACATTTGTCAGCTTAGATGAGTGATGAGACCCTTTACACCATTACACCCGTGGCTGGCCATAACTTGAATTGCGTGGGTCCGTTTTTTATAACACAACAAACACACATAAATAATTTTGTACGGGATAGATCGACTACAAGAATCTTTAGGAATAGAAGTCAGATGACTCGTAAGTGTGTCCCACTAAATAATATACTTCAATTAATATGTGTACTTTTCTTTTCCCTATCATCAACTTTGACGTTTTCCCTCATAGTATTTGGATGTCGAAGAGATATCTAACTATTCCATTTCAATTTTGTCTTCCAAAGATTAAAATAAATATGAAGTTTTAATATATAATTTATTTCACTCTAATCTCTAGTACAGTGATAATAATTTCTTTGAAATAAGTTGAGCAACAATGTTTCCAAACGCCAGTAAGAAAATAGAGCAGTTGTATATTAGGTGATAGATGTCACTTCAAGCTGTTACTGTATTGACTATGCAAGATTGATAATAATGCCACGATTACACGAATTAGATACTAAGATTATTGAGAAGAATAATTACAAATAAATAGAATTTAAGTAAAATGGAAGCATAAGATTATTGATCTAAAATTCAATAATTAGAGTTAAAATATTACAAACACAAATTAAATACTAATCACTTACTTTGAAAATATCTAAATTCATGTAGTAGTGAAACGATGACAAATTTAAAAGAACACAATCAAATAACACAGAATCAAAAGGTACAAAGATCCAATTTGCCCCTATGCATAGATGTCACATTCCTTCACTAATTTTTGCCTTTATATCTGTAATAAACTGACACAAATTCCTCTCTGATGATCCATTCACGAACAAGGCATTTTCTAAAATATGTCTAAACTTAATAATCTCTTTCCTCAATTCTTCGGCTGATTTTCCACTCATTAGATGGCCAATTTTCTCCGCTACTTCCACTCTATTCAATGACTTCCCATCACAAAGGTTCAACCCAATCCTCCAATCATCAACCACTAGTTTCCGATTGGTGGGTTGGTCAGTAAATAGAGGAAAACAAAGTAAAGGCACACCACACCATATACTTTCCAATATCGAATTCCATCCACAATGTGTTAGGAACCCTCCTATTGAAAGATGTGAGATCACACCGATCTGATTGGTCCACGTCACTATCAAGCCCCGACCCTTCATCTCATCAAGAAATCGAACAGGAAAAGTATAGTCTTCATCATACCTCACAATGTTGGGACGCATTGCCCAAATGAAGTTCACTTCACTAAGTAACAATCCCATGGCAATTTCTTCAATGTCGTTTTTGCTACAAAGAGCAAAGCTGCCAAATGAGATATACAAAACCGAGCCATGAGGTTTGGAATTGAGCCATTGGGTGCAGTCAAACTCGGTCATTAGGCTTGTGGGCACAATGCTCTTGGTGAACCCAGATGGGAAAAGAGGACCAATTGCATATATGGGCTGTCTGTTTTGAAAGGCTAAAATGGTCTCAACCTCAAGTTCTTGGACGGTGTTGCAAAGAACAAAGTCAACGTTTTTAACATCATCAAATGCCTTGTACAAGAACCGATGCAACACCGTTGATGTGTCAGTTTCTTGAAGGAACGAAATCAAGTCTTTTGGCTCTATTGCCTTGACGCCCGGTATGTAATCAACAGTATCTTTACGATTATCTAGGAAGAGCCACCAAAAAAATAAAAATAAAAATAAAAAAGAAGTAATCTTCTTTATAAATTAATAAACTGAAAGCAAAAAAATCGCATACTGGGACTAGCTTAACAAGTAAGAAGGGAATGATTTAATTAGGTGTTCTTAGATTAATTTGAAATTTGAAAGTTATTTTCATTTCTCTTTGTTAGGTGAGAGTCCTGAATAGGAATGGTAGAGTGAAAGTCCTAAATAGCAACCATTTATCTTGAGGAGTCCTAAATTTAAAAAAACAATGTCGAAGAAAAATGAGTTGAGTGGTCTATGTTTTGATTAATTAATTAAAGTTGGGGGAGAAGAAAAAACCGAAGGAGAAAATTTTTTACCTTGGGATGCAAAGTGACCATTTATCTTGAGGAGGTCCATGTAGTAGTAGAGAGTCAAGGCCAAGGCTGGTTGAGTCCAAAAGGAAACACTAACAAGTTTGTATTTGTTGGCAATCTGTGAAGTCCAAGTATAGAAAGTATCTACTATCAAGCAACAAACAGAAGGGTCATCTCTTACGCGGCCGCGCCTCCTCTGCGGTCTTCCAGCCCGATTTCTATGCGCGGCCGCGCCTCCTCTGGGCTGGACGCGCACTGGGCTGGACGCGCGCTGGGCTGGACGCGCGCTGGCTATGCGCGGCCGCGCCTCCTCTGCGGGCTTCCAGCCCGATTTCTATCTGTAAAAAATTCAAAAACGATGCAGAATTTCAAACCCCCCCCCCACACAGTACGTACTCTCTCTCTCTCTCTCTCTCTAACTCTCTCGACCTAGCTCTCTCTCCCAAAATTTCTTCGCCCAGAGCTTACAAATCTTCCCCAAATCAGACTCCACCTTTGGCCTAACCTCAAGCCGAATCTGCTACAGCCCTGAATCTGCAGACCGTTGCCTTCACCGCGCCTTCGTCAGCAGACCTTTGCCGTCCGATTGCTGCTCCGTCACCAGCTTCACCGTCCCATCTCCATCAGCAAACCTTCGCCGTGAAATTGCTCTGACAGCCAACAGAAAATTCGGTAAATCTTGCAAGGTAAAAATCCGTGAAAACCCAAAAGTATTTATATGAAATCCCCTAATCAAGATCCAAAAATTTAGGTTTATTATTAATTTTGTTTGGGTTTCAGATTTATAGTTTGGTTTTAGATATGGATAAGAGTTGGATATTTGTGACGAATCGACTTTCGGAGACGTATAGGAGTGGAGTGAAAATATTTCTTGAACAAGCACGTAGTCATGTAGATGAGGAAGGAAAGTGTCGTTGTCCTTGTAAAAAATGTTTGAATTGTTATTCCCATCGAATAGATATTGTTGAGCGCCATATATTTCTTAAAGGATTTAGCTCGAATTATATAAACTGGGTTAATCATGGTGAGGAGGATCCCGAAACTACTCCCAATGTACAAGATGAAGAATATGATGCAGAAGGAGAACGAAGTGACAATGATGAGGACGAAGATGAGATGGTGAATGCACTAAATGATGCATTCCCATACAGCTTTCCATCTTCAGCACTTTTCTTGTGGTGTGGAACCTTATGGCTTTAAAACAAATACATTTCCCAAATTTTCCAACTTTATTCTTGCAGGATCTATTTGATTTAGATTTTGAGGAACATCCGCATTTGCAAGATATTGTCCACCACTATTTCTATGAGCGCTTTAAAGGTTATCGATATCGGTGCCATCAAAAATACCAACAACTTATCAAGGAAAGAAAAGATCCATTGCAACATTTACCGAATCAATACATTAAAACAGCTGATTGGCAGTGGATGTGCATCAACTGCTTTGGAAATGAAGAATGGCAGGTAAATAAACAACTTAACTAAATAATGGGACATTGGTTGAAGAATGTGCGTTTTGATATACAAATTGTTTCAATGTTTTATGTTGTGATGGTATTTAGTTACATTTAAATGTCTCTTTTTGCATTTATGCAGAAAAAATCAAAGGTTTATTCAGAAAATCATTCCAAAAACCCCGCACGTTATTTGGGTGGCTCAAGATCTATAGTTCAACATTTGGATGAAGTTCATGTAATAAACTTATACTCACTTAAGTATGTTATCACTTAAAACCATTAACTTTTTTTTTTGGTTAATTAACAAATAATGAATTCTATGTAGAACATACATTTGAGTTCTGATTCGAATACTTCGGGAGGGTACTTTGAGGTCTTCAAGAAAACTCATTGGAGCGATGCACGGGGATGGACAACTAAGAGAGCAAAGGAAGATTATGTAAATAACCAAACACTTAATCTTTTTTTTATTGATTGTTTTTTAATTCTAACTTCTAAGTTTAACACACCGATCCTAATGCAGGACCAAATGATCAAGATTCGCGACGATCGTTTAAGTGAACAATCAGAGGGGTCGCAACTTGACTCTGATGCAGAGGAAGAAATTTACTCTCAAGTTTTGTCGAGCGCACGGTATGAAAAATATGGTTTCAAGCGTGGCATAGGTCCTGTACCAAGACAAGCATCACAAGCTCTCAAATCGGGACGACCAAGATATGAAAGCCTTCAAAATGAAATTCGGGAAGGCAAACTTCATATGGCAGACATGCAAGACCAGTTGAAAGAACAAAGGGAGCTCATTCAAGAACTACTTCAGCGGCTTAATGTGCCATCAAATCATCCTGGACCGACCCTCCCAAGAAATGAAGATCCGCCACCACCGCCAGCTCCGGCTGCAGTTTGTTAGCTTTTTTTCTTCTTCCTAGATTAAGTGTTTAGTAGTACAATATTTAGTAGGTCACCAGTATTTTGGATTTGCTTAGGTATGCCTATTTTAATATTTTGTTTGGATTCTAATATGTGTTGAGATATTTAGAGATATTTGGCATTTTGCTTAAGTTAATATTGGGTATTTTGTCAATTAATTTTGATTTTCTTATATATATTTTGGGAAAAAATACAGGTATATTAATTTGTTTAAATTTTGGTGGCCTAAAATATTTGGTAGCAAAAAGTTAGTTTTTTTTGCCCTTTTTGTTACCAAATATTTGGTGGCTAAAACATAAGAATTCGTTACCAAATACTTTTCACTACCCAAATTTTGGTACCTAATTCTTATACATTTTGCTACCAAAAATTTGGTTTCTAAATCTCATACTTTTCACTATCAAAATATTTGGTAACTAAATCTCATACATTTTGCTACCAAAGATTTGGTAACAGAATCTTATACTATTTGTTACCAAATATATTTTGCTACCAAAAACTTTGGTAACTAACTCACATATTTTTTGCTACAAAAGACCTTTTGTTACCAAAAATTCGGTAACTGAATGTCCAACTTTTTGCTACCGAAATACATTTTGTTACCAAAATTTTGGTTCCCAAAAAGGGATACTTTTTGTTACCAAATACATTTTGCTACCAAATTTTTTGGTAACCGAATATCAGACATTTCGTTACCAAATACAATTTGTTACCAAAATAAATTTTGGTAACGAAAAGTATTTGTTACCAAATTTTTGGTAACAAATACTTTTTGCGACTCACTTTCTGCTACCAAATTTTTTTGGTAGCAAAAACAATTTGTTACCAAAAACAGGACTTTCCGCTACCGATTTTTTGGTAACAAAAAATCAAATTTCTTGTAGTGTTCCCATCCTACCTGCTACCATTTGACTTCCCAATCACACCTATCTTACTACATTATGGCATATGATTCATGATCTACTCTTTAAAAGCAGAGTAGCCTCATCTGCAGCATTTGAGGCTCATCAAGTTTCTGGTCTGATCAACTCAAAGATTGAACTTTTGTGAGCCATGTACTTGTACAAATTTGTTTTAGTTAATTAAACTTCTATGAGGTATGTTATAAAAAAAAAAAAACTAAAAAAGAAAAAAACTAACAACTTACACAAATTGGTGCTCAAATATTACTATTAGAGTATGCGTTATTTTTCTTAGCTAGTATGACTTCTTTTCCAGGAGAACATGTCCAAACATCCTCATACACTGCAAGTAGTAGAGTTTGCATTATTCTCTGTTGACCAATTTTTCTGACCGTAGAACTAATGGTAAATAAATTGTTAATATACGTTATATAAATAACATTTAAGTTTTTTTTTTTGGTGAATAAATAACTTTTAAGTAGTTAAACCACAAAGTAAGATGTTTTCAATAAAAAGAAAAAAGAAGAAAAAAAAAAGTAGTTGATCATATCCTTTGAGATTAGTTCCCTTAAGAGCTCACCTTTTGCCCTCTCTGGATTTTTATTAGTTGTGTATTTGTCTTTTCCACTTTAACTTGCAAGCTTTTATGTTTTTGTTTCGTGATTTTAATAAATTAGAGAGGGAACCTAATGTGTTCTTGGGATTTGAGGCTAGTTGTTCCCTCTGTCAATTTTTTTTTTTTTTTTTTTTTTGTTTGTTTGTTTTTTTTTTTTTAGAGCACACTGTGGCCATATTCATTTTTTCCCCCCCTCCGAATTCTCTATGGTGAAACTTTTAAAAATTACTCTTTCTTTTTGTCTTTTCTCCCCCTCATTTTGTCCCGCTAATAATTTGTCTATGCTTGGCAGCCTTCCCCTCCTCAATTGAGTTCAGATCACTCCCGTCGAGTCAACTGAAGATTCAAACTCGTCGAGAGATACGTAATTGTTTTTTTTGGTCATTTTCATTGGAAAATTTGTTAATTTCTCCTTGACTTTTTTTAAAATTATTTTTATAGTAACCATCCGAAACATTCTAGCCATTAGAACATATGTGTGTGCATATGTATGTATGTAACAGCTGTTTTAATTTGCATTTTGTCTAGACACAAAAATAAAGATGCCTGGCGAATGTCGTCTGGATGTGAATGAGGAGATCCCGCAGGAGAAAACATCGGCGAGTCGAGCAAGTGCTAGCCATGAAGACCGAACTAAAGTTTTTACAAAGGACGATGAGAAGCTACTAAAAGAACTGAAGGGATCAATAGAAAATGGCAAGAGTGATGGTCAAGAAGACGAAGATGAGTTCTGTCGACCCAAGATGAAAAAGGTTCTCAACATCATGCTGAAAAATGAGAACATCAAAAAGTATTTTACGGCGAGGGAGTTTCCAGTCGGTCCACTTCAATCTCCTGATTTCAAGTTGAACTGGGAACTCAAGGTTGAGTTGGCAAGAAAATTCATCAAAAATAGTGGCAAGACGGAAGATAGTTTACTCAAAGGAATCAAAAACAGCATTTCGTCCCTAAAGGACTGCTTTGGTAAGGGGGTGAAATTTGAGTATTATAATAGTGATGATAAACTAGCCAGGTTGTTCTTCTTGGATGGCTGCGCGGTACTGCAGTTCATACACAGTTACGTTTCGGGGAAGTTAAAAGAGTTTAAGATCAATAACATTCAAAAAGCCTGGATACAACACGACTTGTTTTTGTTTGGAAACCAACTCCCCTTTGCAGTCCTTGAGTTGTTGATGGACTTGGTAGGCGACAAAGAGAAAGAGGCTTTATTCCCCAACAGTTCGGATTTACCCTTTAGTTTTGCCATTGTCAAATTCGTCCATGGGAGCAACATCTGCGCTCCAACAGTGGAGTCTGAGCGTGCATTTGATTATAGCGGGCTGGAGAACATATTCGAAACGCTAAAGCCAGTTCACCTTCTTGACCTTCTTCGGACGGTATCCATTTTTGGCAGTGTCAAGAACATTGAAGCTGAAGATGATGCCGTGAACTCCGATGATCAGCGAAAGAATTGTCTCTCATCGTGCTTTGGTTTTCGCAAATCAAGACCGCCGAATGCTTTGCAGCACCCCCAAACCACTCTGCAAACAATTTGTCGCATTGACGAAAGGTCTTTTCGCAACGTCCAAGAACTTAAATCATCTGGAATAAAGATAAAGCCCAGCAATTCACGCAGCTTGAAATCCGTCTCTTTCAGTACTCATTGCTTCGGTGTTAGAGGTCACCTTAAACTTCCTACATTGACAGTGAACACCTCAATGGTGTACAAGTTGTTGAACCTGGTAGCCCACGAAATGTGGCTCGACGACGCTAAAAAATGTAGGGTAACTTCTTACTTAGACTTTATGGATATGCTCATTGATTCTGAACAGGATGCGAAAGACCTAAAGGCAGCATACATACTCCGGAACAGTCTCAGTAGCGACGCAGCAGTGGCGGAATTATTCAATACGATAGGCGGTTCGATTTACTTTTCCAAGAATCAAGACGATTTCGACTACATCAAGAATAAGATAGAAGAGCATTACAAGAACAACTACGCGATCTGGTTGGCTCAAGTGCTAAACGACCATTTCAGTAACCCATGGACCTTCGTTGCTCTTTTCGCAGCTGCGGTAGCTCTTATTTTAACATTTGTTCAGACTTGGTACGCCGTAAATCCCAAACAGTAAAAGCTTTCCACAATTTGATTTAGCTTGTTGGTTTCTTTTAATGAAGCTTATAATGTTGTTGTTGAAGTTGCCTAAGCTGTTAAAAGCGTGTTTGGTGTGCTATACATAATTAATATTCCCAGTAATGATGTTTTAGACTCGGTCATTTCTATGTAATTTAGACATAATCCATATTTTTCTCCTCCTGTATCTAGTTAATTTGTTGTTGTTCTTGATAAAAATTAAATTAAATAGCAACAACTTAGCAGCGAATATTTTTGAATTTATTGTAAAATGAAATAATCTCGATTTTTTAAAACCAAAGAGACATGAATCAGAAAATGAAAAAGGCGCGAGACAACGTTAACGATGTTGTCTTTAAGAACAGAAGAAAATCTGTCGAGAAACGTACGCGGCCACATATTTGAAAGGAGAATTTCATTTAAAAATCATCATCTCGAGATAAGAAAGGGAGAGAATAGTAAAATGATAGGAGAAAAGAAATTATATGTTGTTTGATAGACTTTTATTGTAGGCACTGAACTTGCAAAGGAAGAACAACAGCAAACGATAAAATAGAATAACAGAAGGAAGCAAATATTGAACGACAATAATATTAAAAAACGACAACAATCTAGGAAAAGACAAATGAGAAAACGACAACGATCTGATAAGAAAAAGAAATGAACAGTTTCAGAAGACAAATGACAAAAAAAAAGAAAAACGATATCGTTGGGTCAAAAGGTAATACAAAAATAATAAATAAAAAAACGACGCAAGAAATACTACCTACAAAATCTTTTAGTTCAGTCGGTGAAACGACATTACAAGGATAAATATCAAAGCAAACAAGATAAAATAACAACATGAACAAATAATGTGAACGGATAAGAAAGTCTTTCATATGCAAGATAAACGACAAAAGAAAACAAACGACATATTAATGAAGCACAGAACGAACATCGAGAACAATAACAATATGGGAAACGATGTCAAAAGACGAATGACAAAGTAAAACTGGTTATTGAACAATGACAGTGAAGTCATCTTCCAAAAATTGATTAAAGAATTAGTACATTAAAAAAAGTTTAGCTACATATAAATGAATGAATAATGAGGGTAGTTTTGTTACCAAGTTTATACATTTGCAATCAAATTTTCATGATCTCTGCTCAAAACTGGTTCTGATCATCTCCTTCATGCCTTCCTAAAATCTTGTGCAATTCCTTGGGACTGCAAGGAACGGCAAGAGGTCCGGTTTGTTCAAAACCATATTCCGCCTCAGCCTGCCCAAGTAGCCTAAGAAACGTAGGGCTATTTAAGCACTCAAGCTTAACAACAAACCTTTTTTTCTCGGCACCCTTAACTGCGACAACCGCGAAATGCCCTTCCTTCACATCATCCGGTACTGCATTGGCACCTCAGTTTCTTCTTCGGTGAAATCACTATCTTCGGCTTCTTTGGCCGCCGCTAAAAGCGAGAAGCACTTTTGTAGCTTTCCCAGGGGAAGCCGAAGCCTAAGAAAAGTTGGAGCTCTTTCATCTCCGTAGTACTTTTTGGTAAACATGTTTGTTGAGAATAAGACTTGAACAAGTTTGTGATTTCAAATTTAGAATGTTTTCTTTTTGTTATTTGAGATGGGAGATTTAATAGTGGCTTGTTAAGGGATTTGGGTTGCAAGGAGGAAATTTCTGATCTGTGGTCCAAGGAATAGACATGTTAATTTAATGTGGTTGTTACAACTTCTTGTTCAACATCAATGTATACTCTTTACCTCACCTGTAAATCACAGTGGCACATGGAGAGACACGGTACGTACACATGGAATTTTCTTGGTAGTGAAAAGATGTGGATTTCATGCAGTAAGATATTTGGTAATTAGCCAAACCTAGTGATGCTGACCTGATGATCAGTTTGGGGCAGATAGTCTTCTCACCAACCTCCTCTGTGAAGAAAGATAATCACCATCGCCGTCCCGTAAATTTAAATTAATGGATTAGGTACTCGTAAAATATCTCGTTTAGCTAATGATCAGTTATTTCCATTTCTTTGGTATAAAGAAACAAATTACTAATACATGATCTATATAACACGAAGCCTTCTTTTTTTTTTTTTTTTTTTAATTAGACTTAATGTCAAAGAAAAGAAAACTAAATTATTTTATTTTTTTTTAATGTAAACTTAACTTCTTAAAATAATTAAATATTATAGTACGTTAGGCATGATTATTTAATCTAAAAATAATAAATAGTTAAATGGGTGAGTAAATGGATAATATGGTCAGAGAACCGTCCCTGTCTAATAACTTGTAATTGATTAAAATTTTAACTCATTTACAATTTGAAACCGAGTTTTTTCCCACCCATTAAAGGTGGGTAACTGTAGTCTGTAGGTAAGTAATAAGTTTGCGGGTAATCTATGTGGAAAAAAGTTTGCGGGTAAAATTGTCACTCTAGTCGAACCCAACAAGTAGTTGAATAGATACTGTTTTTTCACAGTTCAAGAATGTGTCGTCTTAGGAGCATGAAAATTAAAACAGACCAAACTCCACAACTACCTTTTTTTTTTTTTTTTATTTAGAGATGAAGGATTTGAACTCTGCACTTTTAAATGAAGTTAGACGTGATTTTAGTGCTAAACTATATTAGTAAATTTTTAGAGTAAGCTTTTTTTCAGTACTAGTAACCAGCTGAACCAGGCCCACAAAAAATGGATGAACCATCGTTATCCATGTTGTGTAAACTTTGACTTAATGATGAACAAGTAATACTCTCTTCGAACACCATTTAGGAACTGTTAATGGATTGACCAAGCAAGGTTTAGGTTTCAACTTGATATTTAATTTGCTCATTAAGACAGTCTCAGAATTTTCTCTGGCCATGGAATAAATGATAGTCCGGTACATTATCCGGACTAAAGAATTTCCCAAAAGACGGCTGATATTGGAAAGGAGACTGGATATGCAAGTTGAGGGTTTTGACCAAGAATTATCCGGGAAATCCAGGTAAACGACGAAGTATTGTAAGACTAGGCTCTTGTTTCGCATCTCATTTTAATCCACTTTTCTAATATTTTTTCTAGTTTTCTCTAATAAAATTTTAAATACTGTTTATGGTTACTGCGAATTGGAACACCTAAAAAGATTGAAAACGACAGAAAAGAAATAGCATGAAGAGGGAAAACGACGACAAAAAAATAAGGGGGGCTGTGAGACGACACATTTAAAGCAGACGACAGAATATTGAAAAGCGATCATAAAACGACATGAACCTTGAAATCCAGAAATGGGTCAGCAAACAAGAACGTGGAAACGACATCACAAGGGGAGCCAAATAAACAGAAAACTACATCAAACTGATAAACGACATGAGATTATCAAACAACAGAAAAGGGGGGAAAAAAAAAGGAAAGGAAAAATAAAATGACAGAAGAAAACATACATCATGAACAGGGAAGACAAAAAAGATGAGAAGAAAAGGAACGACATAAAAAGTAAAACGACAATATTCTTCAAATGACATAAATAATAATATTAAAAAAATGGCATATGTAAAGCAGAGGATAACCAAGCGGGAAAAGAAAGCATACCGCATGACAGAAAAGGGCATCAAAAGGATAAACGACATGATAAATGAAAACGACATGATAAAAAGAAAACGACATGACATAAAACAATCTCTTATTTTCGGTGGTCCTTTTGACCAAGGCTTGGATTTCAGCTGAAATCAGCTTTGATTCAGGTGATTTCTTCACATTTTCTTGTTTAATTTATTTCTATCTTGAAATCTCAGTTGTGAATTTTTCTCTTGTACATTTTTCTCATCTTTTTTTCAGTACTCGTTACTGCTCCACAGCAACTTGCTCCACCACAAGAAATTATAGCTTTCTAAAACCAAACAGCATCCTGAGAATTCGACAATATCGTTGATTGGAACTCACTACTAATTAGAAGGTGACACAATTTTGAGGTTATATAACATGTTTAATTAGTAGTTAAATTTCAAATTAAGTTCTCAAGAAATATAGATCACCATGTTTTCGTACACCTTCTCCGTGTTGCTCGTATTTTTTTCACTTTGATAGTTGCCTTTAAGATACTGGAGATGTCTCATTACGTTTGCGAATTAGTCATCTAATTTTCGACAAGATGATTCAATCATGCTCCTCTACGTATTGTTCGGTTTTTCTAGCCACGTACTTGAATGTTCAAACAAAATTTTCTTGACGATGTGTTCTAGTTAGTCAGAACATCGACTAGAAACAAGATGATTTAGCGTTCGAGTTGTTTTAATTGTATCAAGTTGATGTGAATGAGTGATGTTTAATGCTAGAAATTAGTTTATTATTAAGAGGGGAGAATCGGGAGGAATTGATGGATAAATTTCAAGACTCAGCTGTTTGGGTAAGTGGGGATATATGGTTCAGCTCTTTGCCATTTGTGATGGAGATTTTGTAGCGGTTTATTGACGGATATGAGTAACACAAGGGATTTATCTGTGGTCGAAAGAAGAGATTATTGCACGTGGTTGTCACGAATTCTTGATAATGTTGTCCTTTGTCCCTTGACTACTCATGTATCGAACCAACACAAGATGGGGAATGCTCTGGTCAGGAGTCAAGGTTTGTTTAGATAAAAGCAGCAGGTTTGATAGCTTCACCATTTCACCACTTTCTTAGCAGATATTGGGAGGAGTTGGGATGTTAATATATTGTAAGATACGGAAAAAAGATTCTCCATTGAAAAAGTTAATCATTAGAAGATACGTGGGAGATAGCTTAGCTTATAAACAAGTAAGTTTTATTACATTTACCGTTTTATTACTTAAGCTGCAGATCAAAGATCGTTCATTTGGGAGAGGCTCTTTCAGCATGAAAATTAATACTAGAAGCGGAGTTTCTTTTCTACCATCTCTTAAACTTGTTAATCTCACCAAGACAGCCGTCATTTCTAATTAGTAAGTTGATCTTATTTGGAGTTGGGACGAGTTTTTGTGAGTCCCAATCAACATATACAAAGCTTTATTCTTGATCTCTCGTTAATTTTTGAATCTTCACCTCTGAATAAAAGGGGGTTCAAATTCTCCGTCGCGGAAGTCAGGTATCGATCTAAGAAAATTTTCAGAGATGAAATGACAGAGTTTAGCAAGAAAATTCAAGAAAAACATGCATTTCTCCGTCCCTCTCCTCTATTTTATAGATGAATGAGTGCACGGGAGATGATCTTCATGTCTGATCTCAATAATTTCGGCATTTTGATTCCTTTTATTCAACAAAAGATTCAAACAAAACACAGAATCCATGAAACCAACTTTATTGTGATTCTCAAGAACAAGGGAAACGCGAAAGGCAGTTACACTTCCACAATGTACGAGACAAAAGTATTAAAGTTGTAATGTTAATTTCAGAGGAGATTGCTGTAAGAGACAAAGTTAGACAAGCCTTATTCGTCAAAGTCAAATTTATAATTTATCCTTGTAAAAAAATCTTGAAAGGATTGAAAAAAAAAAAAAGAAAAACACACACACACACGCACGCACGCCACACGCACACAACGGAGAAAAACGACAATTAAAAGTACACGACATAAGGAAAAAGAAGTGAGATCATAGAAAACGACAACAAAAGAATAACCGACATAAGATAAACAACCGACAAACATAGAAAAGACAAGATTTTCGAAAAAAACCAGAAGCGCCTTAGTACTTTTTTTTTTGCCCTTTTTCTTCAGCAAGCCTCTGGATCTTTTTCTTCCTAGTACTACGTTGATTAATTTCTTTGGGGCGTCCAATGTCGAGATAATTGCATGGGTAGCGCTTTTT